>WBNM01026853.1:0-30935 GCA_013399055.1 Ramphastos sulfuratus
GCCACTCTGTAAGATCTCCCTAGACACAGACCCAACAGCATCCAGCTCCAGCTCCCTCTCCCTGTTGTCCTCACACAGTCCGTTCCATCTCCGGCAGCAACAGCTTTGCCTTGCTGTAAGCTTGTGCAAGTTGTGCCAGTCCCATTCAGATCCCCACAGGCACTTCCAGGCTCAGTCACTAAGGAAACAAATCTCCCCAAGTTCAGGGTTCAGTGAGCTGGGGTAGCACTTCTGGTAGAATTATCAGAGGTATTTGAAGGGAAGCCTGAGTTGGAGAAAACCATCACACTGTGGCCTGTCAATGATCTGAGATGCAAAGAGCTCCTCAGAAGACTTTTTGCAACTAGAAAGGATGGGAAACCCCAGAAACAGTCACTCCAAAAACCATCAGCAGAGATTCCCACGACAGGCCAGCAAGCCAAAATAATTTTGCAATGTTCAATTTATGCTTTTACACAGCTGCCTACTAAACCAATACAAAAAGTTTGTAAGTAGCTCCTAAATCAACCTGTTTCACTTCAACACTCAGCAGGAAGCTTTGCTGGAAAACCTCTGCCAAAAAGGCTTCAGCTCCTGGCATTCTGTGTGACTTGTACTTCATTATCTAACCCACATACCTGGCATAGACACTGTGTTAGTAAACACCAGTGTTGGCTGGTGCTGGACTCGCCTGTGGATTGCTCCACATCAGCTGGTGACACACCATGGGGCAGTCCACTGGAAGAAATGACGACTGCAAGATGACTTTGTGAGAGGGCTTCCTGGGGACAGAACTAAATTTAAACACCTGAGAGAGGGAAGAGAGTAGAAGGCTCAGGGGTGCTGTGTGGTTGTTCTCTAGGCTGCTCCTTTAGTCCACTTAAGACAAGGGGTGTGGGATCAAACATCACTATGGGCTTTAACTCTTCTCGAAGACTCTGGACACTTACAAAGTAGAAGCAGAAGTCCACACACTATGAAAACAGAAAAAGGAATGTTTGAGGACTTAAGCCCAGCTCTAAGGCACTGCAATAAATCAGGTCAAACCACTGCACACTGCCAGTGGGCCATGCTACCCTGTGGGGGTTCTCCCCACCCTGCAGCTCTCTGCAGGCTACCAGTGAGGAGACAGAGGGCTGTGGGCTCAGCAAGCTGGTGGAAGGCCAGGGAAGGACCAAAGACCCTGAAGTCCTGCCTCTGCTGTCATAGAGCTTCAAGGAAGAGAAAGGAGACAGCAGCATGGAGCAAGCCAATACCCCCTTCTGAGGCAAGGCTCCTGGGCACCACTCCTCCCTCTGCCTCCCTCGCCTGCTGCTGCAGCTCCTCACACGGCAGCAAAGTATTTTGGTGCGTTGTGCTGGCTTCCTTGGGACAGCACAACACTGAAATTAGGCTAAAGGAAAAGCCAGTTCCACACAGGGCAGGGGTTAAGGCTCGTGTCACACACTCCCGGCATCTATGGAACTCCCATCGAAGCAGTGAAGCACCTGAGATTTACAGAGGGCTGTGAGCAGGACCAGTGCCAAATGACTCCAAGGGGCATGCCCAGACCACTTCATTGGCAGGGTGTTAACCAGAGAAGCTGGTCAGGTACCCCTGAAACGCCAGCGTTCCTTAAAGGGCGGAAAACAGCAGACCACTGACTCCCTGTATTTCATCGTGTTTAACAAAACAGAGCAGGCTGAATAAATATTGAACGTTTTAGCAAATCCACCACCCTCAGAAGCCAGCAACTGAAAGTGATCCAGGTGCACACCTGTGATAACAGAGCCCAGCGCAGGGCAGCTCCCGAGTGAGAAATCCAAGGTGAGGATGGAGAGAAATAACAACCGCTGAGGGCACTCACACAGGTGTGCCCAGCCTCGGAAATCCACTTGGGAGCACTCCCCAGGGCTGACCAGGTGCAGCCAGTCTGGCTCAGAGCACCATGCTGAAGACAGGCCCTGAGCTCTTGGAGCCATCCCCAGGACCCCCAGCCCCAGCTCGCTTTCAGCAGCCTTTCCTCCCAGTGCTCCCCACCCAAGCGCAGCGGCTGGGCAGCAGGGAGCCCGCGGGGCACTCTGTGTGGGAGTTGCTTTATGAACTGTTCCTTCTCCTGACAGCTGGGGCTTCTTTGCCCCAGAAACAGCCCTGGAGACCAAAGCAAAACAGAACTCTCCTGGAACAAGTCCCAGAGATTAAATGTTCCATATATTAAAAATGGGGTCAGCTGAAGCACCCAGGGTCTGAGGGCAGGCTGGGGAGCTCTTCACAGAATCACACAATCAGTCAGGGTTGGAAGGGGCCACAAGGATCATCCAGTTCCAATCCCCCTGCCATGCCCAGGGACACCCTACCCTAGATCAGGCTGCCCAGAGCCTCATCCAGCCTGGCCTTAAACACCTCCAGGGATGAGGCTTCCAGCACCTCCCCGGGCAACCCCTGCCAGGTTCTCACCACCCTCATGCTGAACAACTTCTTCCTAACACCCAGGCTGACTCTCCCCATTTCTAGCTTGGTTCCATTCCCCCCAGTCCTAGCACTCTCTGACAGCCTAAGAAGTCCCTCCCCAGCTTTCTTGTAGCCCCCTTCAGATACTGCAAGGCCACAATAGTATCACCTGAGACCCTTCTCTCCAGACTGAACAGCCCCAACTGCCTCAGTCTCTCCTCAGAGCAGAGCAGCTCCAGCCCTCTGCTCATCCTCGTGGCCCTTCTCTGGACACGCTCCAGCATGTTCACATCCCCCTTGTAATAGGGGCTCCAGAACTGGATGCTCCAGAACTGCTCTGGTTTTGTCTGGGGTGCCAAAGGGCAGCAATGGACCTCCAAGGCCTTGAAGTCCCCTGCTCAAATAACACAAGAAGTTGAATTCCACCCTCCGTGTTACACCCTGTAAGATCACAGGGCCACAGTTGTGGTCACAGCTACAGCTGACTGCAGGATTGGCTTCATTCAGCCCAGCCACAGCAGGGCAGGTCACTGGCAAGGGAAAAACCAGAGACAGAAGTGTGCTTCAGCGCACGGGGGGGGGACAGAAGTGTGCTTCAGCGCACAGACATTGAAACCTGCCCTTGTCTCCCTCCTGCAGAGCACAGCACATCCACAGCTCCGATGGCTCTCCTTCACCCACTGAGCTTTCCTCTTTGGTCACAGGGAGCGAGCAAACCGTGCTGGATCAAACCAAATAGTGACATAAGAGAAGCTGAAGACACAGAGGCTTTGGACATCACTTCCAAGCACACACCACACACAAGTGGGACAGCTAAGATGTAGACACCAGACAGGCCACACTGCCTTGTTTCCTGTTCCTAAGCACCTACTGCACTAATTAATGTGCCTGCAAATAGGGTGGGAGAAGAGAACATTCATTTCCTCCACTCAACCTGTGAAGAACTCACAGCTGAACAGGCTAAAGCTGACATCCCACAAGCTCCTGTGTTTGGCAATCCCCAAGTTCAGAGCTGGGAACTGTGACCTTCCTGCTACACCAACAGAACGTGGGCAGGTTTTTTGCTGTGGAACATTGGCATGGCAGCCAGCTGGTGTGCATGGGAAGTTTTACATCTGAAGCACCTTCTTAACTCTCCACAGAGCTGGTGGGACCACAGAACTCTGCTGCAAACCAGGCATCACCTGGTGATTGTGTGGCTGTCAGCAACAAGCCAGATCTCTTCCAAGATTCACACTGCAAACAGGAAAAGCTGCCTTGCCAAAACTGCCTTTTTAATACAGGAAAAGCAGCTTGAAACCTCAACTGCTCTGTTCACATGAGCCACTCCTACACACTCTATACATGGCAGCCTGTTTCAAGAATCCATGTCCTGAGCCAGAGGGGACAACTTCAATGCTGAAGCTTCTGGTTTAAAAAAGTGTCTCTGCTGCTTGCCATTGCAGGTGCCACGACCCTGGCACAGCTGTCTCCAGCCTCCACCCTTCTAAGGAATAAAGCAAGGGGTGTGTGGGCGGGTGTAAAATCCCACAAAATACTGAGAGTGAAGTTTCAGACAGTCCTGCAGAAATAAAAGCTTTCAGGACATCTCATACTGTGTGCCTAGAAACTCTCTCTCCTCCCCATCCTGCCTGCTTTGCTCTGTGTTGTTTACTGGGTGTGTGCCAAGCTTCACTTTGCAGGTAGTTTTGCTTCATGGGCATTCAATGACAACAGCTGGTGATGAACTTTTTTATCCCGAGGCAAAAAGCACGAGCAGCCATTAACTCTCTCTAAAAAAAAAATTACAGGACTCATGTCCTACCTGGCCAGAGGCTCAGGGCCTTACTTGGTCAATCATCCTCTGCTAAGACGTTAAGATCCCAAATACCCAGATCTGGTTTTAATTCTCTGTACTCTGCCTTCCTAAGCTGCTGGGCTGGGCACGTTTCAGAAACAGATGGTTCTCTAGGCTCCATGTACTCAGAGTTCACAGACAGCAGTAAAAATAATGAAGAAATCAAGTGGTATCAGCTGAGCCAGCCCTTCACACGCACAGCACCTTGCCAGGGCACAAACCTCTCACCCCTGTGCTCCTCAGAGCCATTAGCTGCAGAACAAAGTCCCAGAGGAGCTTTACTCCAGCTCCATGTTCTGTGGCTGCCTGGGCAAGGAAAACCTCCTTTTGCCACTTCCAGGGAGTGCTAAGGGCTCTGGGTAGGAAAGCATCCACACATCTTTAGCACACAGCCAAAGAGGGCTTTTCACAGAACAGGCTGAGCCCACCTGTAAGGGCAGGGCAAGCTCTGGGACTTGCTAATCACCACAGAACGCTGTTCATCAGGCAGAAGTTTCACTGCTACCAGTGAAGACATTTAAGGCCTATCAGAATTATACTTGTCAGGACTCAGTTTCTGGTCATGCCTCAAATCACTCTTTGCATTTCTTCAGAGAATTTTGCACACTAGGCCAAATGGGAGTCCCAGAGACATTTGGGTGGGAAAAGACCCTGGGGACCATCAAGTCCAGCTGATAACCCTACTCTACAAAGTTCACCCTCATCGAGTTCCTCTCCCTGTCAGCTGGCATCTCTCCTCCATCAGTCATTCAAGTCAGAGTGCCAGCAGTGACCATGATTAGAGCACAGCTGTGTTCAGGGTGTGTGTAAGAGAATTCCCTCTCCTCTCAGAAATGCCATGCAAAAGCCAGAGTTGGAAAATCAGCAGAGGAGTGCAAGGCAGCTGACAGAGTAAAAACTCCTGCGCTGGGTTTCAGGAAAGGAGCTGCTGCAGAGAGAAGTTCCTGCTAACCCTGTCCCCCACCTGGCTGTTTGCCATTTGCTGAGCACCTCCCAGCTGCCCACCGCTGTGGAGAGCTTTGCTCCCTTTGCCTGCTGCTCCCTGGCAGAGCCCTCTCCTGAGCTGAACACCATTTTCCCCATCTTTACGCACCTGGGTTCTGTGGCTGTGCCTACAAGCTGTGCCTGGCAAGGGAAAGCTTTGCAGCTGGACAGAAAGCTGCAAGCACCACTGCAAGCCAACACCTGTGATCTGAAGGTTCTGGGAGACAGCTTCCTCAACTCAAACCTCTCTCTGTGCAACACGGAGTGATGCTTCCACCAACAAAGCACAGTGAACTGTCACACAATGCTCTTTGCATTCACCATTTCCATCATGAAGTTCTACTTTTTTAATGTCCTTATAAAATAAAGCAATGAATTATCATGCCAAGAATAAACTTGGCATACAAGTTTTGTCCAGGAGTAACCCCAATTAATCTTTTTCAGCTAACAAGTAAATTGTCTCAGTCATATTAAAACCATTTGAAATTGAAAGCTTCAGAGGTTCTGCTTCTCATCATTTTTCTTGCAGTCACAGAGCCACAGTTTCAGCTCTCCTCAACTACTCAGCTGAAACAGTCTGCAAGGATTCCTCTTGATCCTAAATGTCCTAGGGAGGCTTTGTGCCATGGATGGGATTACACAGGCTTCTCCCTGCCTCAGCTGTAGAGAGTGAGGCAGAGGGAAGATATTACAGCTGGATTACTCTGTGCTGTGCTGCTTGGAGCTCAGGACTGAATACTGCAAACTTGGGTGTTTCCCATTGGCACCACTGGAGATGCTGGCTGCAGGAAGCTCCCAGCCCTGACAAGCCTATCTCAGACGCATCAAGGAATCACTTGGATTATTTCCAAACCACAATAAAAGGTACCTCTGTTCTTCATTCTGCTCTTGCATGGAGTGCTTATGGAGGATTAGACTGGCAAAGTGCTCTGGAATGCTGTCTTTTAGTGGAAGCAGAGTCCACTACAATACTTGCTCAGTCCTGTTTAGAGTAAATCTAGCAGAGGTAGACTTCAAAAGCTGTTTTCCCTTGCACTTTAATCTAAGCTCTGTCTGCTCCTTGTGCCATCAGAGGTTTGTTGTCTGCAGCTGTTTAGAGGCTCTTGCTCACCAGAGGATCCCACCCAGCCTGTGTCAGTCAGCCCTTCACAACTGCACCTCTGAACCCAACGTTCATCAACTTTCACTGGGGCATTCTCAGGGCTGAGAGATCTCTGCTAATGGTTCCTGCTGTGGGATCTAATCCTCATCCATGTTGGAAATTGTTTTCCCATCTGCAGATTTCCCAGAACAAAGAATGAAAATAAATCATTACCCTGAATATCTGCCCCACTCTGATTAATCATGCCCATGGCACACGTAAATATTTCTTGGGAGCACTGCTTGTTGCTATCATCAAGTTTCAGCTTCTGTCTCTTCTGGAGCACTGCAAACCATACATACACTTCACAGCTCAGCCTTCCTGTTGCTACAATGTGGTAGCAATTAATGTACAAGAAAGCAGACAATTGTTCCCTTTCCAGGGAATAAAATCTCCAAGGATATAAAATGGAAGAGAAATGATCCATCCTTCCCCATATCCTGACAGTTAAAAATAGAGCAAGCAAATAACTCCCCAAACACACTGTGTGGGTTAGGCCATGGCCAAACAGCCACTTCCATTGGCACTCCTGTCCTCTCCTTACCCTTAACTATTCACTCCCTGCTTCTCTTTGGTGTTAACACCAGAGCTGAAGCAACCCTCCAATAAGGTGTCCCAAAGAGCTGTCTCCAGCAAACCCAGGGATTTTTGCTTAGCTTAGCTTGCAGCTGGGTCCCCTTGGTGTGACTCATGGTAGTACCACAGAAATGCCCGAGGAGGAGAGGGTGAGCTGAGGTGAGGATTGCATAAGCCACTGTGACAGCCAAGAAACCACTCCCACCACGTCGGCCCCAGCCCCACTCTCATTCCTGGGGCAGAGGCACGAGGAGAACCCTGACTTCTCCACCAGCATGTCCTCTGCTGCTACCCCTTGCTAGTGGCAGCCTCCCCACTCCTCAGGGTCTGGAGCAGCTTCTCTGGGTGCAGGATTGCCAAGAGGTGCTGGGAAAACTCCAGCAAGGCAGTGCTACTGACACAGAGCTGTTGGAGGGAGATACTCAAGGGGCTGGAGCAGCTCTGCTGTCAGCACAGGCTGAGGGAGCTGGGGGGGTGCAGCCTGCAGAGGAGAAGGCTCCAGGGGGACCTCAGAGCTGCCTGACAGTGCCTGAAGGGATCCTGCAGGAAGGGTGCAGAGGGACTTGTGCTGAGGGGGTCTGGAGACAGGCCAAGGGAGAATGGTTTGGAGCTGAGGCAGAGCAGGGTTAGAGTGGAGCTGAGGAAGAAGTTGTTCAGTAGGAGGGAGGTGAGAGTCTGGCACAGGCTGCCCAGGGAGGCTGTGGCTGCCTCCTGCCTTGGGGTGCTCACGGCCAGGCTGGATGAGACCTTGAGCAGCTGAGTGTAGCTGAGAGGTGTCCCTGGGCATGGTGAGGAGGTTGGAGCAGCTGAGCTCTGAGCTCCCTTCCAACCTGAGCCACTCTGTGACTAAATGACTGTGTTCATGGGTTGTGACATGTCCACCTGGCCAGAACACTGCACTGCCCACATAACCAGCAGCCACTTTGGGGAAGGAAGACAACCTGCCCCATGCAGCTTGGAACTGCTTAGTGCTGTGCTGCTGGAACAGCTCTGGCTGTGCACATTCTGCAGTCCCTAACAAGCCATCTTTGCACATCCAGCCTGCCTCTGCTTCCGAAGCAGTGTAGCTGAGCAGGCTGCCCTGGCTTTAAACAGGCCGAGGGTTCCATCGTGCTGGGCCAATGCCCAGCTGTCTGTGCACAGCAGGCTTACAGGACTGCTGTGTCAATCTGACCACTCCGACAGATTCAGGGAAGGAAAAGCTGTAGCCCTTTAAATGCTATTATCTGAACCTCTCCTTCCACTGGGTACAGATGAGCTCAGCATAACAGAGCTCAGCAACACAGTTAATAATGGAGAAAAAGACCAAGCTGGGCTTTCAGAAGAGCTCTGTGTTTGCCTGCTCCTGCTCTAGTCTGGGCAGGTTGGGCCCCAGGGCTGAGCGCTTCTGGAAGTCAAAGCATGAGGGCTCTGCAGTGACTGCTGCCTGCAGGGAGATGGGCACTGCCTGCCCTGGGGTGTGACATGCTGCAGGCCAAAAGCAGAGGCTGTGCTCCTGTGCAGGTCTGGTGGTATGAAACTCAGCTGGTTTGCTCTGCTGGGATCCTTCACTGCTCGCTTGGTTTCCATCCATCTGGATTTTCACCACAGAATTTTGCTCCGAGTTTCCAGTTTGAATACATGAGAACTCTGCCAAAACCACATCACATCCAAACCACAGGAAATCATGAATCTGGCACTGTCTGAACATGGGAGCTGTAAACAGTATGCAGGTTCCCTCAGAACTGGTTCACTGTCCTTTGAGTTATGAAACACAACAAAACTTCCAGCACACCAGGTCGGAATTGTGAATCAGTGAGGCAAGGAGAAGCGATGTGACTTCTGCGTGGATCAAGGGCTTGGAATGTTTCCCTCTAGCTTTTTTTTCCCTCTAACTATAAACATACCATGTGGAAAGGTAAGAAGTTGAGCTTCCTGCTTTCCAAGTTTGAGTGAAGCCAAGATTTAGCTAGTTTTGGCAGCTCTCACCCCCGGGTATGCCGTTCACAACACGGGCAGTCTCGAGTACAGGTGACTGCAGATGCCAGAGCTGTACTGCAGAGAGGAAGATGG
This sequence comes from Ramphastos sulfuratus, assembly GCA_013399055.1. NCBI lineage: Eukaryota > Metazoa > Chordata > Aves > Piciformes > Ramphastidae > Ramphastos > Ramphastos sulfuratus. The sequence goes on from WBNM01026853.1 coordinate 9,000, forward strand.
TTGAGCTTCACCTGTGAAATGTCAGGTAGGCAACTTGTACCTAACCTGCACCAGTGCTGCAGGACAAAGCTTCCCAGTTCAAATCCACTGACTTTCAGCTGCCAGAGACTTGATTTTTTTTTTTTCCCCCCAGGATTCCTGTTAGCAAACCACAAGGAACTTTTATGAAAATGGAAAAGTCTAAGGCATGACTTTTGCCTTCAAAATAAACACTGCCCTCAGGAAAGACAGAGCTGTAAAGAAGTCACAAGTTCACTGAAGAGGAAAGGAAAACACTCCAGCTTTCCAAACCCAGTCAGAAAACAATCCAGATTCCAAACCTACCCTAGCCAGAAGTTTGAGTGCACAACTACCTGAGGGTGGTTTAGCCGAAGCCAAACAAACAGGAAGAAGCTGACTGAGGTGACTGTGCTGCCTGCAAGGGGAGGCAGCCGAGCCCTGCTGCGTTTTGCTGCTTCCCGACTTCCAAACCGGGCACTTGGAAGGTCAGGAGGAGGCTGCAGGGATGCAGCGGCTCCAGCCTGCAGGCACATCTGACCTGTCATGGAGTTCTCGGAGGTGCAGAGCTGCTCCCGCAGCTTCTCCACGTCGTCAGGGTGCACCTGCTCGTAGAGGGTGCTGCCGAACCACTCCGACTGCGGCTGGTTCAGCACCGGCGTCACCGAGTCTGACACGTAGATCACCCTGCCCGTCTCGGCTGCCACCACGAACAGGAACCCGTCCGCAGCCTCCAGGATCAGGTGTTTCAGCTCCTGCCAAAGGAAGGCTTCATCAGAACACCAGCAGGGAAAGGGAGGCAAACAGCACATCTGGCACTGCCAAAAAAACAGTGTTTGCTTCTGAGCTGGGCAGCTGCCCTCAGCCCCACAGGGACCTGCAGTGTGGGTACAGCACCACAGCCCAGGCAGAGACACTCAGCGTGGCGTGGGTACAGCACCACAGCCCAGGCAGAGACACTCAGCGTGGCGTGGGTACAGCACCACAGCCCAGGCAGAGACACTCAGCGTGGCGTGGGTACAGCACCACAGCCCAGGCAGAGACACTCAGCGTGGCGTGGGTACAGCACCACAGCCCAGGCAGAGACACTCAGCGTGGCGTGGGTACAGCACCACAGCCCAGGCAGAGACACTCAGCGTGGCGTGGGTACAGCACCACAGCCCAGGCAGAGACACTCAGCGTGGCGTGGGTACAGCACCACAGCCCAGGCAGAGACACTCAGCGTGGCGTGGGTACAGCACCACAGCCCAGGCAGAGACACTCAGCGTGGCGTGGGTACAGCACCACAGCCCAGGCAGAGACACTCAGCGTGGCGTGGGTACAGCACCACAGCCCAGGCAGAGACACTCAGCGTGGCGTGGGTACAGCACCACAGCCCAGGCAGAGACACTCAGCGTGGCGTGGGTACAGCACCACAGCCCAGGCAGAGACACTCAGCGTGGCGTGGGTACAGCACCACAGCCCAGGCAGAGACACTCAGCGTGGCGTGGGTACAGCACCACAGCCCAGGCAGAGACACTCAGCGTGGTGTGGGTACAGCACCACGGCCCCCAGGCAGAGACATTCACTGCAGTATGGATGTAGCAACACAACCTAACTTGCAGCAAGCCATAAATCACTGACCTTAATAACAAACAACATTTTGTTTTCCTTTATTGCTTTTCATCTGGTAATCTCAATGCACTTTAGGAAAATGAACTAACCCACCCAATGACTGCACATTGTGTGATAAGCATCTAACACTGAAAAGAGTAAGAAGTTATTTTGGAGTACAGAGGAAATGAACAGCTATAACTCAGACAGTAAACTCATCCCTTAATTAAATGTCCTGAATCAATTTAATTGGAAAGAAACCAACAAAGTCTTTCTGGGCTTTGTTTTGCTCCCAACCTCGTGGAATGAGCTGTTTCCAGATTAAAAAGGTCACTGGATAAAAAGCAGAAAGCGCAATGGGAACAAGGACAGGAATCTCCAGCCCCTCTCCCGTCTCGGGGCACAAGTCACTACACAAGTAGCATGCATCACTGCTTGCTTTCTTCTCCAGCCTGTGGATGCAAAGCCTCAGAGACCCAAAGGGTCTGGAACAGGCCAGTCTTTGGCCTTTACATGGTGCCCTGCTCATCAGCCTGGGTACCTCTGTCCTGAGACACCCACACATCTGCCTTCGATGCAGCACTGAGAGCCTCGGGATCTCAGAGATCATCTGCTCCAGAGTGCCCACCACGGGCAGGGACACCTCTCAACTGAACTCCTGTCTCCGTGCATTGGGGTGGAGCCTCCTGTGTTCCAGCTTGCGCCTGTTGTGTCTTGCCCTGTCACTGGTACCACTAAGAAGAGCTTGGCACCTCCATGCTGATGTAAGATGTGCCCAGGGTGTCCTGCAAACAACTAGCTGCATGGCATGGTCCCTCCAGAACAACACTGGAAGAAAGGCAGAGTAAGAGGACATGTGAGCACAGAGGCAGCAGCTGCTGCAGTCTCTACAAGTACTGCCTCTGGCCATCACTGCCATCTGCAAGTGCTGAGCTCACACGGGCCACAAGCTGCACACTACACCCACAGCACTCCAGAAAGAAGGAAGCTGGGAGGAAACTCCAGTGCCATCAGCCAGACAGAGGCCTCCTTCAAGCACTGGGGGCATCTTCCTTCTTCCATCCAAACTGTAACCAAAGGAGTACCTCAGCCAATGCAGGTGGGATTCACCCCTGCCCAGTTCAGCTGCTAGGAACTCAGGCAATAGGACTAAACAATGTTTCTAACCTCCCTCTAACCCCAGGAGGGAGAGGCAGGTCTCTCCAGATTCATTTTTACCTATTTTAGAGAATCTTTGTTAGGATGGGAAGAACCCACTTGTAGAGGTGAGAATTCCTTTCCAGCAGTGATGAGCACGCTTTGGAGAGGGACAGCCCTCCACAATAGGAACACTCATTTTGCTGCTTCAGAGAGGAGGATTTGTCCTACGGTTAAGATCGGGTCCAAAGAGTCACAAACCATCAGTCTGCACTCACGCTTTGGACGTGAGGCTTCCACCACAGTTATTCCACAACAGCAAGGGATCGAGCGGAGGCTGCCTGCTCCTCCCAGCGTCTCCTCCCAGCTTTTAGACCCACAGACCACAGAAAGCAGGCCCCACCTGTTCTGTGAGAAAGGAAGGCTTGTAGGCTCCATCGGTGGATTTGTTGCCAGTGCCCCTCATGGACTTCATGTGGGAGACAGCCATGCGCAGGATGGTCAGCTTGTCGGGCTTGCGCGCCAGGGCGCTGCAGGTGGGCACCATGTCGGACAGCTCGGTGATGTAAGCTGTCATCTTGTTCCGCCGCCGCCGCTCGATCTCGCTGTGGTTCTCCCTGCGCAGCGCAAGAAACACCACATCAACAGAAGAGCAGAGGGCATCAGTGGCAGGATCCCAGCCCGAGGGAGCGACTTGTAACGCCTGGCACTTGCGTGGCTGCTTTCAGCTCTTCGCAAAGCTCAGCGCCACCGTCCCTCAGCTCACAGGCAGCAAAGCCACAGAAGCAGAAACATTGTTTGCCCAGCGCTGTGAAAAGAACTCACATCTCTACCTACTGCCTGGTGCCCTGAACCTCTCGACCAGTTCAGCCTCCTTTGGCTTAAGGATGCAGAATTAAGCAGGAAGATGTGAGGAACTGACAGCTGCAATTCATCAGGCGCTCACACTTGGTGTGATGCATTTCAGGTTGGAGTCCTTGCTCCAGGTGTTAGATCTGCTTACAGAAAGGCTCTTTCAGAAGAGGCCTCTCACTAACTGCTGAACTGGGGCTGCAGCAAGTGTCAGAACCGACTTACAAAACCCCCACTCTGTACCGACACTGATCTCCAGGCCTGTGATGCCATGTGGAACATCCTGCATCCCCAGAGGGAGACTGCAGGACTGAGACCAGATGTGGTGTGAGAATGCACACCAAAAAAGGGTAAGTAAATAGAATTAGTACGAAAGGCAGCAACTACACAGGTAGCTTGTCAGACATGGAGCAGAATCTGTGCTTCAGGACAAGGACAGTGCTTGATGTTGCCCCACTTTGGGCTGAGCTCCAAAGTTCTCATGCTTTACTGCCAACACGTGCCTGAGGCAGCAAGCCTGAGGAGTCTCAAAATGGAAGGCCACCAAAATCCTGCAGAACTGAAGATCTTGGAGCTCACTTTTCCCATGCCTTATGGAATGGCACCAATATACATATCTGCAATGGTCCAACTGGACCCAGCCCACTGCAGCACCTGACGCTTCTCTGACCCATACTGTACCTGTCAGGTGGCAGCTAAATACCAGTACACGACAGGTAGGTCAGAGCAGCATCTTCCACTGATTCCAGTGAGCTGTGCATGGCACTGCCTTGTGGGATCTCTGCCTGATCTAACAAGATGTGAAAGGTGATCACTTGGAGGGTCCCCAGCACTGACTGTATGGTAGCACAACATTAAAAGCAGCTGCAACGTGCCTGGGAGCTGGCTGCTGTGAAACCCAACCATGAAGCCGAAGCTGGGCTGGGTGCTAGGCTGGGCACTTTTTGGCTGCTTTCAATAAAGGAGCCTTTTCTCAAAATGTAGGAAAGAATCCAAGTTGTAGTGTGCAGCCTCCTGAAAGAGAGCAAAGCTCAGGCTAGGCCTTGCTTTCCCGTGTGCAGCCTGGCCCTGCACACAGAGGCGTCACACGTGTGAGGCACTGCCTCATAAACACCACTGGTTGGGTGTGCTGAGCTCTCCTTCCTGCTGAGCCCTGTGCTGCCCACCTGACAGGCTGGAAAACCAGCTAGAGGTGGCTTCAGTGACTGGCTCGTGGTCATTCAGTGAATCAGTCAGTCCCTTGGTTAAGTCACCACTATCTGTTACAGCATACCACAGCCCACAGCAGAAGTAGCCTCTGTGTGGTCTGCCTGTGCCAGCTGGGCTGTGCGCACAGAGGCACAGCAGCTGCCGCAACAGCGACCGTGGGCACCGCAGCACATAGAGAGAACAGGCATGAGGAGAAGGAAAATGCACTTTTACATGCTGACAGCTTGCTGCCAGTTCAGTATTTTCCCAGGACTGGTGATCAAGGGAGAGACAACAGAGATATCCACACACTCGAGTTGTAAATACACAACATTCTCTGCAGCTAAGGGATTTTCAAGCTCCAGAGGAAAACTGAAAGCAGCTGTTATAAAGAGTGAACAGCAACTGCAAAGCTTCCTGAGAAGAAAGAGGGGCTCCAGGAGCCCACTTCTCTCTGATGGTTCCCATGCTAGCACCCATCAGCTGGCCATGGACACGCTGAAGCAAACAAGGTCTTGAAACTTTCCTGAAGCCAGTGCAAACCAAAACCCTAAGAAGAGAGGCTGTGTTCCTCCTCCAGATGGGTCTGCCCTGGACCCTGGCTTTCACCACCACATACACAGAATGATGTCCCGAGTCTGTAATTCCAAACTTTTTTATATGGGAATTTTGGAGGGACGTTAAATTTTGGGAGACTGTGGGAGCCGATCCAAACACACCTGGGTCAAGGATCAGTATTTCAAATTTCAGCCATTTTTGGATCAGCCTCTTGAGTTTGGATCAGCCAGAATGGCATCACAGAAGATAAAAATGAGGTCAAACCTTATCTGCTTCTCCATTTTCCTACCTGGCCATCCTCTGCGTGGCAGCAGTACTGTGACCATCACTCCACCTAGAACCAAACCAGCCAGCTCTCTAAGCTAAGGCTCAGGTGCTGGTGTTTTTGGACACGACCATCTCTCTTTTCTCTCAGCAGCAGAGCTCTACAGAACACGCCTACCTTGCAAACTTTTCCTTATCACCAGAGATTTGATCGCCATCATACCTAGAAACAAAAGACAGGAAATAAATCCACCAGGGCTCGGCAGCGGGGGAGGGTTAACACACAGCAGAAAGCAGAGGTTCAAGACTGCAAACTCTTACAAATAACAGCAAGGGAAACGAGGACATGAGGACAGCAAAGCAAAGAAAGGGCAGACCCTGATGCTGCTTGCAAGCCATGCCCATCCAGAAGCTTCGGTTGTGTACTGAACAAGTTGGAGACAGGTTTCGGAGGTTTCTGCAAACACTCGGGCACACACTCACTGCCTGCGGCACCGAACCACCAACACCCTTACAGCCCTTGAACTATTCGTAGCTGTGCTGGAAGTGGAGGAGCTGGAGCTGTTCCAGGCTGCAACCGCAACCCTCTCCACTCAGCAGAGGGCACTGATGGTCTGCAGATAACACGGGAGGGCAGCGACAGGCGCTGAGTGCAGGGCATTATGTAAGGATGCCTCCGGAGAAACGCTCTGGGAGGTACAGACACTGTGCCGTCTGTTGGGATGCCAGGCGAAAGTTTACTGCTGGGTAAACAGAAGTGAAATTAAAGCTGGCTTGAAGCCCTAGAAGTAAACAGCTGCCTCAGTCCTACCCAAACAGCAGAAGTCAGATGCCCAAACAGCTATCTGTGGTGCATTGGCAGCAGCTTTGTGGAGGAATCGGGAGGGAATTTTGCCCTGTAGGATAAAAGCTTCACTGGTTCTGAGGCTCTGTCCGAAAGACAGGCAGCAATGGGACTAAAAACAGAAAAAGCCATGCTGCTCCTCCTTCCCCTTTCCTAAAAATACACTGATGGTCTGAAACGAGAGTCAGGGAGCTGCTGAGAGAGCCCAGCAGGGGCTGCGAGGATGACTGAGAGCATCTCTGCTGTGAAGAGAGGCTGAGAGCCCTGGGGCTGTTCAGTCTGGAGAGGAGAAGGCTGAGAGGGGACCTGATAGATCAATATCTGAGTGGTGGTGTCAGGATGAAGGTGTCAGGCTCTTTTCAGTGGTGCCCGGTGACAGGACAAGCAGCAGTGGGTACAAGGGTGGAACCCAGGAGGTTCCGCCTCAACAGGAGACACTTCTGTACAGTGAGGGTGCAGAGCCCTGGAGCAGGCTGCCCAGAGAGGTTGTGCAGTCTCCCTCCTTCCTCATTAAGACTCAATCGAACACTGCAGACAAAGCTTAGGCAAGACTTGGCCTCTATGACTTTCTTCCTCAGTACCCTCTAAAAATTGAACTGACTATGGCACTTTATTCTACTTGACTCTGAGCAGACTGGGCCCCAACATTTTAAGCAAAAAGACAGATTGAACAAGAAATGGCCACATGCTGTTATGGGAGAAGTGCATGCATATGCCTCCATGTGACAGTGAGATGCCATGCAGATACCTGAGCTGGCCTGGAAGCCCCTGAGAAGCAAGGTGTGTTGTGTTAGCTCACATGGAGTACCAAACTAACACCACTGCCTCCTGTGCTCCCACTAGCTTGGGGCTCACTTACTCATGCTTCTCTGGCTGGATGGGCTGAAGATGTTAGCGCCTCCAGCTACTGCTTTCTCCCTTCCAGTCACCCAGCTGATGCTTCTTCAGGCACTTCACTCAAAGCCAGCTGAGTTAGCTTCAACATTTAAACAGCAGCTCTCTGATAATCAAATAATTTTGACTGAGACAAACTAGGAATCAGTCACGGAAGCAGTCTGGGGAAGGGAGAAGTCCTAAAAGGAGGGGACGTCTAGAAGAGAATGTCTGACCATGGCCCTGGCTGTCTGCACTGTTCTGCACTCTAAAAGCAGAACAAGTTGGGGGGTTTACAGCACTTAAATACCAGGTTTTGATGTGACATCTAAAACCAGCTGAGCATAAGCTCAGCATGCCTCTCCAAAGAGCTACTGACTCTCCCCACCATCAGACTCTGAAGGGCTGCAGCAGGGATGAAGAGAGACCAATGGACCACTGCAGTGTGCCTGAAAGCCCTGACCTTCACAGGGGCACAGAGCAGCTGCATTTGTCACAAAGCAGCTCTTATCACTAGGGACTAGCCCTCAGATCATGGACTTGAGCACCAGAGCCTGGAATATCCTTTTGTAAAGGCCATCAGCTGAACGGGGCTGCTGCTGGTGCTGCCCAGCAGGCTCTGCTATGGTGTCAGGACACACCTTCAGCACACTTATGGTCCAGACTGACCAGGAAGATCTTGTTAAAGCCCCTTGGTGACAGCCGTGTTTGAACACTGCTGCAGCTACAATTTGGATGATCAGCAGTTATCTGAAGGCCTCAAGATATCCACTCCTCACCTGCAGCTGCTTGGCTTCTAGAGAGAAAATGCGAAGTGTGACCAGGGAAAAAAGAAAAGTGGAAAAAATGGCAGCGATGCTTTAATGTTTGGTTTTGTTTCTAGCCTAGAAAATTCCATGTTAATTAACATTTATTATGGCAATTTTTACTCTTCAGTTACACCTAACAGTACATAATGAGCTTTAAGCTTAAAAAAATAATCCACACCTCTAGGATCTTGTCACATTTTCTTAACAAGCAGTTAACATCTGTAATAAATTCAAAATAAAGTTCACTTTCAGTGGCAGAAAGACAACTTCAGCAACGTCCAACCAAAGTTCATCTGCAGCAGTTGAAATAATAAGCCACAAATCAAAACCATTCACTCCAGTGAAGTGAGGACACAGGTCCTGCCAGCTTTGTGAGCCAACACCTACACTAGACAGACTCCTGCCAGGATGCCCTAACCTGCAGAGGAAGCTGATAAAAAAACTAGAATTTAGGTCAAGCCATTGGCAAGTTCCTGCATCGCGTTCGCCTTGGTTTTAAAGCATCAGCAGGCAGCTGTCTTTCTCCACTGAGAGCAGGCTGTGATTTGGACATGCCTTTGTAAATGCTCACCTTGAAAATTTGCTGGGTCCCTCCCCATCTTCATCATCAAAGTCCATTCTGCAAAAGGCAAGAGTTCCACATCAGCAATCATGACACTGGCCATGGGGATGTGAAGGGTCAAGGCAGCACTTCCCAACTTTGCTCGGTATCCGTTTGCCCAGAGGAGTGAACAGCTGCAGATTCCATCCTTGCTCATGTCCCCTAGACTCCCTAGAAGTAAGCTCATCAGCTGCCAGGCACAGAAAGAGCACGAAGGTTTAAAAAAAAAAAATACAACAATCCCCATTCTTCTCCACAGGAATGTGTACTGCTTAAATTAACAAACACCAGGACACAGCCAGCAGCTCCTGAGGGACAATGGGAAGCAGCACCTCTTGGTCCTGATAGAAGTCTGAAGAAACCAGAGGGGACTCATGCTAGAGAACTGAATTCAAGGCTGGAGAAGACAAAGTTCCAAAGCTGTACACATACCAACCACCAGGCCACTACTTTTGCTCCAGTCTAAAGCAAGCATGTTAGAGGTGGAACAAAGCCCCAACCTCCCTGCCAAGAGGATTACTCATCTCACCACTCCTGACTGGAGCTGTGGGGAGTTCTTTACTCTCACCCTGCACTAGCAGCCCTCTCACACAACTTACCAGCCACTCTGCAGATGGCAATCACTGTGTGGCGCTCCTGTGGTCAGTGCTAAAATGAGCTGTGGGCCCACTGTGCGCCTGACTTACCTGGTTATGTTCCACATCTTCTTCGCAAGTCAGAGGAAGAGATGAGCTCTTCCCTGGGCCAGAGCCCAGTCCCCCAGTCAGGCTCCTCCAGGGAGCCACATAAAGCAGGAAGCTCTTTCTCCACTTCAGTCACAGACTGGGCAGGGGCACTTCTACCCGAGCCACCAAAAGGAGCTTCCTGGATGCCAGCGCTTCCAAAATGCAACAGCAAATGCATCTCTGTCTCACCTTGGATCGCAAACATATTTCCTAATTTCATGTTTACTGTGTAAAAGGAAAAAAGCCTTTCAAAAGCCAAACTAACCCCCCCACCTCTCAGGTACAGAGGGCCCTGCCAGAAACACCACCTCTGCTTTACAAGGTGGAGTGAAAGGCTTGAAATCTCCATTGGAACCTTCGTCAGAACACAGAAATAACATTCCAGCCAACTCCTCGTGCCCTGGCAGATCAGCCCTGCTGCTTAGACAGCAGGTCTGCACAGTAACACGACAGCAGAAGCAGCCTGCACGGAGGCAAATGACATCAGTTCAGAAGTTTCAGAAAGAGGACCTTTTATCTTCATTTAAAATTCTCATTAAAAGGAGACTTTAAAAAAAGAGCTGCTCTATGCTCTTCTGTTTTGAAGAGACAGCATAAATCTTGTTTGCCTTTCACACTGCCAGTGTCAGTTGGGAAGAGGCCTGATGCACAAGGCCCTTATTGAAAGGTTTTCCCCCAAAGATCTGTGGGGACCATAAAGACAGTGACAAAAGCAGCTTTTAGAACGATTTGGTTTTAATTGGAAACACTCTCACACACACACAGAGCCCTCCAATGAAGGTGGTCCTGCACAAGTTAAAAACTGAGAAAGGATTTGAACGCTGCAACCGAAGGCAAGGCAGAATTCCCAGTGTGTGTCAGGAGGTGGCTTGCCCTGATTCCACAGCATGGGAAGGGGGCAGGCAGAAAGGGGCAGCAGCAGGTGCAGCTGACAGGGGGATGGGGTCTGCACCACATCTGTGTGTTCAGTACAATGTCCAGGGGGTACAGCCAGGGAGGGAGGCTGCTGGGTTGAGGTCTCAGAGGTCTGGGTCAGAGAAAAGCCCCCCAGTCTGCTGAACCAAATTCAGTCCCTGGACCTGGAAAGCACCTAACCAAAACCCCACCAAGCCCCAGATACAGACAGCCTGGCAAGGTGAAAAAGCCTCACAGGAAAGCCTGAAGAAAGCCCCCACTGAAAAGCCCCAGTAGCCACTTTGAGCTTGGGCAGGTGCTGGCCACTGCAGGGCACACCCTTAGCTGTCACTGCTTTCCATAAATATTTGGGATCGTTTTATGGAAAGGAAAAACATTTTTCCGAGCTGTCAGTGAAGCCGAATGCCTGCACCACAGAAACACCTTCTGGAGAGCCAATGAGTCGAAGCTGATCTACATTCAGGTCCATGCACCAATTATTCTGCCAGCTTGCCTCAGCAATTACGAGAAAAGCAACAATTTTGAGAGATAAGTGAAGCTCGGAGGGATGCCTGCGTTGGGCAGCCACACTCCTTTAAGCTGAGCACAAAGCACTGGCTTCTGGAAAACCCTGGGGTTTAGGTGCACAGAGATCTGTGGCCAGGACGGTAATGAAAGGACCAAGTGTTAGTCACGACTCTGTTCCAAGGGCGGGCAGGCAGGAGGAGCTGGAGGCAGCAGGCATTCCCTCCTCCCAGCTCTGAATGCACACACCCTGGGAAGAGACACAAAATGCGCCCTCGGCTGGGGCTGGGAGAGAGGCTTTTAGCTCAGAGCTACCCTGCACAGATGAACCACCACTGGCTGGGTGTAACAGCAAACCCACACTCACTGAATCTGCATCCTGCACACTCAGAACAATCTGCTCTCGGGTTCCTCCCAGCCTGCCCCCACTCTGCTTTCTCACAAATAAACGATGACACTTAAAATGCAACAGTTAAAGCGCAGCTTTCAATTAGCATCAAGTCGGTACTCAGTGTCATCAGAAGATCTCCAGCCAGCAGCATCAAGGCTTGGGAACAGGAATCTACAAGCTGGGCTTGGCAGTGGAGAGGGTTTGGGATGAGGGAAGAGCTCAGCTGCGGCTGCAGCTCCAGGTCACAAACGCTGCTGCGTGCTGCGCAGCGCCGGAGGACAGCAGCACTTTGTTCTCTCTGCTGAGGGCAGGGTTTGGCACAGCCAACAGCAGGCCTGCCAGATCCCAGGAGTTTCTCAGGCCGGTGCCACGACTCAGCACATGAAGCACACTCAGTGGGGACAGCTCCAGACTGTCCGAAGGAGTATCCACCAGAACAGGCACCCTGAACGTTCATGTCACACCAGCTTAGCTGCACGCCTGAGGCAGGGTCCACCTCCTCCCTTGCTAATTCCCCTCAGGATTGAGGCTCCAGCACTCTTACCTGAGCAGACACCCAAAGCTGGTAACACCCTGGTGACCAATCCCTACACCAGCTCTCACAAGAAAGGTGTTTTCCTTAAGGGCTCCTCAGGGAAGAGTCTGCTCATGCTGCTAATCCCTTTAAGCCCCACCACTGCCTTGTTTAGAGCTAAATGTAACATTAATTAGCTTCTTTTGCAGACATCTCAGATCAGACATCTCCAAGAAAGCATCACCCAAAGACTGTTGTTTGTAATCAACCTTTGATCAAAATAGGGGGGAGTGATAATACCAAAGAGTCTTTTTCTGCCCTTCTGCAGCTCTTGGCACATTCTTCTTCTAACAGAGGATTCATACGAGCTGCCACAAAGCAACCTATGTGGAAAACTTATCCCTACACCACAACAAGCTTTGGCACTGGATAAAACAAGCTCTCCTCTTGGCAGAGCCCTGGAGCTAGAGCACGGTGCCTCCTCCTAAGGGCTGCATCCCCAGTGAGACCTGGGGCATCACAGACCACAGCCTCGGCAGAGTGCCTGCCTGTGCTGTTTCTGTACTCAGGACTGCAAGGAAAACATTTTTAACAGAAAGCCTCTCTTTGAGAGATCCCAAAGTCCAACCTTCAGCTGGGTAAGGCTGCATGTGCAAGGCCACAACTCGCTACCTTTATTCACATTTTTGAGGTTAAAGAGATGTAGGCAGTGAGCACTCATGATATGTCCAGCAGCCACAGGATCCAGGCTCTGCTTCTGGATGCTTTGCCAAACCTGGAAGTCTTTTGAGGCACACGAAATAAACCAAAACACTTATCCACGGTTTGGTCTGGCAGGAAGAGCAGACAGGCTGGGGGGAAAGCCAGAACAGCAGTGTGGAGGTCACACACACAAACATCACATCAGAAACACACAGAGGCAGGGACAGTTTCAGGTTTTCAGTACCGGTCATTGCCAGTCCCAGAGCTGAGAGAACAGAAGAGGCTCACCCCGAGCGGCGCTTTCCTCCTCTGGAGGGCATGGATCCTGCCATTCGCACTTGTCCACTCGCCATGGGTGCCACCGGCAGGGCCACCGAGCCAGGAATATCTGATGCCATTTCTGTAAGGCAGTTAGGGAAGGGGGGGAAGAAACTCTTTAGTCCATTGCTTCAAGGAAAAGCCTGTAAGGACAACAGCCCAGCAAGACCCTTCCCAACCCACGTGGGGAGCGCCTTCGGGTGCACCCCTGCGGACAGTGCCCCTCTGCTGCCCCAGAGCAGCAGCTCACAGCCCCCGTGCCACAGCCCAGCTCAGGACAGCCACAGCTGCTGCTGCTCTGCTGCGGTGCACCTCAGGGCTCTCATTTTGCTGCTCAGAGGAGAACCACCTCTGGCCACAGTTAAACTGCCCCACAGAGGAATGCAGAGCCAACATCCCAAGGCAAGTGAAGCTGTGGATCACGGTACCAAGAGACACAAAATCCCAAAGCTTCCCAGCTGGCCAGTGAGGTCAAGAGCTTAGAGCAGGGATGAATTACCAGGTGGCAATGGGGTTTACTGTTCATATTCTGGTGCCATTCAGAGGACTTCATGAGGTTTGGTGAGACCAAGTGCAGGGTCCTGCACCTGGGTCAGAACAATCCCCATTGATTCAGGCTGGGGGATGAGATGACAGAAAGCAGCTCTGTAGAAAAGGAGTTGGGGTGGATGAAAAGCTGCACAGGAGCCAGCAATGGGCACTGGTAGCCCAGAAGGCCAGTGGCAGCCTGGGCCGCACTAAAAGCAGCATGGTCAGAGATGGAGAGAGGAGATCCTGCCCCTGTGCTTTGCTCTGGGGAGGCTTCACCTGCAGTGCTGTGTCCAGCTCTGGAGCTGTCAACACAGGAAGGACATGGACCTGATGGAGCAGGTCCAGAGGAAGCCATGAGAATCATCAGGGGGCTGGAGCAGCTCTGCTGGTAGGATAGGCTGAGGGAGCTGGGGTTGCTCAGCCTGGAGAAGAGATGGCTCCAGGCAGACCTAATAGCAGCCTGCCAGTACCTGAGGGGGCTACAAGCAGGCTGCAGAGGGACTGTTTGCAAAGGCCTGCAGGGACAGGACCAGTGCCAATGGTTTGACATGAGAGCAGAGCAGCGAGATTGGATGTGAGGAACAAGTTCTGCACCGGGAGGCTGCTGGAACACTGCAACAGGTTGCCCAGGGGGATGGTTGAGACCCCATCCCTGGACATATTAAAGGTCAGACTGGACAAGGCTCTGAGCAGCCTGACACAGTGGAGGATGTCCCTGCTCAGTACAGGGGAGTTGGACTGGATGACGTTTGGAGGTCCCTTCCAACCCAAACCACTCTATGACCAGACTGAGCTAAGTAGAGCTCCAAGGCTTCCATCCTTTGTGTGGGGCCTTGCAGAGCAGAACCCAGCATGAAATCCAGGCTGATATTCACCCCCCTGCCAGTCCGCTGGGTATAGCCACAGGTTAGCGCGATCATCACACCTCAAAACTCTGATCTGGGGGTCAGCAAGAGCACAGCTCACACAACGGTTTTCAGACTGCTGCTGGCAAGTACTTTTACAACCTGTTAGTAACAGCTCATTACTCCTCAAAAGTGAAAAGTGGAATATGATGTTTTTATCCCTTTTTCTTCTACCCCATGGATTAAGCATGTGCAGCTCCTGTCAACTACACAAGCAATTAAAACTTTTTTTCCTGCAGATACACTTTCCTGGCTCTGGAGGTAAAACCTGCAGTCACAACATTTAATTATCCCAACAGAAGACACATCCTGCTTCCAACTCTTTTTTAAAGACTTGGCAGAGTCTGTGGAGCTACAGCAAATTATATTTACTAATGGAAAGCAAATCTGTTCAAAAAATCCTGCTATTTTTTTTTCTCCAACAGCTAAAATCACCTCGATTACAGAAAGCAGAATCCATGTTTTGCACTGTGTCTGGAGAACACTTCAGCACTGCCACACTTTATGTAAACCCATTATGCAACACGATGCACTGTGAGCAGCAGCATTTTATCTGCTGGCTGGTTTCACAAGGTTCTTCTAGTACATTTACTTTTATTAACTCTTTTTCAACTAAAAAAGCAACAGAGACATCCAATGCTTTTCAGGCAAGTGTGCAAGGACAAACAACCAGACCTCTGCCTACACCACCACACAAAGTCCTGCTGTGTCTAAAGCTGCTGGTCCATGGAGCCCCTGCAGCAAAGTCTGCTGGCTTACTTCCATACCAACCAAAGCATGAGCAGCCAAACAACTGCTCGGTCACTAGCTCCAGAAGAGCACCTCCAGAGGTCTAACGTTAGCAACTCACCTGGACCACTCCAGCTCACATTTCATAGCTAGAACTGAAGGTCACTGTGCAATGCTCTGCTCACTCATTTATTAAAGCAGGACTAATAAATCCCCTGGACACTGGCCCAGGCCCTCAGCAGCACAGCTCAGCACAGGCCATCATGTCTTTTTCAAGTAGTACTTGCAGAACAATTTCAGATCAACTCTGAGCAGTGTTTCAAGAGTAAAACCAGTACTACATTTGGTGAGACATTCCTGTAGGCTACTTTTCCTCCATCTAAAACAAAACCAGGCTAAGGGTTGGATTCATCTGCTCTCACCAGTCTGAGAGCCAAAGGTAGCTATTTAAGGTAACTTCATAGATTGCTAAAAGGGAAGCACCATCCTTGCACTGCTACGCATCCCATGTTTAGAGGTGCATCCAAAACAGGTTGAGTAAACCTCTTTCCGTAGGTTCCTTGCTCTAGACAGTTTTGATCTGATGTTCCCTTCAGCTGGCTGTGGCTGGACAGAACAGTTTTGCTTTCTGCTCTTAGTTCAGCCTTCAGTGTAAGAAGGCACAAGAGGCAAGGGTAGTCTGCAAGTTTCAGGCAGTAATGAAAACCAAAACCTGTGGGGTTTTACAGAACAAAGAAGTGCTGTGCATCAAACACTGGCTAAGGAACAAAGCAGCCCAACCACAACCAAACTGAGAAGGGACACCTGCAATTGTGCCCTTACAGCAAGGGCAGGGCTGCCCCTTGGAAGCCAGCGAACCTCTTGTGGCATGAACTGGTGTGAGAGCCCAGCAGTGCGGGAGGGGCCGGGCCGGTGCTGGATGCATTTAATCAATCACTCACCAGTGCCAACGCTGGCACACGCTGGGGCGACAGCTCCTCTGCAGCCACGTCCACACATGTGTCAGCACTGCTGTTCACACAGGTGCTTCAGCAGCAATGAACAGCAGCCAACAAGTTGCTGCCTTTCCCAGAGTGGACCCTCTGAGAGGGGACTTGCCTTCTGCCAACAGAAACAGAGCAAGTGTTGCCTGCTGCACTGAACATTACAACACCAGCCTAAGGGCACAGAAAGCAAAGGGAGGGCAGGCTGAATGCTCAGGAAAATGCTCTACAGCCACCAAGCCTGTGTTCTGGGAAGCACGATCTCAAAGAATCTCTGGGTGTCAAACCATCCTTCTGCTGAAAAAGCACCCACGGGGTCTCATTTCAGTGTGGGCAAGTGACCTGGAGACCTGCTGAGGAGCAGAAATGCTGTCGAAACCACTACAGCACTCCAGTGTTCAGGGGCACACAATGGCTCATGTCTTACTGCTGCCATGCCCAGCACAGCCCTGATCGTGCCACTGATGCCCACGCTCATTCTGAGGAGGTCCCTGAGGAGCCACACTAACCCAGGGGCAATGTCAGTGCTCCATGTAGAAGCAGCTGGATTACTCCCTCCATTTCTGTCCAGAATTCCTCAAGCTGCTGAACGTGCCAAGGTGAGATATTACACTTCCTCCAGTGCTGCGTGCGGGTTAAGCTCAAAATATGTAGGGATCCTTCTGAACTCAATCTTCAAACGTACAGGGATTTATTCCCAATGCCTTCCATGTTCCTCTCAAACCTTGCTGTCGAGGTCTGTAGGAAGACAAACTGCTGTGCATGTCCCAAAGCAGGACATGAAAGGGAAGCTGAGTGCTGCACAAGGATACCTTGGGAGTGCACGAGGGGCACCACCACGGCAAGAATTCCTGGACAGTGCGGCATGCCAGAGCCAGCCTTTACTTCTCTTTTTAGGTACACAATTATTAAACCACATCTCCTAAACCCAAACTTTAAAGCCCCACCTCAGACCCACTGCCTGAAATGCAGCAAAAACTCACCTCTGACAAATTCATGACCTGTTGAGACCCCTCCCTAAGCAGCACAGCTCTGGACAGGTATCCTCACAGCCTGCACCACACAGCTCCGCTCCCCTCCAGAAACCACAGCCACACACCTTGCTGTGAAGCACTGAAATACAACCAGGTGCTGTGCACGACAAGACCCTGAACGTCCACCTTACAAAAGGTCCTATTAACCAACATACTTTCAGGTTGTACTCCCCTGCCCCACACACACCAGTCAGGGCTAGGTTTAAATCTAAAGCCTACTGCAGAAAGGCTTTCACCGACCTCGGAGGACTTGGAATCCTCAGCAGTAACTTTAATGCTCAGTTCCAGGTCTGCTATTTCACGTCAGGTACCACTGAGCATGCTCCTCACAGGGCTCTTTTATCCTTCAATACCTACTGTAATAAATGGGATTAAAGTCAGACAGCAGCATCTGATTAAAGGAATGAGATTCCACTTCTATCAACACAAACGCGACAGATTTCCAACCGCTAATCCACGGAGCGGCTGCGGTGTCAATCACCTCCAAGTAATGTGGCTTGAAGGCTACACACAGCATTACAAACATGCCCTCTCCAAAGAGCAGCATCAGGCACAGAGATCTCTAATGTTCTGAAAGAGGACCTTTCAGAAACTTCCTTGGAAACTGTGTTTTTCCATAGCCTGAAGTCAGGCAGGAGTCAGAAGCGCCTCAGCAACAAGATTTTGATTGCAGTCAGTTGCAAAGTGGATTTTCTGCCGAGCACACAGGCATTCCAGAATAAACCAAATCATATCTTTTGCTTTATGCCAATGAAAACACAAAACCATCACACAGCCAAAAATATGTCACAGAAACACCTACCCTAAAAATGCAGCTATACATTGTCACTGCTCTTACACATTACCTACAGAGATCACAGAGCTGACTCTCAGACATCAAACGTCTCCATCCTCCCTGCTAACTCTGCTCACCCTAGTTTGCTTCCATTCCACTGCTAGATAGTTCAGACTCCACATCAGAAAGCTCTGCTGCACAGAGAGGCTAAACAAAGCAAAGAAAGGAGCAGAGGAAAAGCAAATCCATCCCTTTCCATGTCCTTCCCAGCACCACAACCACAAATAAATCATGCACTGCAATAATCCCCACCTTTAGGGAAGCCGCTCACAACGATGCTGCTTCCTTCCTCTGAACAAGATCTTCTGGGAGAGAAATTTTCTCTGCATATAAGAAGTGTCAGAAACCTCTGGGAAGAACTGTAGCAGCATTGGTATTCTGCTCAGAAAATGTCATCACAGATCTGTTTACCTTAACTGTGGCCCATGATTCAGCCGCTGACAACCGTCTTGCATACTGATCAATTTATTTGCAGCAAAATTACTAACATTTTCCACTTTAACTCTTTAGCTCCTGGAGACAGCTCCCGAGATAGGGAGGGCTTTAACAGAAACCCTGCCTGACTGAAAACTGCCCCCTCCACCACAATGCTATTTTGGGGGTGGGAGGGGGAGAAGGGGGTGTCTCCCCATAACCTAGAGGAAAAATTACGGCACAGAGCGAGAAATGCTCCCTTTTGGAAAATTAAAATCAAAGCTTTATCATTCATCTGCAGCACAGTTCAATGTTCAGTGTACGTGGAGGGGGGCAGGAGGACAGAGGATGTGATGAAGCTGCTCACCTGGGCAGAGCCTGGCTCCAGGAGACACTGAGCAACCATTGAAGAGAGTGCCCTAACCAGTGCTCTAGAGGCCAAACCAAGTTACCTTGCTCACTGCTGTGGCTCTGGAGGAGATGTGCAAGGCAGTGCAGCCTAACATCTAAGAGATCTGCCACATGCCTCAGCAGCAGGCTGGGAGAGCAGGTTTTGAAGCCAAACTGGGGAAATCTCTGTGGTGCCTCCACACTTCACGGTTGTGTTCAGACCAGCCATTAGTGGAGCCCTGGCAGCCGGGTACAAAAGGTCTCCCTTTGCATGCTTCAATGGCACCACGGAGATGTGTGCAAAAGGGGCAGGGAGGCACAGCGTTGTAAGTAGACCTTGACAAAGGGCTTTGGCCTAGTTTAGGGAAATTCTCATTTTAATGGTCAGCTTGAGGGACAATGTGAGATGGAGCCTTGCTGGAGGAACAGCCAGCACTGCAAATCAGAGCTCTCTGAAGCATCCAGAAGGAGGCATGCAGAGAGCAAGGCACCCAAAAGCCCAGCTGTGCAGGTGCCAGTCTTCTAGTCTCTAACACCAAAAACATTACTCCTAAGTAGTTCTGAATGCTATTTTAGCAGTGCTCCTTGTCTTTACTTCCAATCTTCATGCTAATGACCTTCCTCATCCCAGCAGGTCTGGTAATTGGATTCATCCAGAAGACCTGGAGTCACAGCTCTGCACCTGCTGCAGAGATTGTGAGCGAGTGAGAGTTAACTGAAAGCACAGAGAGAAGAGAGACACACTGCTGCCTAAGGTTGGTTAGAGAGAAGGGGAAGAGTAGCTGCTGCTTCATTCCTCCTGCCTTCCTGACAAACAGCAGACCATCAATTCACCTCCTCACGTATGCCCATGCAGTTTTTCCTGGCTATTTTTCCACTTCTCATTCATAATTCCTTGTTATCTCTTCTCAACCGATTCAGCCTCTGGCTTAGATGAACTGTTTCTTGTACTCCCTCTAATAAGCCAACACATCCGACTGCTGACAAGTCCTGTCCAACTACGACCATCCCCCTCAGGAAAGAGAGGTTGCTAGAATTCAAAGTCAGAAGGAAAGATTAAAAAGAATGAAAAGAGACCTTAACAGCTCTTGTTCTGAAAGCATGTCTCTAGCTCTGGAAAACAAGGAGTGTTCTGAAAGTGTGTCTCTAGCTCTGGAAAATAATCCAATTAAAAAATAAATTAAAACAGGGATTGGATCTGCACCGTAGAATGAACTTGAAGATGCTCACTTGAGGCTAACCACAGAATGGCTCAGGTTGGAAGGGACCTCAGAGCTCAGCTGCTCCAACCTCCCCACCATGCCCAGGGACACCTCTCAGCTACACTCAGCTGCTCAAGGTCTCATCCAGCCTGGCCTGCAACACCCCCAGGCAGGAGGCAGCCACAGCCTCCCTGGGCAGCCTGTGCCAGACTCTCACCACCCTCCTGCTGAACAACTTCTTCCTCAGCTCAGTCTGACCCTGCTCTGCCTCAGCTGTGTGCCGGCCTGCCTCTAAAACCAGATAATTCTCTGTCCCTGCAGAGGTTGGAGTGTAAACTGCCAGGGAACAGTGCCTAGGTCTCCACCACAGTTAGGACAGACAGAAGCAGTAGAACAAAAGCTCTTCTCACAGGCAAAGCCTGCAAGTGCACCCAAACGTGGGCTGGAAGCAAAGCCAAGGACCTGCACTAACCTTGCCTGGAAAACACAACTTGAGCCTGTGACACTGAGCAAGCCTCTTGGGTATAAAGAGCCGCGAGTGGGAAAGCAGCTGGGAGCTAGGGCAGCTTCTGCCAAGGGACTGTGCAGAGAGGGTGGAAATCTGTCCTGGAGAGGCTGACTGAGGATTGATGAAACCTCTGTCGAAGAAAGAGAGGCAGGTCCTTAGCTTTCATGAAGGGTCATGGTGAAACTAGAGTCAACAGCAGCAACATCATTTCTGCTATCTGAACCTGACCCTGCCTGGTCTTCAGGCATCTTCACACTCACACAACATCATCCTCCACCGACAGCTCTCAGTCTTAACTCACCCTGGCTTCATTGATATTATTTTGTTTGATTTTAGTGACATGTGGCAAAACTACCAAATAAATGACCAAAAGCCCCAAACATAAGGCTCCTCAGGAGCACATCGTTTCCATCTGAAAGGGATGGTGATCCTCCCTCCTGCTCTGACATTTTGGGTTTGCCAAAAATAACTGCAGAATGAGAACTTGTGTGCAGAGACAGAAGGTAACATTCAAAGTTATTTTCCATCATTTCTACTTGGCACCAGGAGCAGCAAGCACCCTGCATGGCTGTTCTGGTTGGCAGGGGCTGCCAAAGTGAAGCCATTCCTGGACTCCCAGCACACACCACACAAAGATGACAAAGTTCCATGACTTGCCTGCAAGTGACCCAGAGCTAGAGCATGCTCAGCCCATTTGCTCCTCAAGCCTCTTTCATTTAGGTTAGCATGCAGTTAGAAATTCACCTGCAAGACGTTTTTCCTCCCCCATGGAAACAGAAGGCTGGCTTTATTTCACCCAGTGAAACACCAGCAGGGGAAGTGGCAGCTGCAAGACAAGCTAAGGCTACACCAAAGGCAGGCACAGGGACACTGATTCAGGTGAAATACCTGCCCCTGCCCCACCAGATTAGCACTGACTGTGAATGGAGCTTGGTAAGGTTTGTTGCTCAGCAGAAGAGAGCCAAGTGGGGAACTCTCAGTCTGTTTTCGTGCACCCACAGCACAATGCCACCACATTCACTGTGCTGCCAGCCATGGCCAGGTTCTGACACATCTGCCTCTGCTCACCCTTGTGAGCCTGGGCTTCTGTCTGCATCAAAAGAGAAGCCTTCTCATCCAGCCCTTCCTCATGTCCTGCCTTGCTCAATGTCATGGCCCTTGCTGGCCACCCTCATGCCTCCAGAGCAGCTAAACCCAGCTTCCTTCTCTTAGTGCATCCTTTGTCCCTTCCTTGAAGGCACTGCAAGGCTGCCCTCTCCCCAAGGGCACCACGAAACACTTTCAGCTATCAAAGTGTCCCACGACCTCTCCCTTTTCACCTTCTTTTATCTCTCTGCACCATTACTACTTCTGGCAAGCCATCCTGACCCATCACAGCTACCCCTGAAAGCCCCAAACTGCCTGCAACGGGAAGCTGGGGATCCTAGAAGCTTATGTGGCTGTGGAAAAGGAACCCACTGAGCACCCCAAAACACAAATGTCCTGCCTGGCTCAAGAAGCCTGAGAGTCACAGGTGGCTGGAGCACAGGCAGGTACGCAGAGGAAGCACCATCACATGCTTGCTCTGATTTTACACTCGAGAACCTGCCCTTGCTGAGGCATCCTGGCATGGATCAGGAG
>WBNM01026907.1:0-32797 GCA_013399055.1 Ramphastos sulfuratus
AGATAGACAACTGTATGAGGGAATGGCACATTGATACAGTACTTCTTATCCCAGGATCAAAAAGCACTTTTAATCTGTGCAACTGAACAAAATGCAGCCACTGAAGCCAACCACTCCTGAGGCAAGATGCAGCTGCTGGTTGCAGCAGCCTAGCACATGCTATCAGCTGATTATTCTGCCCATTTCTTATTTTGTTATTTCAGATTAATTAGAGGGAATGATTCAAGCATGAACATTTGGCTTCATTCTTGTGTGACACTTGTCTGCCCTTGTGACATCAATGAAGTCGCTGCTGATTTACAACAGTTTAGGGCCTGTAGGTTGTTCTTGTTGTAACCCAAGCAATGGCTGAACTGTTCCCTCTACCTCAGGGTGGAAAATGGCATCACCCCACCAGTGTTCTTTATAGGACAGCCTGGGGCAGAGGTGACCATCATGGTAGCATGTATTTGACCTCACTGGAGAAGCCCAAAACAGATTGGTAGGATGAAAATCTACTCTGAGCAGATAGCCATTGGTGTGCCGTTTGGCACATCACCACTCCAGCAAAACCACAAGTAGGTTAAAAGCCACAACTGGCCCAATGTGGTAGCATTTCCCTCCCACTTCTTCCCATTGCAAAGTACAGCACCAAGACAGAGTGGAGAAGAAGCGTGCCCCCAGTTTGGCCACGTTTCAAAAACTGCATATGCCTGAGCCACAGCTCTCTTGTCCACTTAATGAGAAGGATGTGTGTGATGGCAAGCAAACCTGGACAACTGGGAACTGCTTCGAGCTTGTTGGCAATGGTGTGCAAGTGGGATTTGCTTAAGAGACCTCAACATGAGAAAGGAAGCAAAAGAAAAGAGCATGTGAGCTTGAGCTGACCCCATCACCCTGCTCAACCTTTTTTTGCCTTGTGTAGGACTGCTTCAGCCTCCCTCTGCCATTTGACCCTCTCTTCACTTGGCTGGGGACTGCACATCATCAATTTCTGCTGTTCCTCACCTGCTCACAGGTACAACTCTTTCCTGCTGTCTTTTCCCATAATCCCTGCCAAGTGTCATGCTTTCTGCCCCCTGCCAGGAGATTTCTTAGGGGCTTTTTTTGTGCTTAAGCACCTTGCAGTCAGGAACCCCACAGCAATACAATTTCATTATCTGCATGCCAAATCCATCAGTGAGTGGATCTCCAAGGTGACATAAAAACATGCATTGCAAATGAAATGCTCCACTGCTCTCCTTTGCCTCCTGCCATCACCGGAGATCATTGTGGTTAGTTTTCAAGACAGCTCTTCCCTGCTAATTAGCATTTAAAAGTCTTCCTCTGTCACCCTGCCACCATGACATAGGCTAAGATAGCCCAGGTTGTTCCTTGGAATAAATCATCACTGGAGAAACATCAGAGGGCTCCTTGTAATCCCACAGACCTGTCCTGAAACTAAACCTGTCCTCCTGCATCTGATGCAGTAGTCTCTGCAAAGACTGTCTCAGGACTTCGACCGGATTTAGTTCTTACGAAGCATTTTTTCCAGAAGTGTGTGCCTGGTTTATCACACAAGATTTTGGTTTTCACACCAGTAAGTAGTCTGAGCAAAGAAAACCCTCTGTTGTGTGTATCACAGTGAAAAATCACTGAACATATCTGTCTTTCCAGTCTCCTGTTGAAATCCCACCCTTTCTTTGCACAGATCATAAGTAGCTGGAGAGAGATATTATCCTTTACTTTGCATATTTGCAGTGCTTAGTACAACAAGGGCCTAAATCGCTCTTGTTCTGCAAAACTTGTAAGATATAATCCACCTTCATCTGCAGCTTCCCATACAGGAGGAGAGTGAGTTGAGGGACAAAGTGACTTGTAGAGTTCCTGTTTGCACAGGCTTGTGATCCATCTGTCATCTTATGAGCCTCGTTTCAGAAGTGGCCTCGTGTCTCTGGGCATCAACATCAGGAGTACCCTCGGTCTGTCTCCATCTTGGCATCAAACCTGTAAAATTCAGGACACCCCATTCCTTCCAACCCACATTCCATACCCTCAGAGTCTCAAACCATGATAACAGAGATACTCTCACTCTCTGTGTTTGGGGACCCCTCCACCAGCCATGCACTCTGGAGGCCTTAACAGGTTTGGTTCCATCTCTTTCTTCAAGTGATGTTTCCACTGCCAGATGGAAAAGAGATTGTTTTTCCATGTAATCTAACCATCACTCAGCAAATGCTCCAGCCACAGAGCCTGGTTGTGCTCAGGCTTTCTGCAAATGCTTCTCAGGTTTTGTTAGCAGCCACCAGTGGATTTTTATTCTCAAACCTGTCCTTTGTATAGTTGGGGGGGAAAGCCAAAGAGCGAATCTGCTTAGCAGTGGCTCAACCTTGAAGGAGGAGAAGTAGCATTAAATCAATGACTGTTAACCTCTCTGACCTAAACCAGCAGCTCCTGAACTTCTTTTGCCCGGAGACTATTGACATGACAGCAGGAGCACTCTGAGGCTCACTACAACCATGCATCACAGTTGTTTTGTCACAGGACATGGTGTGGGGTTTTGCACACAGGACTGTGCACTGCTCTGAAGGAGTCTCTGTGCCACAGCATGTGCCATAGATAGGGAACCATCGCCTCCAAGACAGAGATGGAGAGCAACTCTCTCTTACTCTTGACTTGATATTTTTCAGTCTGGTTATTGGTTTTGCAATGCTGACCTACAGCAAGATCCGCCTCGAAGACTATGGGAAGTAGCCTCACAAATGGAGCACAGTCCTCTGGGAATGTCTGTCTCCACTCAGGCACAGAGAGTCCTACAGTCACTTCCACAGGCTGTGCTGTTTGGACCAACAGCCCTTTCTGAGAATTACCCATCACACAAGCCCGCTTATAGTTACTCCTAATACCTCAGCACAAGACTGACCTGTGCCATGAACATGGTTAGGCTTTTTTATTGTTCCACGTACACCTGACAGTGTCAGATTGCCACCCTGTAAGCCGGGCACCTATCAAATCCGTGTGAAATCCTACTGGGATGATTGCAGCTCCCTTTCATTCTGCCTCCTTTGCTCTCTCTCTTTCTCCATCTTTCACACAGTAGCTTGAAACTGCAAATTGTGGGTGCCAGCTCTGGAGAATGCTGCCCTGTTTGCAGTTGTTTGGTAAAGGGACAATGGTGAGGATGAAGCTGCCCAGGCCCAAGGATGCACTGTGCTTGTTCTGTCAAGTGGATCTCACCACTAAATAACAAGAAGCCAACAAATGAGTCACTCTCAGGGCTGCTGTAAGCTCTTCTCTGCCTGGATGTTGCTGGGTGTGTGTGTGGCAATAGAAGAATGGGAAGTGTGGTGTCCTGCTTTTTTTGCTAATGAGTTCCAACCTGGTTCTAATGCTCCAACAAACAGCAATTATCAGGTTGCTCTGCAGCACAAAGTACTAGGAGACACAGGGATGAGCACCAATCACTGTGTGCTCTATGAGCCTGAATGGCAGGAGATGTATGACCCAAGAGCTCCCTTGGAAGCCCTTGTCACAAAAGACACCCATCAGGAGAGTGTCTTTGCTGGTTTATAATTTCAAACCTTCTGCATCAGTGGAAATTTTTCAGCCCATGGTCTCAAACATTAAGATGATGTGAGATTTAGATTTTGATTTAGGGGACTGCTAAAGTATTTCAAAATGGTTCCTACTTCTTTAGGGTGCCTTTATATGAGATGCTGGTGAGCTTTCCTCCTCAGATTCTCTAGTATTCATTGCTATGTGCCAGTGGGCAGTCTCAGCCTCTCTCCATACCCCGAAAGTAACTTTTACTAAAAGCAACATTTTGATGTTCTTTGATGTTTTGTTAATTCAAGCAGGTTTGCAAATTATCTGCAGGCCTAGTATTTGCATGTGCAATGGATCATTTTCTATCTGCACATCAAACCCTAACACTAACCCCTAACCCTGACACTAAATCTGACCCTAACCCTAATCCTGACCCTGACCCTAACACTAGCCCTGACCCTGACCATAACCCTAACCCTAAATCTAACCCTAACCATTCCCCTAAGCATGAGCCTGTTGCTCCTGATCCTCAGTGGACATTTGTCTCTTGAGACAAGACTTCCAGACTATAAATTCTCAAAACCCACTTCCTGACTGTCTTATTTTGAAAACTTAGCTTCACATTTCTGAGCTTTTCTGTCTCTATCACATCCAACTTCCAGAACTGGAACTTGACAAATGAACATTTGGTAACTGGCCTTGTGGTTTTTCAAAAAGCAGTCATCAAAATCACACATGCCTGAGAGCAACAGTTTGAGGAATTGTGCCTTCTCCTCACCTTCTTCTCTGGGATCCTTTGCTGGAAGCTTTTGCATGGTCAGGTTGCTGGAGTTACCTGACATTTCTTGTTTCTGCCTATGCTAATGCAGGTTTGTTCTGTAGAACATGAATTTAAACCTCAAGCCTGAGCTGCCTGCAGAGTAGTAAGAGAACTTGTCCCATGGCCTGGGCTCCATCCCATGCGTCAGCAGATCTTCTTCCTTGTGGTGGGGACCTGCTTGGTTTCCTAGGACATATTTCTGTCCAGCCTAGGAAGAACAGGATCAGCCATTGTTGCCTTGGATAATTTTCTAAGGCAGGCAGGCTAAAGGACAGGCACACTTTTAACAAACTCAAGTAGCAAAATAATTCACTGAACAGTTTCTCAGGGCTGTTTATTTCACTATCAGCCCATGACACCATCTTAATGGCACAATGAATTATAGCAGCTGGAGGATGGAGTAACATGTTAATAGCCCTTTTCCACAAGTGAAGCTGTGTTTCTGAGAGGCACTTTTTAGCTGCCATAATGTTCCATGTCTGCAGAGAAACAAAAGCAAGTTGTTTTATTGTTTTCTCATTGATAAAAGGCTGCAGCTTAGAGCTCAGAAACAACACGGCACAACACCAGAGCTTATGATTCTGAAGGCAGGAATACCTAAATAACCACATGATTTAGGAAGAAAGAAACTATGGCTTCTTGCTCTGATGCAAAACCAGGGAAGAGCATTTGGAGTGCTCTTTAACACACCAGTGCCTGTAATTATGGAAGTTCTACTCTCTGCATGCCCCAAAAATCTACTGAAGTCAAGGAGAGGGCAGGAAATGCAGCCGTAAGCTCAAGGCAGGGAGAAGAGCCAGGTGGCTGCAGTGCTGCACACAGCCGCAGAGGTCTGCTCAACCTTTATCTTGGACTTTTAGTAGGACCTTGGGGAAAATCACCTGCAAATGTTCTGCTGCTGCTGTTTCCAAACCACAAAACAAGACTAATGCATTTACCTCTCACCCTCTGATCTCACTGGGGAGCTCTTCGCGACAACGGACGGTGTTTTGCTGGTGCATTTCCTCAACACCCAGTGCTTCGCAGCTCCAATTCCAGCTAAGATTGAGCACCCTGGTGAGGTACAATTTGATTCTGCTTTCCTTTAGCTAGGCAGCAGCACTGCCCTCCCTATAGCTTCCTGCGTACCTATGTCTCCAAACAGCCACATGTTTCGGTGTAATCAGTGGGGGGATATTTCTAAGTGCTTGTGTGAAGGTTCCCACTGACAAATTGTGAAATTTACTGTTGGAGAGGACAGTCCTGGGTTCCAAGTCTTCACTCCTTGGCAAATGTTGCCCATTTCCATGTGCCCACCACCCCAGGTGAGCTCCCTGACAGCAGAGGCTGCATCACTCCAAACATGAGCTTTGTGTTATCATTTCCCCCTGTTTTTCCTTCCATGCTTGCGTGTGATGGTGATGTCCCAGCCACTCTTCCCCCTGGCATGGGCAGGAGGACCCAGGGCTGAACCCTTAAGCAGCTGCAAGAGATTGGAAAGGGATGTGGTACCCTTTCCTTCGAATGATTTCAAGTTTTCCAGACAAACCAGAATGTAGCACAAGGCTGCAAAGGCTCTGCCCTGGATAGGGCAAGAGGATCTGTTATGTGAGAATCGTTGGGAAAGACACAATGAAAACCACCTGCAATGTGGACAGACAAAGGCTTATGCTCCCCCTCGCTCAGCCTCCGCTCAGCAGGGCTCCCAGTGCCCTCATTTTCCTTTACAACTGTGGAGGAGAGAGTGTTATCCTGTCTCATTCAGGGTCTGTTGTGAACTGATATTTTGGATATGGGGTCTAATTTAGGTTCTAAAAATAGACCAGTGATTTTTTTTTCTTTTTCTTTTTCTTTTTTTTTCCCCTTGTTATAAACAGAAATTATTATCTCATGGAAACATTTAACCTCAAATGGAACCTCATCTAATTTTTGCTGTGTTTATTATAGCCTGTGAAATACGAATGAGCATCACTGATATAACTCTGCTTGATTATTGAGCTGTGATGGGCCAGCTGGAAAAGACTCAGCTGCCTGGATAAAGAACCAAAAGTTCTGATATCGTGCTGATCTTTGTTTGAACGATCCCAACCTCTGAGGCAGCTAATATTGGCTCAGAAAGCTCTGGGAATTCTCCTTTCTCATTGAGTTTTATTTTTACTCACCCTGGTCATGGCAGCAACCAGGAAATGCAGGCATCAATGGGGAAAATGCATAGCAGATTGAAAAGTCACAATTTACTTGAAAAAAAAAAACCAAAATAAAAAAATTAAACTCGCTAGTTTTACACTTCAGTTTTTTTACATTATTAAAAATGTCTGCAACCCAAAATGTTAGTAGTCACATTTCCTCTCCTGATGCAGGCCTAAATAATATATTTATTGTATTGAATATCATCAGTGTATGAAATAGAATATGTAAAATATTGTCCTAGTTTTGGTGGGACAGAATCTCAGACCAGCCACCAGCTAATGGGTGTTAGCAATTTGGAGTCAGCCAGGGCAGCTGATGTGAGTTTGCCACAGGTGTATCCCAGACCAGAAACATCCTGCTCAGTGTAAAGGAGGAAGTTTGAAGGAGTTGGGCTTTCTTGCTTGGGCTTTTGCTAATTCTGCTCCTTTTCTTTCTCCTGCTCTTGAGAAGGTTAGTGTGACCACTCTACATTTGCTGGGCTGAGTATAACTTTACATCCTCTATACTGACATGGGGATCAGTTTGGCTGTTTTGTTAAATCTTTTTTTATTTCAGTTCCAGGTCTTCTCTCCTTTTCTTAATTCCTTTTCTCTGCTAGGGAAGGGTCATCAGGTGATAGAGCAGCTGTTCCAGTTTGGCCCCATATATGGAGACTAAATGTAGACAAACATATATAAAATGCATGTAATAGAAGTCTGGTGGGGAAATTTTGACTGACTGTACAGGAAGGTCTAATTTTGTTTTAATTTCATTTGAGCCAGTAGTTTTCCCATTACAAATTTAAAATTAAAATAACAGTTTAAGCAAATCTTTTCAATCCTGCAAACCTCTGTGATTTATTTAGGTTGGGGAATTCAAGGATTATCCTTTTGGTTCTGAGTCTGTACAGCTTCTGGGACACTGGCATCACATTTCATAGCTGGGTTTTCCAGACATTATTCTAATAATCCTAATGATGGCTGCTAATGCCATGGAAGGTCTGCATACAGGCATCAGAAGTGAAGTTTTTAGGACTCCTCACAGCTAGACTTATGCAATTTAAAAATAACTATACCGACAAAACTATACCAATGAAGTCTGCTACATCTTCCTGTATTTTCTCAAGTGAAGCAGGCAGATGCATTCCTCTGGGACTGACTTCTATGAGGGTGGTGTAGAACCCCTGCCACCCTAAGAACCACCACTGCTCTTTAACAAACAGTGGTTTGTAACATAGTCAAAATCACAGGTTTTTTTTGTTGTTGTTGTTTTTTGTTTGGGGTTTGGTGTTTTTTTTTTGTTTTTGTTTTTGTTTTACCATAGACCTCATTACCCATAGGATGAACAGGGAAGGCCAGAATTTGTTGTTTTCAACCATTCCCTGTCACTGACTTGACTGGCATTGGATATATTTAAAGGCAAACAACTGGGGCATCTTCTCATGTAAATGAAACACAAGGTGCAGAAGAGAATTTAGAAGTCCAATCCCAGGATAAGGGGGACAAGTTCAACAGATTGGAAGATTGGCAGAGAAAATCAGTTTCACAAGTTGGATTGCTGTGAAGAAAATAGCTATTTTCTTCAAAGCACCTGACCTGTTCTAGTGAGAGGTGTCCCTGTCAATGGCAGGGGGCTGGAACTAGATGATCTTTGAGGTCCCTTCCAACCTTACCATTCTATGATTTTTTTTTTTTTTACACAAACACGACTCTACTGATTGCAGCAGAGTTAAACCCTATTTAGTCTTCTAGTACTGAGTTAGAACTCAGATATAATTCAAAGTGAAGTTTGATGCTCATTTTCAGATAAATTCCTGTTACACTCAATGGGGAATGTGTTTTGTGAACAGCCCAGGTAGAAAATCATTTTTCACAAAGCTTCTGCAGAAGTCTATAGGAAAATGCAATATGTTTCATTCCACTTCAAAATGCAATATGTTTAATTCCACTTCAAAATCCTAAACTGGAAAAAAACAGTTTTCTAGATAAATCCAAGAGAACACCAATCTGAAAGAAAAATAAAAATATCTGTACAGTTGTCTGGCCAACTGACTGATGTAATTTCTAAGCTGATATAATTACAGAACATAGTGGTGGGCTAGAGAAACTTTACCTTAAATAATGGATGAAATGAAATATAAAATAATCTAGGAAAATAAAATACTAAACTAGTGCTGAGGACCAAGTTGCAGTTAGTGGCTTTTCATGGTATGGACGGAAAAATATTTCTGTTGTAAACAGTAAAACTGTTCTGAAGGCTAAATTCTGAAGGCTAAACATTGCAAATGGGACCAGTCTGATTATTCTCTTTACATTAGAGTTTTCATACTTTTATACATGGCACTTTGGGAGTAGAAATAATGTTACTTAATTTCACCAATGCAATAAAAAAAAAACAACTTTAATTTGTGGGCAAGGTTTTTTAATATGAAAATAACTAAATAAAATATGTTGTTTGTTTTCAAATTAGGATAAAATAGATGAATAATCAGAAGTGCATCTAAGAACTACATATGATAAAAAGAGGGATAACTCTCTGGAACATCCTTAGTATTAGTTATTTAATAATTGAATTACTTTTTAAAAGTCCACCAGTTAATTTTATTCTCTGCTTAGATAAACAGATTGCTTTATATTCTGCAATAAAATGTTAGCTATTATCTCAGAGGGTTTTACTGTCAATTCAAAACCACACAGAAATGTTAAATCATTCAGGCTCTTGCACTCACTTATTTTAAAAAGCTTGTAATTTAAAGTATATGCAGGGACTGAATTCTCTTTGTAGGTTCCCAAATATCCAATACTCATTATTAGTTTGAAGTAATTAAAAAAAAAAAATTAACTGTCATTAAGCCATTTAGATGCCAGAAACTTTGAGTGAAATAAGTGCCTGTGTAGTGTCATGGGGAGGGGAGCTGCCTGTTGAGGTGACACTCACTTCTGGTTTCTTGGAGTAGTTGCCATGTGTTTTTTCCCCTGGCATCTTGAATTTCCATTTTAATAGTCCTTTTCTCGCCAGTGCCCCAGCACAAATGCTCATTTGTGTGCTTCTGCAAAGCAGAGGTGGGACAGAATGACTCTGCAAATCCTCTTGCCTCTGCTGCTGGTTGTGTCTCATGGCTGTCAGTGACACTGTGCTCCATGCAGGTAAACTCAAGAGGATCAAAAATGTTTGGCCTCACCTTCATTAGTGAAGAGCATGGTGGTATTGCCAAGTGACAGGTGCAGGTTTTGTGCTCTTTCTAGAGTGGCCATTGTTAAGGTATCAGGGCATTAAAACCAGCATGCCAAGGAAAGGGCTGATAAACCATGACTGGGATGTGTTGCTGATCCATGGTCTGTAAGGACAAGATAGCCTTGTTTACAGGGAGAGAGACAGAAGGTGGGTACAAAGCAGAAGGTTTGGAAGTGTCACAGAGACTATGTCAGAAAGGGCAAACTGCTCCCAGTAGTGCACAACTTTGCTTTTGGGGATCCTATATATTCAATTTTTCAAAGGGAAGGATGATGCTGGGCACTCATGGGGAAACAGCTGTTCTGTGTCAGTGATATGTTAGGATTTTCTGCCCTGGGTCCTCTCAACCATGATCTGTGGTGCTGCATGAGTTCAGAGGGATCAGAAAGTCACTGCTGCCTCACCAGCGAGTGAGAATTGTAAGAGTTTTTATCTACAGAGAAAACAGAAAAGGGTTAACAACAATAATTGTGTGTTTGACTCTTACTGTCCTCAGAGATAAAAATAAAAATAAATAAAAAAGGACATTGGTGAGCAATCAAATACTGCTCAGAGATGCCAGGCCCTTCTATCTTAATCAGGGAGAAGGTGAGCACTTTTTGAGAAGGGAACAAGACTGCAAGAACTCAATTTAAAGCACCCACATGGTGAGCAGTAGGGCTGTGTTGTGTTAATATTACATGCTTAATCTTCTGAGCATCCTAAGCTGCAGAGCTGAGTGATGTACCGAGGGTCAGAGTTGGGAGAACAAATTAGAAGGCATGGAGTTGGCACTCAGGAAAAACTCTTTCCACTCTAAATAACTTCCTATCAGACCAGAAGATAGCCAGAGAAGCTTTTAACATGCGCTGCATTTCCTGGGCTCCTGGGAAGCATTTGTCTTGATGTCAAAAAGCATGAGTGCTTTGTCATAAAAATAACGTAGGAAGCAATGCAGCCAAAGTAAAATACAGAGAAAAAAAAAAGACTTTTGGTTTTGTTGGGTTTGTTGGTTTGGTTTTTAATCAGCCTGACAGAAAACTTTAAGAAATAACCAAACTTTGCATCATCCTGAGAGATGGCTCCAGGTGAAGGGGAAGATCTGCACTGTAATGAAGTTCTGGCTGATGGTATCTATATGGAAGAGGTGAGAAGGAGCAGAGGGAGTGATCTGGTGCTCTGCAGCAAGGGCAAAATAATGTATTACTGATCCATAGGTTTAGTTTGGGAGGATTCTTCACCAGCAGTGTAAGGCTTGGAAGGAATCTGCTTTCCAGTAGTGTCAGTACAATTATCTGTAGCAATGCTGGCAGCCAATATTTTAACATTTCATTGATGGTCTTTTAATTAACCAGGAGAAGGTAGCTGGAGCCAAGCACGGAGGCTGGGCTGCCCCAGGCTTGGAGTCCTGGGCTCTTCCCTTGATTTGCCAAGCACTTAAGCATTTGCTGACTTGGGGTTAAGGAAGGTGGAGGCTCCCAAAGAGCCATATTGACTCATGGTGTTTTCCAGCTGAACTTGTTTGTTTTCATTGTGCACACAAGTCCTGTTTACGTGGATCAAAGATGGCAAAAATCAGCAACACTATGCAGACAGGGACTTGCAAAATTCCTACTGAAGGCATGACTGTGCCCAGACCTGTAGCTCCTGCTCTTCCCCCCATGCTCCTTCTTTCTGCCATCACACATTGTTGCTGTCTTAACCTAGCCATACTGAGTCCTGTCTGTCAGGAAGCACCCCCACTTGTTTGTCTCAAGAGTGGCAAAACAAAATCCCAGTTTACCTAGCAGGGACAGCAGCAGATTAATGAGGTGTTTGGACATTGCAAGCTCCTCTTGCCTTGTGCATGATCTGTCTGCTGTAATGACTCTTGTGCATCTCTCTGGACATGGCAGTCACCACCTGATTTTCAGCCTTACCCTAACATCTCCTTGTCATGATTTCTGTAAAGAAATGTCCATCTGAGTGTATTCCCTACTAATGGGTTTCCCTGGCAGAGAAGACTCCTGTGAAGCCTGCATTCCCTCTATTAGCATCTGCTCATCTTTCAAGACCTAGAAAGAAGCACAAAAACAATTAAGATGGTACTGAAGTTCTCTAGGCTACAAGCAAACCCCAAATAAGTTTCTGCATAGCCCCAGAGCACAACCCCAGGAAAAGCACCACTGAGATAAAGATCTCCTGTCTGCCTCAGACTCTGGAAAGCTTCTGAACATGCACTCCTCAGAGGAGCCATTGCAGACATTTAGAGCGTGCCATAACAACAGAATTACAACTGGAATTATGCAAAATCCATCTGTTGCTTACAGGTGTGATGCAATGGTCCAGCCTCGAGCAGCTCTTGCACAGGTTTTTGCACCAGTTGCAATACCAAGGAGCCAACCTTAAGCAACATAAGGGGACCTTTGTCAGCCCTGTCAGCCCTCAGGAATGAGACAAAAGGCACTGGAAATACTGATTTCTTTTAGAATGTCTTTGCTCCCCCGGTCTGATTTTAATTGTTTAAATTTAAAAGGCAAGCAATTTCTTTATTTTAGGTTTCTTCTGTCCAGCCGTAGCCTGCTCTGTCTGATTACAAGGGCAATTTTGTATGGGGAAAGCCACTGAACAGCATTTTGCTCATGTTAAGAAAGGCTGTTTGTCAACAGGATGCCCACCTGTGGTCTTGTCTCAAGATTTTACTACTCAAATGCCATGAAGAGGCCACTCTTTTGGACTAGCCCCATTAACAGCCTACAGATTTAATTTCCTCCTCCCTCAGCATCCTAGTTGGGAAGATTTTATCAGGCCATAATTCCACGTATCAAAGCAAAACAAAGGAACCTAGGCAAAGCCTGCTGACATCAGCATAGGTAGCCCAGGTGGAGATAGCCAGCACCCAGCAAACTCTGCTTTGCCTTTTTGGTGGTACAGCAAAGTAAATTGGTGTAAAGTGAACAGCCTCTATTTATAGAGGAGCTGTGCCTGCCTGCAGGCATTGCGGATGTTCTGTTTATTTGTTTGCTTGTTTTCCTCACTTTGCTCTCTGGATGAATAAGGGTTTCTAAGTGAGGATCCAGGTTTGCTGAAGCAAAATCCACCCCACTTCTTGGAGTGCACCCGCAGACAGTCCATATGTCATGACTAAAATATGTAGAGCCCTAAAAAGCGGAGTGGAGCTTCACCCGGGTGGGATTGGGACTTGCAGGGAGACCTGTGGGTGCTGCGAATCCAGGGCAGCCCTAGAGCAACGTGCTGAAGAAAATCACCTAGGTGGTTCCCACTGCCAATCCCCTGGAATCCCGTGGAAGATGGGCAGCACCGGGCGCCTCTCAGCAGCACCTCCCCGCTCTGAGCTATCCCTGAATAACCGAGGACCGGCCACGGGCGGGGGGCTGGGCGTTAGCTTTTGGTGCCCCGAACAGCCAGGCTCTCCTAGTTCTGAGGTCGCACGTTCAGACACACACGCAAGCAAAATGATTTCCATGCCTCCACGGCTCCCATCGGATGTGGGTGGTCCCGGCGAGAGGAATGCGAGCAATCGGATCCACGTATCATCTCAGTGCAGCGCCGAGACCTCCGGGGATTTTTCTGTAGGCGATTGACCCGGGGAGCATCCGAGCTCCAGCACGTTTTCCACGCACCTCTGATCACAACCACAAAGAAGAAATTGATTTTTCTCAGCGTAAACATCCCCACAATGACAAAAGGGTGTTTTTTGCCGCCCCCATAACAGCAATAAAGGCGGAAAGAATAAAGTGTCACTAAACCCCTCGGTGCCTCACCACGACACAGATTTACATCTCTGAGTCAGATCTTTGCAGCTCCCTGCATATGGTCCGCATGATATGCAGTTCCTGGCTAGTGACTCACTCAACACCAATATAAAGAAATCGTTTCAGACCAGGCAAGTAAATAACTCGAATTTTGCCCTCTCGGGCTCCCAGGAACAAGAAGGGGGACAGCCTGAGCTGGCCAAGCCCGGCTCAGCTCTAGCTGACATGAACTTCTGGAGTCCTGTCACATTTTTAAAAAAACTTCTTAAAATTGTCTTTCTGTCTGGTGTTCCATTCCCCTCCCCCTCCCCCTGCCCCGGTCGAAAATAACATCTAAGATTACTAAAATTGAAAGAGATGAGAAGAATGGTTTTATCTCATTCTTTCCAGGTTGTTTACTTGGTTCATTTGATATCGCTCTGAGGAACGGGTATTTGGTTTCAATGTTTCCACTGCGTGGTTACTTTGGTAGTTTCCTCTTGTTCTTTACCTGGTGGGTGTTTTTCTGGGTATTTTTTGTGGGCTGTTTTGTTGTTCGTTTCTTTTCATTATGATGTAAAGAGAGTGAGAGGAGAAACCTTTTAAAATATGATGATTAGAGCCACAAAAACTGGCAGGTGGACTCACACATGTCAATTCAGAGAAGCCACATCCAATCAGATACTCATTAATAAAAGAAAGATTTATTGTGGAATTGATTAAATTTCCAGTGGATGTTATGCTAGATGAGCTTGCAGTCCAGATCTGTGGTGTCACGTTTGCAAGGTGTTTGCTTGGTTTGCATTTTGATTTTTTAGGATATTTTTTACATTTTTAAAATCACTTTCAAGACACTGAGCAACAATTAAGTTTGCCACAGTAGAGGAAAAAAGTCATGATAGGGTAAGTTGCTGATATTGCATCATTTAGAACTTTACAGGAAGATGGTCATTAGAAGCCCTGTAGAAACACTGCTCTTAGTTCTGTGGGCTGAGCTGGTTCCCTGCACTTGTCCCTCTGTTCATTCAGAATTCAGAACTTGGAAATACTTCTCCTTTGCAACTGAGCAAATAGCCTTAAAAAAAAACAACCCAAAACCAAAAACCAACTAACCAAGCAAAAAAACCCCACCGAAAACCACCACTCTGGAATCCCAGAATTTATTCAAATAGCTATCTCGATCCCTTCTTTGTTTGATTTAAAATAGCAAAATTAAATCCAAAGCCATTTAATTAATTTGAAATTGTTGCACTTAATCGTGTACAAAAAGGATGATTCAAAGGGATGCTACAGCTATTAAATAATCCAATAGCAGTACCATTAAGTAAGCAATTAGTATGGGCAATAAATGGCCAGACTGTGTTAATGAGATCCCTCATATATCCCAAGTTGGGTCTGATTCTTTGCCCAGGAAAGATCACTGAGTGATGTTGCTTTTCTGCTGAGGGATGAGAACACTTCCTTTCCTTTTCTGTGACATCTCCTGCATGCACAACATCTTCTAGCCAGCCTCAAGTACCAGAATTTGTGTTCTCAGCAGTCCTTCACCAAGGAAAGACTTCCAGAACGCTCCTGGGAATTCTGACTGAGGAAACAATCAGGATCCTTTTTCCCTTAGAGCATTCCAATGTGAAGCACTTCCATATTCCCTGATAGTACAGCTGGTGAGCACCTGATTTCTGTGTTCAAGAGCCAAGCCATTGGCTACTACTGAAGAAGGAAGCAGTTCTGATCGTAGTCAGGGGATGGCTCTGCCATAGCTGTATGCAGGAAAATCTGGAGGAGTAATGGGTGCTGACATAAGCAGGTGTGAGAGATCATGTGAATAAAAGAACAGGGGGGAGAGAGCACGAAAGCACAAGCTTGTTTTGACTGTAGGTAAGGTCTGAGGAAGAATTCGTGGCACTGTTGAGAGAAGAATGCTTCAAATGGTACCCAGAAGATATGGTCCTGAAATCTCCTTAGACATGTTACCATGTGCTTGTTTCACCCTGAGCTGCTGCAGCGCTTCACTATGCCTTGGCTCCTGTACAGATAAGTGCACCTGCAGAGCCTCAGAACTCGGGAAATTAAATTTAGAGAGTATGAGCAAGGGCACAAGTTTCTTGGCCAAGGTTGCCAAATAGGTCAAAAGGAAGCTTAGCAATAAAATCCAGGACTTTGAAATGCTCCTCTGGAGATGGTTCCTTGGACCACTCTGCTTTCCACATGAGCAACCCCACAGAGGGAGGATAAATTCCCTTTTTTTTTTTTTCTTATTAAAAACCTGGACCCCTCAATTTTGCAGCACAGCTGCCACAGATTGAAGCAAGACAATTTCTTTTCTGTTCACCAGTAAAAAAGCCCCCAGGAAAAGAGATTCAAAAGCAACCCAGCTCCATTTCCAAATGATTTCCTGATTTTGACTGCTTACAGTCTACCACCCTGGCTCTGGAAAAGTTAATCCAGGCTATGCACATTCCTGGGTGTAGATCCCACCAGACAATGTAACATTC
Source organism: Ramphastos sulfuratus (assembly GCA_013399055.1). Classification (NCBI taxonomy): domain Eukaryota; kingdom Metazoa; phylum Chordata; class Aves; order Piciformes; family Ramphastidae; genus Ramphastos; species Ramphastos sulfuratus. The sequence goes on from WBNM01026907.1 coordinate 15,915, forward strand.
TAATTAGGTAGTACCAAGGCAACTGTTTACAAGTCTCTTCCAAATGCCTCCCTTGCGTTTGCACCCTCCTACTACAGCGGCAATATTTAGTAGAAATGTCCTAGGTATAATTCTCCTGGGGCTTATTCAAATGTCAGGCAGCTCCGCAAAAGTACACTGTGAAAACGGATGAAAACAAAAGAGGATGAGTTGTTGTCTTTCTTGGGAAGCAGCGTTTGTCAGGAGAAAGTTTCACTGCATTAGTGAATATTCTCCAGCAGAGATTGCCGGAAATAAAACATGAGCCCACTGTGCAAAGGGCAGCCCTGAAGCCTGTACTTCATTGCTCAGGCAATACTCACAGCAAAAATTCATCTGACAGCCTGGTGGGACAGAAGTCCGCACCTCCCCATGCCACCAGTCCCTTCCGAAATCAACAGCAGCTCCCCCGTGGGGTACCTTGGCTGCTTGGCTGTAACACCACATAAACAGAGGATGAGAAAACACAGCCACCCTCGTTAATGTTTCCCCTGCAGCCATAATTTACTGGCGTTTCTTGCTCTTGGAGAGGAAATGGTTTGTGCTGAGCTGGGGTTGAAATGAAGCAGAAGATCTGATGGCTGAGCTGCTTGGGGGACACCACAAATGATTCTGTCACTGCACATCCTGGCAAGGAGGAGTCAGCTGGTGATGGAGAGACATAAAAACTGTGCTATGGGAGGTTCAGAGTATGATAAATGAGGTTCTGCTGTGGCTGCCTGCAATATTGTCCTTTTTATCCACCTCACACCATATGCTCTTGGCAAAATAGCGATAGCATAAAGGAATCACTTCACTTCCATTGAAATGCAGCTGCGTTAGACTGCTCAGCTGTAATAAATGAAAGAAAAATACTCAATGCCTTTTAAACTGTAAGGGGAATTTACAGAGGCATAATGAAATTATTCAGTGTGAATTCAGCTGGGCTGCGAGAACAGGCAAAAACCTTCCCCTTCCAAATCTTGGAGCAGAACTTTATCCAGAAGTTGCTTTGACTGTCTGTGATCACCAGAAGAAAAATGACACAAAAAGGTCATGGATATTTCTCAGCTGATATGACTGTGTGTGACTCAGAGGAGTGGAAATTACAGAGTATTGTCTGGGAGGGCTCCTGTGAGTTAATAAAAAGTTTCCTGGAATGATTTACAAATCTGGATTGCACAGAAGAATACAATGAAAGGAACTAAGGAAACTCAGGTTACACAAAGCACTGCAGAGCATTTGTGAAAATCATTTTCTAGCAGTTATGAGCAAGCAGTTGAGGTGTATGAGTTCCTGGGATTTTTGTACACTGCTAAGTACTGGTTTGCCTTTATATCCAATATTTCAGTTACTAAGAGGAGTAGTTTCACCTCTCCATTGTTTTGGGTTTTTTACTTCAAGGTTTTCCTGAGTGTGTTTTCTCCCCAGTCATTTGCACTTTGTGGTTGGGCTGAGGCACCCTTTGAAAGGAGAAGAGGGTTGCATTAAAACTTCATGCTTGTCTTGAAAAGAAGTTGACCCTCCAAACACTAGTTTGGGTGTGTCATGGACCCGCTGAGGAGAAAGTGGAGGACTGGAAGAACAGAACAGTTGGTAAAATCTTCAGTGAACAACAGAATCATGACCCTAACACCTGGCTTGTAATTCTAAAGCAAATAGCACAACAATAAACCATGCAGTCAAGTGTTTACAATAGAATATCCAGAAAGATCATCAGACAGGTGACTTCAATGGACCTCTGGTAGTTTATGCCAGCTGAGGATCTCCTCTTGTTTGCAACATAGAGAGGAGTTTACTGAGATGGCATGCAGGTGTGGATGATGTGGAGAAAACCAGGCTAGAGGGATGAGCAGGAGAAAGTAAGAGTAGATCAGTATATGTGTGATAAAGGAGGGAAGCAGGTTGTATTGCCTTCTAGGACTGAACTATGAGAAGTACAGAGGATGCCTAAGGTGAAAATTTTTGTTTTATGATGAATGTGAATGGCAGCTGAGGTTGCAGAAGAGAAAGCCTTGAAAAGGATGGGTGAGGACATGACTGGTGGGACAGAGCTGTTACTTAATGTAAAGCTGCACCTTTCCCCCTGGCACATGTCTGCAATTTCTTTTGTTTTCCTCTCCACACGGGACCCTGTAGCTCAGCTTAGGTTCTGACCCCTGGAAGATGGCTGCTATGCTGCTTCCAGTAATGTTTAACTGGGGATGAACTGAGCTTACGGATTTTCCTGTGACTGAAGAAGCTTCAAAAGGTTCTTCTGCAGAACCCTCTTTTTGGAAATCATGTGCCAGCTGCTCACCACGTCCCTCCAGCAGAGCTGTACATACTCCCCTTCTCTAATCACTCAAATTCAAATAATATTCAGATAATAGCTGTAAAATATTAACCTGTTATACAACATGTTCTGTGGAAGTTAAGTCGTGGCATGAAGGCAATTTCTTCAGTGTTATGTACTGGTGAGAGACAGCAGGCTGAAAATTAAAAGAAAAAAGGCTGAGAGAATGGAGCACTACAGCTGGATCTTCTCCTTTATTGGGAAGCAGGCAGCTACTGTTGGACTATTCAGGAATATGGTGTTACTATAGAAAAGGCCTAATCAATATGCATGGAAGTTTTTTCATGGGTTTGTGGTGACAAATTTATATAAGTTTATCTGGAAGATTTCTAAAGCTAATAGCATTTGTCGTATGAATATTATACAATTAATGTCTAGCTGAAATACCAGCAGTCTACTATTAATTTTAACATAAGAATGGGAACATGAATGTTATCTCCAATTACTGTGGGAAGGAGCAAAATACCACTAAATGGGGGGAAAAAAGCTGTTCTTTACTATTCTGTTCTGTCCTGTGCTTATTGCCCAGGTGCTGGGGCACGTTTGCTACGAGAGAGTTGATTTAAGGCATTTGGGAACCCAAAGTGGAAGAGATTTTCTGGGCAAGACACTCTCAATTTGAAAATGTGATGACATTTAGTGTATCACAGACTTAATTTGTGTTAGCCTTGCATATGTGACAGTTTATTACCAGAACCCAACATTTTCTGAAGTGGCAATGCATTGTACAAACACTGCTACCATAATTTTCCACTGCCCTTCACATCCCTCTTCCTGTTGGCAAGTAAAGGATGTGTTACAGTCACAGTGCTGCTTCTTGCTCAGCCATCCTTCCACAAGAGTCATTTCAAACCTGCTTTTCATAGGTACAATAGTGCTCTATAAAACTGCATGAGTAATTCAAGCTGAGCTTGGTTCTGCCTTGCAGTAGTGATCTTGGAAACATTGTCTAGCAGGTTTTTTTGGGGTTGATTTGTTTTGGTGTTTCTCAGGTTTTGTTTGTTTGGGGACTTTTTAGTTAGTCTTTCTACATGTATCTTCACATGGAGTCTCAGAAAATATTTCAGGGCACACAAACCTGTGTGGGTTTGCATAGCACCAGAAGGCTACTCTAGGCATGATGCTCCTGTGGCTTCTACAGAGATGCAAAGGAATGCAAATCCCAAGAGCAAGGTAATTTTTAACCTTACTTTTCTGCTATTCTCAGAGAATAGATGGGAAGATGGTGACATGTTCTGTTCTCTGGACCATCATAAAAATCCACAGGTGGGAGACGTGCTGAATGCCAAAGCTGGGAGGACCATTGTTCACATCTATATTTGGTGGGGAAGGGCTAAACTGCAGTATAGCTTCAAGCTTTTCATGTGAACATGGACAAACTGACTTCCAGGACTGCTCTCATTGGTGCAGAAAGGAAAGAAGCTATCAAAAACATTGATTCCATCCAGGGGTTGGACACAAGGCTCAAAGCTTCATTCACACTGTGAGGACATGCTACGTTACACTGGACAACACTGGAAATGCTTCATGTCCTGACTTGGAGTTAAAGTGGGGAGGAGAGCTGGTTCTTGGAGAAGAAATTCTGAAATCCTAAAATCCTAAAGTGCGGAGGGATCCCCAGGAGGGACTGAAACTTATTCTGCAGTTGAAAAGTTTTCTCTTCTAACTGCAATCTAGGTGATCCCTAGGCAGCAAAAGGCTGAAATCATCCTTCCATTCATCAGCGCCTGTGTGGAAAATTCACCTTCAATCACAGTAGCACCACCGCAATCCCGAGCTGCATTGCCCAGTAGAAGCCAAGCACATACACATACACAGCAAAGAGAATAACATTTTTACAAGGGACTGGAAGTGTTGGAAATCACCCTCTGGTGTGCCAGAATTCAGGAGCAGCAGCACTGCTCATTATACAATATTAATAGTGTGATTTGGAGAAGCCACTGCTGCATTTGGGCTCTGAAGTTATATAGTGCCATAAGAGACTAAACACATAAAAATGTATTACCCTTTAAGATCTTGATTGTCTTCAGTTTACTATGCCTACTCGAGAGTGTTATGCTTTACAAGGGATAATATTACAGTACATGTGATAAAAATACTGTATCACTACAGCCAGAGTGGCTCATGCTGTGCTCCTTGGGGATAGAGACATGTGTGGAAGCCAGGAGGCTCCAATGTTTAAATGCCAGGAGTAATACATAGGATTCAGGGGGAAAAAAGAGACTGTACATGTCTTCTCGTTCTTCAGGAGCAATGTCACCCTCTGGAAAGCTAGCATTCTTCAAAGCTTCTTCATGAGGTTCTTCAGATCTGGTAAAGTCAGAAGATGCCACTCAGTGGTTTATAAAATCTTTTTCTCCTCATGCCAGGCTTTGCACAAATATTTCTAGTGAAAAAAATCTTTAGCTTGACCTGATGCAGAATGGTGTTTTGGACCATTGGCAGGAAAAGTTGAAAGAGCTCCTCTATGGACCACATCTGCTAGCATTGCCTTTCCATCTTTTAACTCACAAAAACGTAGGACTTTTTTTTTTTTTTTTTTTTCCTTCTTTTCCCGTGGCATTGTGTTCAGTTGTGTTCATGGTTTTGGCTTTATCTAAGAAGCTGACAGTTCTTTAATATACTTTATCAGTTAAACGGTATATTTAAGGTGCACAATGCACCAAGCAGCACTGCTGACTGACATGGTCCTGCAGTAGGAAGACACTTTGTAGGAATCCTCTCTTGGGCTCAGGGTAATCAGTCCTTTACCATGGTTTATCCTCAAGACAATGGACAAGGGTGCATCTTCTATGTACTTGATCTTTCAGGCATCAGAAAATTGCTCCAAGGAGTCTACCTACAAAAGAGAATAGTCTGGATTTAAGAGCTATTTAATAGAACCTACAATTGTGGCATGGTTGTCTTTAAATTGTGAGTAATAGTTGCTACTATGAGTGGAGCAAAGGATAAACTACCACCTAGGAAGGGAAAAAGGGAGAAAACAGCTTGAATCTCCCTGGCACCCCTGCCACGCAGCTTGCTTTCTCACCAGGACAGCTGTCTGATGGAACTGCCCCCACTGCCTCCTCAGGAAAAATTCCTGCAATTTTGTGTGTTGGAGAGTGAAAATAACATGTCATAAACATGCAGAGGCAGATTTATGCCAACTAGAAGAAGCCAACGAAAGGATTTTTCAAGAGCATATTTGACAGTGAATTTGGTACAACTAAATGATTTGGAAGAACATTTGGAGAACTTGAGTAGGTAACAACATGGCCTTTATCTGGATCAGGAAGGTGGAGAAAGTAGCCAGACATCTTTAAATCTCACTTGACAGTTTATCTTGAATTTATGTAAACAAATCTTTGCCAAACTCTGGTGAGAACGGCCTTCTCTGATAAGATCATGCCCCTGTGATGATGGACACCCCTCTGAAAAATCTGCTCTCACCAGATTTTGCTGACGAATTGGGATCTCATGCCTTAACCCACACAGAAATTTTGCCTGGAGATGATAATGCTATTTTAATTTTTTTTTTTTACACTTACTGTAGCAAATACTACAGAATGCAAATCCTCTGGTATGAAGATACAGTTATGTAAGACCTCCTTCAAAAGTCTCTTATTTAATAATGCACTTAAGCATATGTTCAGTTTCAATGACACATACTAAAGAGTGAGAGTCTCAAAAATGTACCTGAGAGTTTTCCTCTGCTCTCAGAGATTTAAGTAAAATATTCTCTAATGCAGCTGAGCATTTTTCTCTGTAAGATGACTTAGCAGAAAGAGCATTTCTTCAGACAAAATCACATTCCTTTGCAGGAGAGATTCTTCCTTAAATTACTGGCAATACAATTTCCCCCCACCCCGCCCAGTGATGTTTAAATATCATTGCATAACAAATACTGGGCAATGAGGGTAAAAAAGAGACTAAATGAATTCTTTCTTTTAAGTCTCAAAAAGAGAGGTGATCTTGAGCAGGCAACCTTTAAACAAGGGAAAGTGTGAGCTCATGAGAACATTTCAGATATTCACACTAAGGTACAATGACAAAAGCAGCTTTGCAAGACTAGCAGGTATTTTTTTCCCCTACAATCTCTTGAAAAGACAGACTGATTCCTTTCCTAGGGACAGCAGAGAAGTGTATTATTCTTTGGTTCATTCCCTGCATTCAGTGAAGAAAGTTTTTGGGAAAGATGCCCAGATACTATGGACCAAGTTCAGCTCCAGCATAAGCAGACAGAATTCCCACTGAAATCAATGGGAGTTGCACCTGCTGACTTTGGAGTTGAATATGGCCCAATATGTGGATACTGTAAAGGTTCTGTTTCCAAAGTCACTTCTGGCTTGTTTTCTGAGAATGCAGACCTGGCGCCAGGACCGTCAGAGGACCAGTAAATTCACTATGGGAACTTCCAGACAAATGACAACTCTCTCACACAAAACAAATCCAGAAGCTCACACGATGCTGAAGGACAAATTGTCAGTGTTCCTCCAATTCATTTGCATGAATACCAGTTTGAGAAATGCTCTGAGAGAAGTAAACGGGGAGTGTGTGGCTGGGCAAGATACAAGGAGAAATGCTTTGATTGGTTTGTCCAAATTATTGGATAAATATTTTCAGCAAATAGTTGTTAAGTGGCAGGAATAGTGGTCCTAAGCCAATGAGGAAGAGATCATATATGTATACCTTATATAAACATATATAAACATATAATAAATATAGATATAAAGCTATTTGATGGCTGGTCTCAAGAGCTGCTATGCTATGTCTTCCCAGTTTGGACTGAATTTTAGCTGTGACTGTCTCCAAGAACAGAATAGAAGTCCAGACAGGGCTAGGGGAGCCCATCCAGGAAAAAGCGGTAGCTTGAACATATCCATGTGGTGTTGAATAGAGAGGAGTTAACAAAAGCATTGTGTGAAGGAGACAGTTTGTCTCTGTTGGTGGGTTATAACTGGCTGGTAACTGAGGTTTAAACAACTGAGATTAAAAGTAAATTTTTGGAGCAGTTTCTCTACTATGGAATCAGTCTACTCATACAGCACATATCTTCTTGGCAAGTTGTTTGTAGGAAGCGGAAGTACAGAAAGAGAAAATTAAGACAATTAAGACTGCAATATAAAAAAACCTCTGGAGCCCCTGCATTAAAAAAAAAAACCCAAGCAGTTTTAATTATTTCAAAATTCTAAACAAAGCCAGCATTAGACCCATATACTTTATTTTGATTCGACCTAAAGCTTGAAAAGATTTGAAGTTGATATTTTTGGTTCAAGTTCATTTCATTAATACACAAAACAAGAGCCTTCTGTATCTTTGAGTTACTTACTTAAATGCAGTAGTTTTCTGAACATATTGAGGAAGACACCTCATAGCCTGGGTGTTGTACCCACTCTGAACACTCCTATGTGGTATAAAAAGTGAGGGCAGAGGAATGGGGTAATGGCAGTGAGTGCCCAGCGCTGATGGAAAGCCATCTTTCAGAGGAATACAGCAATTTTTGTATTTGGCATGCCTTGGAAAAAAATGGTTAGAAATTTCTTTTCCAAGCTGCTTATGATTAACAACCTCCTTTCCATGTCCTTCATCTCTAGACCAATATTCCTTCTGCTGCCGCTGAACCTATGTGAGTCATTTATTTCAAAATACGTGGTGGCCATACAGTACACTAATGGGCACACACACACACACACACAGGGTAAATTAAGGGAAAATTGATGTCAAGACCTATCGAGTATGAAGGGCCTTTTAAAAACCAACCTTCAGAATGTGCTAATATTTACACATTCCCAAACCACCTGGAAATATGTTTCAACTGTTTTAAAACATTTTCAATATCACTTAAATGTATATGCAGCTATTACCCTAAAATCTAATGATAATTTGAGTTCTTTGAAAAAACATCTGGCCCAATTCTCACTTTTTATAGGAAGCAAAAAATTCAATTTCAACCAAGAAGGAGTCAAGTTTTTTTTTCTTCAACAACTTTGGAAAACATTTTCAGAACTTTTTTTTTTTTTTTTCCTTTTTATGCTGGAGATCAAATTTAATAGTTTCAAGGCTGTGCTTTTCCATAATCTCCCAAAAGAAACATTTTTCTGACTTCTTGCAACTTTAAGGTGGTTTGGATTGCATTAGGTTTGAAAGAGTTTTGATGCTACCGTATCATGGAAAAAAGAATGAATGAAAGTATATTATAATAAAAATATTTTAAAATTTATTTAATTAAAATATATTAGAAAATATTTTGATATGGAGAATTCTGTCAAGGATTGCTTATCAGTGAATACATACAGCCCGTGGTTTAACCCATTACTGACTTTATTTTAGGTTCCATTTATATGTTGTGTCAAACTAGAACAAATAATTTTCGTTTTCATATATCCAGCTCCATTTGGAGTCAACTGCAAATGCAAAGAGAAACAAGAAGTTTATTGTGAAATCTATTATTTTGAAATCTGTTATTTTGAAGTCTATTTTAAATAAATTATTGTATACCTGAGGCTTAAAAAGTAAACAAAAAAACCAAGAAAGGGTTAAAACCCCCAATCCTTAAAAACCCCTGAGGTTTAAAAGAACTCCAAACTGCAGTAAGGGTGGTGAAACGCTCGGATAGGTTGCCCAGGGAGGTTTTGTATACCCCCACTCTGGAGATGCTTAAGGCAAGTTTGGATGAGGCCTTGAGCAGCCTGGGCTAGTGGAAGGTGTCCCTGCCCATGGCAGGGGTGTTGGAACTAGACGATCTTTAAGGTCCCTCCCAACACAAACCATTCTATGAATCTATGAAACCTAGAAGCATTTATGGTCCTTTTAATTCTGCAAGTAAAAGAGAGGATCTTAAAGTCACTAGAGTCAATCTGCACCTGTGTTCCTGGCAGCAATAATTATCCTCTTTAGGAATGAACTGTGACATTTAATTGCCTATAAACACATTTTAAGATCTGAGGATGGATGTTACTATTCAACTGGAAAATGCAGCAAGTTTCTTCCAAGTGTTGATCTGATTACAGACCACTCTTGCTACCACGGGTCAATATAATGTTGTCCTACAGGGCACCTGGGTGGGCCTGGTTTATGTTCTATGAGATTCATGTAAATTTAAAGTTTTACAGGTGAAAATGCAAAGTGCTCAAAGAAAAAAATATTCATATAGTAGGGATAGATCCCTTCTGCCCAATACATGGGGTCAAATTCTGTCCTTCTTCAGTTAAGTTGGTGTAAATCTTGCTGGTAATATTACATATTAAAGTTTAAAAATATATGTTGCTTTGAAAGAGTTAATAGCCCAAGATTAATAGCTGTTAAAAGCATGTTGCAGATATCAGGAGTTTGTTATAAAATGTAATAAGCACATCAACAGATGGTCTGGTAGATGCTTATAAGCCACGGTTACAAGCACGCAATTGANGCAAAAAATTCAATTTCAACCAAGAAGGAGTCAAGTTTTTTTTTTTTCAAAAACTTTTGAAAACATTTTTAGAACTTTTTTTTTTTTTTTCCTTTTTATGCTGGAGATCAAATTTAATAGTTTCAAGGCTGTGCTTTTCCATAATCTCCCAAAAGAAACATTTTTCTGCCTTCTTGCAACTTTAAGGTGGTTTGGATTGCATTAGGTTTGAAAGAGTTTTGATGCTACCGTATCATGGAAAAAAGAATGAATGAAAGTATATTATAATAAAAATATTTTAAAATTTATTTAATTAAAATATATTAGAAAATATTTTGATATGGAGAATTCTGTCAAGGATTGCTTATCAGTGAATACATACAGCCCGTGGTTTAACCCATTACTGACTTTATTTTAGGTTCCATTTATATGTTGTGTCAAACTAGAACAAATAATTTTCGTTTTCATATATCCAGCTCCATTTGGAGTCAACTGCAAATGCAAAGAGAAACAAGAAGTTTATTGTGAAATCTATTATTTTGAAATCTGTTATTTTGAAGTCTATTTTAAATAAATTATTGTATACCTGAGGCTTAAAAAGTAAACAAAAAAACCAAGAAAGGGTTAAAACCCCCAATCCTTAAAAACCCCTGAGGTTTAAAAGAACTCCAAACTGCAGTAAGGGTGGTGAAACGCTCGGATAGGTTGCCCAGGGAGGTTTTGTATACCCCCACTCTGGAGATGCTTAAGGCAAGTTTGGATGAGGCCTTGAGCAGCCTGGGCTAGTGGAAGGTGTCCCTGCCCATGGCAGGGGTGTTGGAACTAGACGATCTTTAAGGTCCCTCCCAACACAAACCATTCTATGAATCTATGAAACCTAGAAGCATTTATGGTCCTTTTAATTCTGCAAGTAAAAGAGAGGATCTTAAAGTCACTAGAGTCAATCTGCACCTGTGTTCCTGGCAGCAATAATTATCCTCTTTAGGAATGAACTGTGACATTTAATTGCCTATAAACACATTTTAAGATCTGAGGATGGATGTTACTATTCAACTGGAAAATGCAGCAAGTTTCTTCCAAGTGTTGATCTGATTACAGACCACTCTTGCTACCACGGGTCAATATAATGTTGTCCTACAGGGCACCTGGGTGGGCCTGGTTTATGTTCTATGAGATTCATGTAAATTTAAAGTTTTACAGGTGAAAATGCAAAGTGCTCAAAGAAAAAAATATTCATATAGTAGGGATAGATCCCTTCTGCCCAATACATGGGGTCAAATTCTGTCCTTCTTCAGTTAAGTTGGTGTAAATCTTGCTGGTAATATTACATATTAAAGTTTAAAAATATATGTTGCTTTGAAAGAGTTAATAGCCCAAGATTAATAGCTGTTAAAAGCATGTTGCAGATATCAGGAGTTTGTTATAAAATGTAATAAGCACATCAACAGATGGTCTGGTAGATGCTTATAAGCCACGGTTACAAGCACGCAATTGACCTGTTGGACTCTGTAACAATCTCCACAACTGACTAGCCATGTATTCAAACACCTCTCAGTCATTCATTAACTCTTTGTAAACTATTTACACACACGTCATTAATATACAGCGTGATCATGTTGCCACCATCTGCAACAGGAGCAGGACAGAGCCCTAATTACTGGCAACAGTTTATTAATTCAATACATTAATGGTAGGCACGTTTCCACAGCCGCGGTGCCGAAGCACGGAGGCGCACAGATGCTGGAAGCAAGTGGCAGCTGTTCCCCTGCACCTATTGCTGGCTCACACCACTGCGCTCACCTTCAAGGTATCTTTTCTGACTAATTTATCACTTTCAGAAAGACCAACAGGGAGCCAAAGGTGAGGACGTGGAGCTTTGGGAGGGAAGTGAAACTGCCGTTGCTGTGCTGTGAGGTGGAGGCTTGCCACAATGGCAGAGTGCATCAACAGCCTTCTAAAGCCCTGTCAGGAAGGCACAAACATCAGCATAATTTATTGGTGGCTATTTTAGGCAGGTGCACGGGAACTCTAAATATATGGCATTCACCGCTTGCCGCAGTTGCTATGGATATGATATCTCAAGCCTGTAACTAGGGTTATAAATGCTGTTGTGTGCTTATTATTGTTGTTATTAAAACATGAATTTTATAGTTATTCCTGCTCAGCCGCTGCCCCTAAATCGTCCATGTAACTGCACACTTCTTTGTTTGAAAGAGGAACGTGTGTGGGAAAGAAGTAATAAACAATCCCCGCTTCCCTTTAGCTTTTTATTTGCTCCAGAAGGAACCAACCTTGAGCCACTATTTGCAGTACTATTAGAGCCAGGGGAATTAGAAATCACTCACAGCCAGAGAAACGTACTTCACTTGGGTCTGTCTGATCAGGAATTTTGTATTTAAGTCTTGTACACATCAAACATACCTGGATTTTTTTTTTTTTTTCCTTCCCTTGCCCTCATTTGTCTTAAGAGATTGGTCTCCCGGAGCTGCAGGCATTCTGCTCAGCCTTCTCACTGTTATGGTGATTCTTTATACCCAAATTGTAGCACCATAGAATCATTTGGGTTGGAAAGGACCTTTAAAGGCCATCCAGTAAAATCCCTCTGCAGTGACCAGGGACATCTTTAGCTGCATCAGGTTGCCCAGAGCCCCACCCAACCTGACCTTAAATGTTTCCAGGGATGTGGCATCTACCACCTCTCTGGGCAACCTGTGCCACTGTTTCACCACACTCACCATAGAATAATTTATTTCTTGTGTCTAAATCCTGCCCAGTGATGCAGATCTGGAAAAGATAAGATGGCTGGTGGATAGGCTGTACAGACACCTCGACCACTGCAGAGGGGTTAACAGTAACCTGCCCACCTAGTGTCCATCCAAGTATGTGCTGTGCTCCTGTCCTCTTGCCAAGAGGAGACAGTATTTTCCTGCAGTTGTGAGTTTGTGAAGGTCATTGGTATGTGATGCAATTTACAGCAGAGCAAAAAGTGGCCAAAAGTGGAAAAGATGGTAAAAATGGGCAACCTGGATTTTGCCTAATACGTAAAGGCCTGTTATGAGCCTATGAAACACACTTTTAAAGTAGAGACTTTTGTGGAAAAGGAGCAATGTCTAAAGACTGCATGTGACCTTCAGGTGCACAAATCACACCCAAGCTGTCTAAAAGATATATCACTCACCCAGACAGAATTTCTACCCACTGCACTTACCTTCCCACACCTACCTACAACAAAAACGTTCAGCCTGAAATGGAGCCTGAACAACGTGAGCTGGCAACATTAGGAGAAGAGGAGGTGGCTGGAGGTAGGTGCTTTCTGCTGCTGGGAGCATAGCAAAGGCTACACAAGGAGCTGCAGAGACCTTCAAAGAAGCAGCACCTCAAGTAGACACAGGCAATGTTCTGTGACGGCTGACCTTCGTCCTGGGGAGCTGACATGGTTGGAGAAGGCAGGAGAATAAATTTCAACTACTCCCTTATGCCAGTAATACAAAATGTTCAGATGCTGAAAGGTTATGACAAGCTTGTGTCTGGTAAAGAGGTCAGTCTGCCCTGAAAGCATTGCAGAAGCCAAAATAAAGTCTAGTCAAGCCTATGTGGAGTACGAGCACTATGGCAGGGAAAATCGTGAGGCCTCTTTCTCCCCAGTGGAGGCCTCCGAAAGCAGTGGTAAGGCTGCTGTTAAAGTTAAAATATGGCTGAGCATTAGGATATTTGCCTTGGGCAGATACGTGTTTTGAGAGACTGGGGTCAGTGGTGGTTTTGACTGTGTTGTTTCACCCCTACTGCCACACTTCCCTGAATTTTCCACTTAAGTGGCATTTTAAACAGGTCACAGGTATGATGGTGGCATTTGGCATTACACCCTAGAGGGTAAAATGTGTGTGTGTGTGTGTTTATGTGTTTCTTTCTGTCCATTTGTCTATCTCAAGGACCATAAACCAGCAGTGGAAAAAGAGGAGGCATGAAGCCCAGCGCAAACAGAGAGGAGGAATGATTGTAGAAGTAGCAGGACAGAAAACAGTCATTTTCTGCCACAAGGGAAGATCAAGTCATGACAAAATGATTTCTTACACTAATGAAAATTATAGACTTTAAAGTACAAAAGGAAAGAGGGGAAACCTTTGCACAAATTTAGATGCAAGACACATATTGAACAGTGCTTGCCTTATTTTTAAAATGTTTTACTTAGTATTGGTGGCCTCGTGAAGGAGACATTGCCAAGGACTGGGAGCCCAGTGAATTGCTAGGACAGTAACAAAAGAACAAGGGCTGCTTCAGCTTATGGCTGAACTATTGGGCAAGATGCAGCAGACAGAACAAGGGCAATGAGGTCCAAGTTGGGAGAATGACTGACAAAATAAATAGGTTAGGGAAACAATTGAGGGGTGGTTTTCCCAAATCTTAGTGAAGATTGCAAATGGCCAAAGCCATGACCATGATCTATAGGCACTTTGGCTGGCACTGAAAGCTGCCGAACACGTGAAGAATAAGGAAAGCTGAACACTGTGCAGAGCTCTCCTTTTAAGAGTACAGAGCTATGGGCATCTCAGCATTCACAGATAAAGGGTTTTTCCCATGTACCTCAAAAGCATAAAAGGTAAAGACATCCTAGCAGAACCCAGTCAAATAATTCCAATTTGTGAATTTCACACTGGCAGCTCAGGAGGGTGAGAAGCACTCTGAGTGCCTCCATTTCAACACTCACCTGTTATTATAATTTTTTTTTGTTTGTTTTCCTTTTAAAAGAATCTGACAGATTCTAGAAACAAACTATCTTATGACACCTGTAGAACTCTGTTTACAAGACTGTAAGGTCTTTGGAGACACGACACATCTTACTGTTCTCTGTTTGTATGGCATCCAGTCCAACTTGCTTGCCCATGACTTACTCTATTTGTCAAAGTAATGTAAGAAAGGCTATTTTATAACAGTGAAAGTTCATTATGACACAGACTAAATGACTGATACTCAGTTCCCACTTTAGCTCTGTCTTTCCACAATAATATATTAATTTGTAAATAACCCATTACAATTTATGCTGCATCAACATCATAACATATACACAGAGGACACTTGCTCTGCTCAGGGTCCAGCACTAGCATTAGCCACAGCTGTACACAGCTAGAGTGCAAATTTACCGGACACGAAGATCTTTCTGGTTAAATTTAACTCAAGCTTTGAAAGTCCTTTTGCAGTCAGTAAGGTGTATGGTGGACACATACATGGCAGTCCAGGACAGTTCTAGATGTGCATTTACATACCTTCCTGCACTGAATCTCAAAAGGGTTGTGCTACCAACCAAATGGACATGCACCTGTGCTCTTATTATCATTGAATTGTTGACATGATCCTGGACATGCGCACGTGTAACAACTCTGCCCTGTTGCACTCTGATCATTTTCCCCCTAACATCTGAGAGGCAGACTAAAGCCTTTTCATCTTCCCTGAGGGATATGAGAGCTACAGTGTAACTAAGACAATAATCCTTGGCCATTCTGATGAGGCAAATGGTATAAAAATGAAGAGAGAAGAAAAACGTGTATAAGGCTGTGTAAAATGATACAGTAACGTAACTCAAGGCTATTGTAGTACATGATGCTCAGGAAGAATTGAACATAATTTTGACATTTGCATTAATGATGTGGCATTTGCATATTTCTTAATGTAGCTTTAAAAAAAAAATATATAGCGAATGTTCACAGATGTCTGCTGTCTTTTATTTCAGCATCATTCTGGTATCTCCCCATGCCAAAGTATTGCAACAAATGTGCGATTACTCAGGACACCCATATGCCGCGCAGCACGGCTACTAGCAGCTTGGGTGATGGGTGAAGCAGTGGGAACACGGCCCACGTTTTCCGATCCCGAAAAGCCCAAACCTTTTCTGCTTTAACCGATCCAGTTGCTCTCCGCTTGGGGCCTGGGTAGACGGGGTAAATGCGTGTGGAACAGGCAACAGTGGAGCGGTCACGGAAGGCTGTGGGCATGGAAGGGGACGTGCTCTGCTGTTTGTTTCCTCAGGTGAGCCAAGCTCTGGCAGTCCCTCCCCTCTCCTCTATACAAGCCGAGCACGTTAGGCTCAGCCTCTGCCTGTGCTCTCCGGTGATCGGCCCAGAGCGACTGGATTTAAACGCAGTAAATAAACCACGTGAAACCAAAGCTCCGTGTTTATCCCTGCTCCTAACCGGTCCCTTCCCTTACACACACATATATATAGCGCTACATGTTTAATTTCAAAAAAAGACACTGGTGTTTCCTATAGAAAGGGGTAGTTCGTTGGCTCTCCCACCGTGCATTCCTTCTCTGTCTCCAGCTCTCAGGGCTTTGTCGCCGCGTTTCTCTGTCAGCTCGGACGCCGGAGCAGCGGCAGAAGGTTCGATAGGCCCGGCCCGGTATCGGCCCCTCGCCCACCCCTGACTACTACCGCGGCCGCTGCAGACTCCCCGCTCCACTCCGTGCGGCCGCCACCTCTCCGGCTTTTACCTCACGCCCGCTCGCGCCTCGCCGCCGCCGCCGCCTCCGCGCGCGCCGCGCCGCCTGGACTAGGGGAGCCCGCGCGCGGGGGGGGTGGCGGAGGCGCGCGCCTCTGCGCGACAGAGGGAGCGTGCGTGCGCGCGCGAAAGAGAGCGCGAGAGGGCGGGCGCGAGCCCCGTCCCCGTGCGGCCGCAGAGGAGAAGCAGCAGCGGCGGCAGGCGCGGCGGAGCGACGCCGAGGCTCTTGTTTACCAGCGTTCCTTCTCGGTCGTGCAAAGGGAGCCAGCGCGAAGGAGAAGGAGGAGGAGAAGGGGGGGAGGACGCGGCAGCAGAGCGCTGCGAACCCCGCCGCAAGCGAGCGGCGAATTAATTGGGAGGAGCAGCAGACCCTTCCCCCCCAACACACCCGCCGCCTTCCCTCCCCGGAGGAATTACAGACCCTTCGCAACAAGCGCTCCTGGGCTTTGACCTTCAGCAAACCGGATCGCCTTCCTCGTCACCCCGTCGCCCCCCCGGCTTACACACGCCACACGCACACACACACTTCTTCCCGACTCCCCCTCCCCCTTCCTTGGGCTGGGCAGCGTGAGGGGAAGGTTTGCAGCGCGCGCACACCCAGAGGAGGAGGGAAAAGAGAAGGGAAGGAAAAAAAAAAAAAAAAAAAAAAAAAAAAGAAAAAGGGTTTAAAAATTCTCGGGGGGTTTTTTGT
>WBNM01026907.1:32808-93309 GCA_013399055.1 Ramphastos sulfuratus
CCCTCCCAGTTTTTGTGTCTGTGTGCGCGCTGCCTCTGTGTGCGGTGTTTGAAAATGGAGGTTGAAGATGCAGACTGCCAGCCCCGATGTGCCTCATGTTTGCGACTCCTGTGCACGATGTACCACTGCAGCCAGCGCTGAGGGGAGACGGCGGCGCCCCCCGCCCCGGAGCCCGCCCCACCGCCCCGGAGACAGCGTCGCCCCGGGGCTTTCATGCCTTGTTGTTGTTGTTGCCGTTAATACATCTTGAATATCTGTGTATTTTTGGTGTGGTTGCTCCGGAAGATCAACACCCAGGGACCTCAGAAACCCTCCGGCTTGCCAGTCCGAAGGGTCTTGTTTTTTTCATTTCTTGAGGCAACGTGGATTTATTTATCCGGCTTCTCGTCCGCCTTTTGCCTCCTTCGTTATTTTTAGAGGACGGGGAAAGAAAAGAAAACGAACAGTTTTGGACTTTTTTGTTTTGTTTTGTTTTCGGAAAGGAGGATTTTGTCCAATTAAAAAAAGAGGAATGAAGTCTGGCGCTGGAGGAGGGTCCCTCGCCGTCGTCTGGGGGTTTCTGCTCATCTTCGCCGCACTTTGTCTGTGNAAAAAAAAAAAAAAAGGAAAAGGATTTACAAATTCGCTGGGTAGGTTTTGTTGTTGTTGTTGTTGTCGTCGTCGTCGTCCTCTCCCCCCGCCCGCCCTCGGCGCGATGGCAAGGCGGCTCGGAGGGATGCGGGGAGGAGAGCTGCGGGGGGAGGAGGCGGGGTACTGAGCCGCTCCGTTCGCCCTGCTGCTGCTGCTGTTGCTTTGTGTGTGTGTCCTGGATTTTTTTTTTTTTTTTAATTTTTTTTTTTCTTTTTGGAGAAGGAGCCTGTGGCAGCGGCGCCGAGGAGAGGAAGAGGAGGAGTAGGGGGGGGAAACCTTTTTAATTCATTTTCGTTCCAAATTCCGCATTTCGACTCCCTGCAGCCGGCCGGACTTGTGTTGTTGTTGTTGTGGGTGGTGTTTGTGCGTGGGGNTAGAGGACGGGGAAAGAAAAGAAAACGAACAGTTTTGGACTTTTTTGTTTTGTTTTGTTTTCGGAAAGGAGGATTTTGTCCAATTAAAAAAAGAGGAATGAAGTCTGGCGCTGGAGGAGGGTCCCTCGCCGTCGTCTGGGGGTTTCTGCTCATCTTCGCCGCACTTTGTCTGTGGCCAACAAATGGGGAAAGTGAGTACGGTGCGTTTCGGTCGGGGGTGGGGGGGCAGATCTGTATGGGGTCCCTGGGGCGTGTGAGGGAGTCGTGGAGGGGTTTCTAGGGCGGGCATGAGAGGTTGTTGCCTCCGAAAGGGTGGGAGGGCGTCGGTTGCCTGTGTGTTTGGGCGTGCGTGTGCAGGGTCGGTGAGGGGCTCCCCGTCTCTGTGTTTGGGGGGTGTGTGTTACGTGCGTGAGTGGCTCTGTGTTTTTGGGGGTGTGTTTGCGAGGGGCTCCCTGTATGTGTGTGTTTAGGGGTGTGTTTGTCAGGAGCTCCCTGAATGTGTGTTTTTGGGGGTGTGCGTGTGTGAGGATTTCCCTTCTGTACGTGTGTATTTGGGAGGGGGAGGTGCGTGTGAGGGGCTCTCGTGTCTTGGGGTGTGTATGTGAGGGGCTCCCTTCTGTGCGTGTGTTTGTGTGTGTGTGTGTGTGAGGGGCTTCCAGCATGCGCGCCGTTTCCCGCCGCGGTGAGCGGGATTCACCTCGGCCCGCGGGGATGTGCGTGTTTTCCTCCTGTTACGCGTCTGCGCCTCTAGCACGTTTATCAACCCGGGCTGCACGTCTCCTTCCCTTACATTCCTTCTTTCCCCGGGATGGTTTGACAAACGGGGTCGCTAGAGCCGCAGCCCCAACCTGGAAGCGGGCGGCCGTGTTCCACACCCATCCCTTCTTTTGTGTTTCCCCACCTGACCCTCGTACTACTCCTAACCCCCCCTCCTTAGCCCGGCGCAGTGTTTAGACCTCTGCAGCCAGGGCTGCGAGCTGCGTAGTAAACACTTGCAGGCTGGGAAGAGCTGTGCTTGCTTTCCCCACATGGAAGGAGCTTGATCTTTGTCAATATTTGGAGGCTGTATGCAATAACCTGCCATAGTGAGTGAAGGTTTCCTGGAAATAAGCGCCATGACTTTTATTGCCGCTTTACTGCCGTGGAAGGGTTTCACTCGCTCTGCTCGGGGTGCAGAATTACGGTGGCATCCCACAATCTAAAGGTCACAGTCTGCTGTTGTTTTTTTTTTTTTTTTTCCTAAATTAATGCATAGGTTAATATTTTACGTTTGTGCGTAAATAGAAACGTTTGATGCTCGGATGGGCTGTATTCTTAAGAGGTGATTTTTGTTGTTTGAGCAGCTGCGTTGCATCCAGGAGCAGGGTTTGTGCAGTTATCAGCGTGCGGGCAGCTAGCACCGCGAGCAGCGTGCTTCATTGTGCGCGGCCGCGCTGTCCCCAGCGCACCGAGGCGCCCGACTCTCGCCGTTCATCGCCGGCGGATCTTTCCTTCTGTCTGTCTGTCTGTCTTGCCTAAGAGTTGCCAAAGCCTCGAGTTTTGTTTTCGTGGCTTTCAAAGCCATGGTGATATAGCAGGGCCCGCCCCCTTTGGGAACAGGGGGAAATAAAGAGGGCAGGGATGGCTGGCGCTGCGATTGATTAGACTGCAATCATCACCGTATCATCCCGATGTTGATGGGTTTTCTTCTTCTATGTCGGGCTCACGCTAGATTGAGGATCTCTTGCTTGAAATGATCCTTCCCCTTGTTTTTTGGAGAATCTCTCTAGACAGGGAAATGTAAATGTGCCTTGGAGTCCAACCATTTTACAAAGTGCTCCCTGTCCTTCAGTGTCTGCAGAAGCAGGGATGTTTTTTTACTGCATCTTGACTAATTTTGTCCACCGTGTGTTTTTCAGCTTACTCCTTGAGCTGCGGTTGTGTGCACTTTCAAAAAGATACATGTTGGAAGGAAGAAACGGAGGGATTAGTTTTCTCCATTTTAAATGTAAAGAATTCAGGAGCTACAAAGGCTTTTGTAAAAGTAGTTTCGGGCTGGAAAGAAAGGGAAGTTCTTTGGATGTACTGACAATGAGGCTAACTGCAAAAATAAAGAAGTGTGCAAGAAGCTCATAGATCGAGTTTGTAATACATGTTGAGTAATACTGTGTTTCGTTAGCCAGTGAATGCCAATTAACTCCTTGCAAATTAAGGCCAAATTTATGCTTTTTTGTTGTAGTGGCAGGGCCAGCTAGGGCTGGAGAGCCACAATCTTACTTCCAGGAGTTGAACTTTTTGACTAGAGTTGTTTTCGAGAGAGACGATTTATCTCTAAGTTTAAAAACCAAATCGCACTGCCCGTCTT
The DNA here is from genome assembly GCA_013399055.1 of Ramphastos sulfuratus. Taxonomy (NCBI): domain Eukaryota; kingdom Metazoa; phylum Chordata; class Aves; order Piciformes; family Ramphastidae; genus Ramphastos; species Ramphastos sulfuratus. The sequence goes on from WBNM01026907.1 coordinate 36,157, forward strand.
CAGGGAAGGGCTTACAGAGGATTGAGTAGCATGAAGAAACAGTAGAGGAGGAGATATGGGGTGTCCTTAAGCTGCTAGGATACCGGCTTACAAGTTTGTGTTTTTTTCTTGTCTTACCTGGTACAGAACACTTTGAAATAAAAGTGCTTGCCCAGCTCTGTCAATAAAATAGCACAGGAACAGTATGCTAGTATTTTAGATTCCAGTCTTAAGTGTTTGTGGTTGCCACTTAGCTAAAATGACCCATTGAAGAACCTCCCAAATGAAATCTTTTCTTCTGAAGATCTAGTCATTTAAATAGGGGAAGATATGCTGAAAAACTTGTCTTAGCTGAATACTGCCTCTAATCGATCGTCTTTGTAGTTTACAGTTTAATAGCCTTTGTTTTCACGAGTTATTGCTGAAAGAATTTTGCTGTTAGGCGGAAAAATGATCTCCAGAGCAGATGTTTTGCATCTTTTCGTATTCTTCTCTCTCCCCACAATAGTAGAAGGAAGATTAATCTTAATTTTTATTTGTTTTTCATATATACTGTGTCATAGCTAAAAGGCACTTCCATTTTCGGTAAAACAAGCAAGGCATTCCTAAATAGGAATACAAAGGAGTTACAACTGGAGGGGAGAGACCCATCCCTTTAGTGTTAAATTATATAAAATCTGTTTGTGGTTTTATGGCAGAAACCTCTTCAAAATGTAAGGTAGCTTCAGTGGGAAGCTTCTGATTTGAAAGTGATCATCAAAATATTCTGGGAATTTCCTGAGATTCTGTTACAACAGCCCAAAAATGAAAATAAGACCCTTCATTAAGATAAAGTATGTGCTAGTCTAACAGCGCTTTTGATGCGTAAAGCTGTAACTGTCGGAGACTTTCATCCTAGAGGTGGGTTTAAGATGAAGCACAAACATGGCGTTTTCCTCTTTTTCTACCTTGAGCGTCATAGGGTTTTGATTTTCACCTTTGTGTCCATCTGTGAACATACTATGTGCATACAAAGGGAAAAGGTCAGACATTTGGAAGAAAAATAATGAGTTTAGGTCTGATAATATTTCAGATGGCTCTGTAATGTCAGCTCTGAGATTTTGTTTGTCTATCCAGACTCAACATATGTTATGTTTCTGATGTTAATAAACAGTAGCTCATGCTTGATGTTTAATCTCTCTCCCAGTTTGCTTAGTTTTAAAAGCCCTCATGGCCTCCTGAGTGCCAACACTGCACACACCTACCCTTCACATCAGAGTTTTCATATATGCCTAGTGGCTAGTTAATGTTGTTAAATAGGAGTTGGGCAATTCTTTCTCTCATTGAGGTTGTGAATAGAAAATGCCGAAGCGTTTAAGGAACTGGTGTCAGCTGGGTTCAGTAGAAGGAGGGAAAGGAGGAAAGTGTTCAGAGAGTGATGGTGATTGGAGTCCATAAGAAAGAGTGGTGTACTTTGACTGTTTGATGGTGTTAGATTGTGCTTTCTGAGCATTTCCATAGCAGAACTGGAGCAAAGGCTTGCGTGACTCAGAGACTGAAAGGGTGAGGAAATGGTAGTGACTTAGCTAATATCAGACAGAATGTTGAGAACATGAGAGGGCAAAGGAATGGGTGTGGAAATAAGATGAGTGTTAGAAGTTTCAGTGCTAAACCAACATTTGAGCGAGAGATAACTCTTCTCTGCGTGAAGTGAAGGAAATTTAACTTAGTATGTAGTGAAGCGAAGAAATGAAGGGGCTGTAAAGATTGAGAAAAGAGATCGGTTTAATTTCAGTGCAAGAGAAGGCATGATTTATTTGGTTTAATAGGGAAATTGCTCAGGTTGGGTGAACTCTTGTGTTAGTTTTTATGTCAGCTTTTCCCTAACCAGCTCTTTCAGCCTAATTCTAGAGTAGAGTTAAAGCACAACTCCACTGACACTGAAATTGTTTTCATCTTGAAATATACATGTAAAATCTGGTGTTGAGGAATTTCCATGTGATGATTTTTGAATCTGTTTTCACTGATAAATAATTGATTTATATCAGTATATGTTACCTTGGGAAAAGTTGTTTCAAATCCTGTTTAATTTTCTGCTAAACTTAGTAAACTAGCATTTACTAAGAAAATCTTGGAGGAAAATGTTTTCATTGAGGAGATTTTTTTTTTTTTAAACCATCTAACATTTGGAATTAAAATACATTTCAGGGCTGAAACTGTTAGCTTGGAAGGAAAATTTCAATTCGTGTTTCATTGAAACTTTCTTCTCTGCCCCCCATTTTTTTTGTTTCCTTTTTACTACTCTGAAGTAGATTTTACTAGTGATCACTGAAGCTATTAACTCAGTGAGACCAGAAGAGGCAGTTCTGTTAAATGATTAATTATATTGTGTGTACGTTCCATCTGTACGAATTGTGAGCTACTGCAGGCTTCGTTGGAGAGAAGTTTGTTTATGATTCTGAACTTTGAGAAAGAGGAAATAAAACATGCAGGAAACCTGTTTTTCTCACATGATGTTAACTTTATGATCCCACACAGAAAACTTTTAGCTCATCATCTGTGATGGACCTATAGTTTATAATTTACCAAATGTACTGAATTAAATTGTATAATCTAGAAAAATAATTTTTTTTTTTCCGTGTAGTTAAATCTATGAACTTCAGGAACGTTACTTTCTTGATAAGGTGATGACTGAGGAGCAATGACAGTTTTGTGGAAAAGTTCTTTAAACTTTGGTTTATGAAAAGAAATAGATTATTTTTCAGATTTCAGTGTAAAACTTTGTTTGGAAAAGCTTTGTGGTGTTACCAAATTGCAGTTTTTTATTTTGATGTGTGAGTGCACACGTAGGAATGGGAAACTGCAATTCTCTATTGAAAAGCATTGTGTATGCTAAACTCTTAAAAAAGCTGCAGTTTGATTAATTGTCTCAGGAGTCTCATAACTGAAGTCGTTAGAGATTTGTTTCAGTTTATTTAACATATTTCTGACAAAGTTGAGCTTTTAGGGTTTCTGGGCTTGGGCGGTAATGGAACATGCTGCTTTTGAGAGTTCCGCGTTCAGAAAGATTTCAGGAGTGCAATGACGTGTTTGAAAGGTAGAAATACTGTTTTAGTATTTTGATATATTTGACATGTGTAATTTTTCTATCACTGTAAATTGTATAGTCAGGTTCTTTGTGTAGGTTAGTTGGATTAGTTTTTATGATTTATGAAAGCCACTTAAAAAAGAATAGTTTCATTTTTTTTTTATTGTATGAAAGCAGAACTCAACAAACAGGAGTTGATGAAGACACATTTGTGGTTGTTAGCCAGCCTGTTTTGTATGTGGCTTTTTTGGGTTGGTTGTTTTCCCTCTTAGCCAAGTCATGACAGGTACAATCTGGACTGATTTCTGTAGTACTATATTTGTCTTTTTTTGTGTCCAGAACTGTCTGAGACAAACTTTGAGGACCAGCACATGATTAGCAACTGAGAGCATTCATTCATATATTTCTGTGCTCTGCAAACAGAACTGTATTTAGTCCTCAGACTCAAAATGGACTTCAGTTCTTTTAGGCAGAGCTTGTTGTTTTTGCTAAATAAGTTTGCCTTAATTAATAAGGAGGTGCATTCTGACAAAACTGATGTTAGCATGGTGGTGTGTTGTGAAGGTTTAACTTGCATTTATCACTGAAAGTTTTTCTTTTTAACCTTTGCAGATGCTAAATGTGAGCAGTTCCCTTAGGATATCTTTCAAGACACCAATTAAGTTCTTCAGTGTTGATATCCTCAAGAAGTTGCTGTTGTGGCACAAGATTATTTAAAATGTGCTGAAAGGCAAAATTTTCTTTATTTACATATTGATTTGCATATGACTTGTAAGCTTTACTGTCATTTTATTTATTTATTAGTTTTGGAATATCCAGACATACACAGTTGTTGTTGTTTTGTGGTGGTGGTTTTTTTAGTTTTCCTTTTTTTTGTAAACTTGATGGTAGGAGGAGAAAGAAACATCTATTACAATGCCTCCCCAGATAGTACTTTCTTGAGGTGTGAGGTGCCTTCTCACTGGATAGGTCAAATCTGTCCACTTGCAAAAACTGAGATTACTTGTCCCGAGGAGCAAATCCAGTAGTAAATATTTTGGTAGAACAGTAAATGTATGCTTTTGTAGCAGTCTGGAGTAAATTGAGTAAAAACTTGGAGCAGTAAGTAATTGATATTAAGATTGTCATGGAAAGAAAGTGCTAACCAGATTGTGCTTTAAGAACTTGATGCTGTGATGTTGACTTACTTATCTTGTGCAAATGAGAAACTTATTAAGCAGGAAATAGGTGGACTGCATGTGTATGTGTTTTAATGGTTTAAAAAACAGATGTGTGTCCTGTTCTTTGAATACTTAGTTCGTGAAGATGCGTGTTTTGGGCAAGTCCAGTGACCTAATGAGTTCATTTGTGATGTTGCCAGTGAGGCATAAGTTGCTGAAATAGCTCTGTGAGCAGTCAGGGCCAGCGTTATCTGCAAACCTCTTATTGGTGCCATTACATGCTGTAAAGATAGCTCTGTTTACTTGGAAGTGTGAGCATCAGCTGTGATCAAAACACTTTCTCTTAGCAGGGGGACTTTTTTTGGAGTTCTTTGCTGAAGGTATCTTCTCCGTGTGGAGGAGGAGCAGTGTCACAAAGGGACAACATCAGGGAAATGCAGAGAACATTCAGAGTTCTTAGTGAAAGAGGCAAACTTCACCTGCTTCTTCCCCTTGCTCTTTTGCGGGTACTGGGTCATTTTTACTGATTGTTTCCAGAAACTGCAGCTTTTTGAAGAGTTCATACTTTAGTACACTACTCATTTAAGTAGCTACTTAGACAATACTATTTAAGTATCAGAGGGCTTGATTGGAAGAAGCAAAGAATTATTTGAAGTTCAGAACACATGAAATGAATACATCCCTTGTACTTCATCAGAGAGCAGTCTGCTTGAGTGAAAGGTACTGTACCTGCTGTTAAGTTTATAAACTTGGTTTATACAGATTACTTTTAAAAATATTCATGATGCTACATTACAAGTATATCTGACAGATTTAAAATAAATAGCTCGATGGTAAGAGGGAGCATGCATAAATTAGAGCTAGGATAATATGCTCTTTGAAGTATCTCTTCCATTTGTTACTACTGGAATACAGTAGGTAGCTGCAGCTGAATGTGTGATTCTCAAGTATGGAGTACATCATTATCTTCAAACTGTGTTATAGTGGCAGCTCTTATGTAAGACAGATGAGATGAAGTGGTGGGGAGGACTAAGCTGCTCACATTGTACGTAGTTATACATTTCTGCTGAAACTTCTCTAAGCTCAGCAAGTGGAAAGGGACTGCTAGTAGCTGTGGATAGGATCACATAGTTTTATTTACTCTTTTGTGTTAGCATTGCTGTGGGTTAGTAAGAAGTGTTTTAGCAAGGTAGTAGGAGGTTTTCCCTTGTTCTTAGTGGGACACTATTTGGTTTGCTTGTGGATCACGGTGTTCAAATGGAGAAGTCTTCCTCATACTTGCATGCAGCAAAACTTCACAAGAGCTGAACTGTTGGGTTTGAAAGAGATGAGGAAGGATAGTTCTAGATCTCTTGAATGCAAAATCTGCTTCTCCAAACATAAATAGATACAGTGCTGGTTTTCAAGACTTTTGTAGACAGCTCATTATATTTGAGTAGCAAGCTTCCGAAATAGTTTTTGATGTAGTAAAAAAAAACCTGAAACGATGTGTGATAGAGCAGACCTCAAAAAGAACATGAAGTTCCTCTGAAAGTGGTAGGTCATCTTACAGAGATGATAATTCAAATCTTGAGTCTTAATCAAGTGGATAGAGCATTTTGTAGAAAGGTCTAGTGACAGCTGTTCCTAGAAACAGTCTATAACCAAGCTTTTAGAAGAAAATTGGCTTGGTCTTCAGAAGGACTTTGTCTCTGGATCTCATTGGACTGATTTTCTCATTATTTGCATTGGCTTCAGGTAAGAATAGTCTCCACATTTTGCCCTCTACAAATAGGATATTTTGCTTTCTTCAGTCAAATTTCACGTATCCTACTAGGGATTTGGTTTGTTCTTCAAAATACTGATGGAGATGATTGTTCTTGGTAAGCTTTCGGGTATCTTTAACTTTCTTTTAGCTGAGCATAAGTGTTAAAGATACACAAGATGGTGATGGCACAAAATTTATTTAGAGTTCACAGATTGACTGGGGTGGAGTGGGGAGCCCACTGGTGACATGGCTCCTTGGAAGTGTGGAGAGACTGAACATCTAGGCGTGCTGAGATATGCATGTAAGTTGCTGTTATTGTGTGTCCTCTGCTCTTCATCACAGTCGAGAGGCACAGAGAGTGGGGGAAGGGAAGTTGCAAACCAGTAGGACTTATGACCATTTATTTGTATGTGTAGGAGAAATCCAAAGGTTGAAGGAAATCTTGTTGCTTATGTATCTTGGATACAAAGGTTTTCCTTCGATACCTTAATATATATTAATATTCCCTTGCCATTCTTCAAGTGGCTACACTCATGATAGGAAGGTTGAATCTTTGCAGTTGTCACTGTCAAAGGAGCAGAGATGGAGTTTGAGGAAAATACATTTGTCCACACTTGAGTATTGCCTTGCTTTAATATTGTGACTTCAGCCTGCCTGGATCCTGTCTGGGGATGACTGGAGTTTTTGATTGCTTGCCTGTTTCCTTTTTTTTTTTTGTGTGTGTGCTAATCAAGTGTTTGTATTTTTGTCACATTTGAGTAGGCTGACTACGTGGACAGAATTTTTCATTGCTGTTATGTCAGGAAGAGGCACATAACAGCTATTTAATAGTTAAATGAGGCTTTGAGGGTACCTTTTAAAATTTGCACTTTATGTGCTTCAGTGGGTTGTGGTTCTAAAATATGGCCAGGGTTACCAGTGAATGAGCATAAGGCCTTTCAGGTTGGTTCAGTTGTTACCCTACAAAAACAAGGCACAGACAAAGAAATGCATTTGAGTGTGTCTGTATGGTTCCAGACTTCTGCAGAAAGACATGTGAAATGGACATCTGCTTTTACATGGTTTGCGTTTTGTATATAATTTCTGGTAGTTCATTGTTTAAATAAACATGTTCCATTAGCCTTAAGGCTCTAGTGCCAAATGCCCTCTGATGAGATGTATTAGGTTTTGTTATTCCCAAGCCATACTGAGAAACAACAGCTTTACAATCGAGGAAGATTACAGAAAGAATTTGGAGTGGATCAGCATCCACACTTCAAAAGCAATAGCTTTGGAGTAACTGCTATAAGGCAGTGCAGCCCATGGAAAAAAACTGTCATCTTAACAGATGCAGTGTTATTTTGGAGATTCCACTGTATAAATACATGGACTGTGGTTAAATTGTGATGGCAACAGATGCAATCTCAGTTCTCAATTCTTTCATCTCTTTAATATTTAAAAATACCTCACAAAGTAACAGGAAAAAAAAGCAAACCAGCATCAAGGCTGGAAATATGCCTTCTGTAAATTGTTTGGGCTGTACTTCTTGGGCCTCATTTCATATCAGATACGCCACTGCAGATTAGACTTGTGCAGAGTAAATGCTCATTTCTGTGAGGGAGTCTCTGCAAGCACTGCTGCACAGGGCTTATTGTATCATTTGCATATGAATTGAATTATTCAGCTGTACTTAAGGAATGTCAGCAAGATTGAAGTCAGAGTTGGTTAACCTGGCAAAAAGATACTTCCAGTATTTCTCATGAAAGAAAGTGATAGTATGAAGAAGGAATTACACATTCCACTGCATAAGCCAACAATGTCTGAGGATTTTCTTGGTGGTTTTGTAGTTGATATCAGTGACTTTATTTCAGAATTTGTCTGCAATATGTTGCAGTGTTTGAGAGCAGGAGAGTCGGGTTGCAGGAATCAGATATTGTATTGTAATGCTGCACAATTGTGTTCACATGTTTTTTCTTTCCAGATTTGGTTTTGTTCAAATAACTGATTTGACAATTATAAATTGAGAGCAAGAATATTTTTTAAAAAAAGTGTATAGCAAATAAAACACAGAAAAATATTGATCAGTGGATTCACTTCTAGCCATCCACAAGTTTGGCGTAAAAACTCCTCAAGTTAAATACTGTAATTGGATTTAAAAAAGGGACTGGGTAATTTTTGTGAGCAACAGCATTGGTAGTCATGAATGCTAAAATAGAGAGTGATCACATCTCGTGCTTCAGAAGCTGACAGTATGCAGGGGTTGGGAAGAAACTGTGTTCCTCCTCCGGGTGCTTGTATTTCCTACTCCATTTGTAAAATACAGAGAAATGCTGTACTTGGGGGGTGTCTAAAGGCCTTTAGTTTTAGAACATTGATGTGACTTAAGATGTTTGTGTGACTCTCTCATGCAGGTGAAGGCACTTTCACTTGGAAGCTGTGCATTGTCAGACATTCAGAAACTGTACTCAGCGCAAGTATGAGGACGGGGGCGTTGGAATCAGCTGGCTGATAGAGATAGTTTATTAGACTGAAAATAAACCCCTGATCTTCACAGGCCTGTGATTACATGGTGTCACATGCAGTTAGAATGAAACAAAAGCTGTGGTTGTTAGAACATTGTTTGGCCTTAGTAAAATGATGTGTTGCGATGCTGTCTCTTTGGGCCTTCTCTTTCTTCAGGAGCAACTGCTTGTGGAAGTGTGCAGCTGTACAGTGTTTCTTGCTTGTTGCATGTGTGTTTATTGCGAGGCCATAGACCATGTTTACTGCAGTATCCAAATACTGTTCTGACCTCAGGATGGCTGTCACTCCTCGTAGTGTCTCCTGCCTCGAGTTCATCTTTAACATCCTTGCAGCTTTGCCCAGGTGTCCTGAGGCGAAACGTGAGTCTCCTTGTAAAAAGGGAAATGAAGAACAGAGGGGCCGAGGGTGCAATTGCCACATGCACAGATTTTTTCAGGGGCAGGAAGGAGTGCTTCATTTAACATGTCTGCATATCCTAGTTGGATTATGTTGCACTCTCTTCTGCATCAATACTTGACCTTCTGATAGTGTCATATGCTCACTCTGTGGCTCCTTGATGCCTTGGCTAAAGAAGGCCAGCTTTATTGATGCTGAGCCTGATGCCTGGAAAGTGATGAACAGCGTTTTAGGCTGTGTGTCTGTGAGATGCTGTGCACCATCGTAACTACTGAGGTGTTCAGAGAGTGGAATAGTTAATTTTCCTCTCAGCTGATTTAACCTGCGAGTTACACTGGGTGTGATGGGGGCCTGAGGGGATGGGATTGTGTGGTTAAGAGCAAGGCTAGGGAGAAAGAAAGAAATGTGTTGCTTTAGCACAGTTCTCCAATGAGCAATACTTTGTGCTTTTCCTCTCTGTGCCATGGAGGGTGGTTTTGATGACATAGGTGTGCATCATGCAGGACTCTGGGACTGGAAGGGGAAGCACTTCCTCTGGCTTAGGGAGCATTTGGTACATCAACCAAAACCTCTCTGCATCGACTCTCAGTTGCAGCATTGCAGTCCACCCTTGGCTGCCAAGGGGCAGCTACCAGCAAAAGCAGGGGCTGCTTCTTAACATGGCTGTGAATTTGAAGATGAGGGTTTGTGTGTTACTATCTAACCATCTTCTGGATTATTCGAAGATGCATCTGGATTATTTGTACTGAAATACAGGACTTTGTGTAGCAAAGACAGGCTTCAGTGAAAGCTGTAGATGGCTTGATAATAGTTTTACAGAACTAGACAATTCTTTGAAGGACTTTACAACTCTGTGTAGCTTCAGCTTTCTGGTGGAAGTGTTACAAATTTTGGTCCAATTTGCCCTTCAAAAATTGTTTATGTTTTGGTATGAAGGCCTCAGAGCACTACTATCATATTATAGTTTTTTGTTTTTTTTTTTTTAGGGTCCCCTGGAGCTCTTTTCTTTTTTTTTTTTTTTTTTTTTTTTTTTTTTTTTTTTTTTTTTTTTTTTTTTTTTATGGAGATGGAGTGATTTTCATAGTGACTCAAGACAGCAAGCTGGAAGAGCTTGCTTGAAATGGGCAGTTTTTGTTTTGCAGAATGTTAGATAGATTTTTGTTTTTTATTGATTGGGAGCTGTTAGAACACCTTGATTTGAGAAGGACATCCTTTTTTGGAATGTTGACGGTTTTGGGACAAAGAATAGCATTTGCCGTTTCTGTGCCTTCATATAAGTAATTAGATGCCTAGGATCTGTTTATTCAGATCCTTAATATTCAATCAACAGAAAAATAGTTCGTGATTGTTTCCCAAAAGCTTAGAGCTAATAGACCTTGCTCACTGACTATGTCACAGGTTTGTGTGCAAGAGCCCTTTTTAATTCGGGATGAAGCGCTTCTTGAACTGAACCGTTTGAGTCAACTGAAATGAGGCACTTGCAGAAGCAGCTGTTGAATGTGAAAGCTATCTTAGCATTTCAGCAAAGGGTGGCTCCAAGAGAGCAGTAAGCGCTAAATTCACCAGTCCAAACTTTTTTTTCCTGTAAATTATATGCTTACTATTTTTATTTAAATTACAGTAGGCATTTGCCCTAATATATGCTGATATAATTTCATGTTAGATTTGTAATTAAGTTTATTTTTAGGAGAATGCATTTAAGTGGTTTGTAGAAAATGATTTTCTATTTTTGTAAATGAAATAATTGTCTTTTATTGACTTCTAATTTCATGCAAATGTGTTTTTTTGGCATGGAGGTTATGTAAGCAGAAAGAAATTAATGATTAGAGAGTTTTCGCATAAAGAACAGAAGATTGTTGTCACTTGCTAGGGGCACTGGTAGGCAGAGTTAACTCTTACCTACACATGTTCAGATTGAGTGACGTGTTGCAGAATGCATACAGTAGGTTTATGTAATTATATTTTTCAATTCTTCTCACTAATTAAGGTAAGCAAGCCCCAGTTCTAACTGTGTTTGGAATCTGACAGGCAGATAAGAAAGACGGTCATAGTGTGGTTATATCGTGAGATACCTGAATACGTTGCAATCCTTACCAAATCCAAAAGACAAGTGAGTGTTAAATGTGTGTGAGCCAGATTTGCTATTTTTAATTTGGCCTCGCTATGGTGTCTCTTCACAGATGAATGTGAAGGCTAAGGGGAGCTGAGTGATGAGTCATTATTGAGTTAGCAAAATCACAATTGATCTCCATTTCCTGTTGATTCCAAAATTACTGAAGTGTGAAAGCCAAGAGTGACTGATGACTTCTTGGAGGGGAGTTGGAGGGTGGAATGTGGAAGTGACTCCATCTGAAGTAATTTAATGCTGCTCTGGGTGTTAGTACAAAAATGTCTATAAAGACAGGTGTGTGTCTGAGATGGGGGCTCTGAAGAAAGTGTGATGGTCTGAGTTGGATTACCTACAGGGAATGGTAACTCAGGCACTAAAATAAGCTCTACATCAAGATGAATGGAAGAGTTGCTACTGCCAAAAGCTTAAGATTAAACTTCTCATTAGTTGTCTTGGTATTGGAGATCTCTTCTGATTGACCTGTGTTTCTGTCACTGAGCTCAGAAGATTTTTATCTTGAAATCCTCTGCTCCCAGGTACTGTTTACCTTGAAAGTCTCCTCTTTTGCAGCGTGACTGCAGAATGACTTATCAGACTGCACAGGAAACAGAGTGTTAGGGACAGCAGTGTCATGCGATAGAGAGATTGTTGCATTTCTTGGTTATTGCTTGTGACTGATTATCTGTTGATGAATCATTGGTCTTGTCGTTTTTGTAGCTTTTTTTCTTTTCTTGAGATGAATTAACACACTTTTGATAGATACTAATTAGAAACACTGTGGTAACCTCTTCTCTCCTCCTAGAACTAACTATTTCCAAAACTTTTGTTTTTGTTTGTTTGGTGGGTTTTTGTTTTGTTTTTTTTTTTTTTTTTTTGTTCGGAATTATTAAGTTACATTACTAAACTCTGCCCATATTGCATATCTGAGAGTAAACTCTGCTGAAAGGGGGTTTCTTGGAAGAAATAAAAGGGAGGATATACACTGTTCTGAGTTACTGAAGCAAGCTATGAAGAAACTTTGGAAGTATCACTTTAGGAAAACTTAGTTCAGTTTCATGGAGGAGTAAGAGGAGGTGAGAGGTAAGGCTGTCCTTTTTGTATTTATTGTATCCCTCACAAAATTCAGATTTAAATGATTTGTTTTTTAAAGTAATTTGGAAGGCAAATGACTCATTCTGTCTTATGACTATTCAGATGAATACTGTAAACTTCTCATGGATGTGGGTTCTTATATGCGGTGTTAAAACAGATCACAGAATTAATTAGGTTAGAAAAACCTCTAGCATCATTGACTCCAACCCATCACCTAACCCTTGTATTTAACTAAACCATGGCACTAAGTGCCTCATCCAACCTCTTAAACATCTCCAGGGATGATGACTCCACCTCCCCGGGCAGCCTGTTCCAGTGGGCAACCACTTTTTCCATGTAGAACTTCTTCCTAAGGTCCAGCCTAAACCTGCCCTGGTGCAGTTGGAGACTGTCCTCTTGTTCTGTCACCGGGTGCTTGGGTGAAGGAGAAAGGAGAAGAAGAAACCAAATTTTTCCTTAGAAATTGTGTACATTTTTCCCCAATACTGCCATATTTAGATTGTCAAAAACTGAAAAGGGGCCAAAAAAAGATGGTTCATCTTGTTGCCTGAGAACAACTTGATATTCAAATTTATGAACAAAACAGGACAAAAACCTTCTAGGCATGCTAGATGAGTGGTTTTCACCTTCAGAAAAGCTGATTCACTTGGTCTGGTGTTTGCAAGGGAACAACTAGAGAAGCAAATGACTGTGAGAGGGCATAAAGAACTTGTCCTCCAGAAAAAGTTGGGCAAACATGGAGCACTGAGTTGCATGGTCGATACTTGGTGAAGCATGGAAGAGACACTAGTTTTCAGAGTAGCAGGATGTTTCTTCAGGGTGTTGCAAATTCAGAATTGAGTTGCCACACTCAAAAGGTGTCTTGGTCTTCCTGAGGGTTATAGTTGCTTCAGGAGAGCTTAATTAGTAGTGATCATGGCAGTTTTCAAAGCTGTTGATCTTCAAATACTGCAAACCACACCTTGATACCTTACACCTTGTCTGTTGATATGCCCCAGTACAAAAGCACTTTGTTAAACCAATTAAATGCGTAATATTTTTATAATACTTCTGTTTTGGAAAAATCAATATGACCGGTTTCCCTTTGAAATGACAAGAAGCTTTTTGTGCTGACAAAGGAGAATATGTTAGAATGTGGTGCTTTGTATCCTCTCGACTAATGTGCTCTTGTTTCCTCTTAATCAGCAGGATGTTCTCCTGGATGTCAGATTCCTTAGTCAGTTTTGTGATCTTTATCAGAGAAAAGTGAGGGGAAAAATGTATCCGAGAAAGAGTAGAGGTTTAAATGAGGTCTGCAGCTCTTTATTTCAGTCTTACTAAAACTGGTAATCACCATGTTAGTGTTGGACACTTTGTGTGTTTGTGTTTTAAACAATAAATTAAAGAACAACTTGCCCTTCAGAAGAACATAATGCCTGGCCTGCTGGAATAGTCTGGAGCATAAGGGATGTAATTAACCCTTTTCCCTTTAGCTTGGCTATGTTTCAGAAGGTAATGCAAGATCTCCAAAATATGTGAAATTGCTTATTTACCAGTTCAGTGAACTAAGGATTTTTCAAGTTGGTTGTCTGAAAATCAGACCTTTTTTTCCTTCTCTCTGTTCCCTTCCCCTCCTTTTCTGTTTCTTGATCTGCAGCTTCCATATTTATAATCGGTCTAGTACTGATTCCCTTTTTTCTTTTTTTCCTTTTTTTCCTTTTTTTAACCTAAAAACAGCCATTGAGGAGAAAAGTTTTATTTCCTGTCACTCTTGCTAAGGCTATAGAGAGTAGATCTTGAAAGTTGAGGCATTTGTTCAGGCCTTTCAGAGGAATTTTTAAAAGATACTTGGATTTTGATGCAGTGAAGGAAAGGCAACAACTTGAAAGAACTAGGAGAATAACCAGGGTTTGAGTTTGTGTGAATGAAACCTCCTGCAGTGATGCTGAAGTATTTTATTTTAGTGATTAGATGCTACAATAGCACAAATAGGTTCTGAGCTGCTCTCATCTGAACTGTTCTCTTAAGACAGGTTTGGCGCTATTTGGTGGAAGTGGACTGAAAGGGGGTAGAAGCTGAAATGCTTACAACTTGTTTTTCCTATCTTGATTCTGCTCGAAGAGTGTGAATTAGTGTGAGAAAGTGTCTGTAGCTCCCACTGGGTCAAACAGAGGTTGAGGTACAATACACACAGAAATACCTATTTTTAATGTTGATAATCAGGTGGTAAAAATTCTTTTCAGTCTGATGTTTTACACTTGCAAGTTTTTGTGCAGTCTTGCTGTTGGCTGTGTGCTCAGACCTGCTTTTTATCCTTTGATGGATATCTTTTCATTACTTTCTTTTGACCAGCCTTTCTATTTAGATAGAATGCCATCCTTTGATTTGGCTAACATGGCTGGTGCTCACTTGATCTGTTAGTTCACTAGCTACTATCTTTTTCTTAGGATATTTAATAAGTTAATATTTTGCACAAAGACAGATTCCTGTCTCGCCTCCCCCAGCATGGGTGTGTACATACACCAAATCAAAGATGATTTCAGTTTCTCTTTAAAAAAAAAAAAAAGGCTTTTTAAAAAATTTCTCCCATGCATTGCATTTTAAAAGGAACACTGACCTGAGGGTTACTTCAGATTTCCTCTTTTTCTTTATTTTCTCCTTTTCCTGCATAACTTGTCCTAGTTGGGATTTTTTTATTAAACTGGGAATACCAAATTATGACTAGGGGTTGGAGATGAGGTTGTTCAGACTTTGGCAGTGTAACCGAAGTGACTACTTCAACACTTAGTTCTGCTGTGATTAATTTGTTCTGTCTTTTTCTTTCCTCTTTGGTTTAACTCAACTTTGGCTATTTGAGATTAAAGCATGACTCTTCAGTGTTGTTTGCAGAATGCTGCCTTCCTATCAGATGTGTTTTCTATCAAATGTAGGTGAAAATATGTGTGTATGTTAACTTTGTAGTTGACAGCTTTTCTCAGCTGAAGTGGGTAGTAAGTATGGGCTTTTACAAAGAAAGGTGCTGGATGGAACTAGAACAGCTGGGACAGTTAAGTTCTAATGCAGATGCCCACAAAAGCAATTTACACTGGCAGCTGCTGACTGTATTAAGGTGAGCCTGTGTCTTGGACAAGTAGAAAGAAAAGGAGAGTAAGAAGGATGGGCAGGTAGGTGTCTTCTGTTGGTCGGAGTATAGGAAAGGGACAATGGGGGCAAATCTGCTTTTATTGTCCACAGAGGGCACCCGAGATGACTGTGGCTGAGGTACCACCCCATACAGTCATTCCTGTCACTGGAGGACTCCCTTTTTTGAGTGGTCCCCTTTTTTAGATCCAAGTAGAACACTTTCTGTTAAAGACAGTATGCGACCTTTCACAGATGTGGAGGTGGCTTTTGAGTTCAGGACTTTCTCTTTGTGTTCTAAATTGCTGGTTAACTGTGACGGAAATGAGGCTAAGTCCTGGTTTCTGAATCTGAAGTTGAATGAAGCTGGCCTGTGGTAAAGCAAAGCACAGCGTGCTCAGATATGTTTTCTTAACATGGAACCAACTAGCCTTGCACAAATACCGTGGTTTTCTTTCACAACAGAAGCGAGAGGCCAGTAGAGCTGTCAGACAAGTGAAGCGAGGCCAAGGGCTGTCCCTCAGCTGTGTTATCCAGATGATTTTTGCCTTCAAGCTAGCAGTTGGAAAAGATAATTTTCTTTTATCTTCCCATTCATATCCTTTTTTACCTTTTCTTTTCTGTTAATTTAGGTTCTTTCTCAGATTAGACTTGGTTTAAAGCTCTGCAGTTTAGTCATGTCTCACTATGTTTGTGGCACTGTTACCCAGTGCAGTTATGCCATTGAACACCTGCCTCGTAGGTGCAGTTTATGCTGGCAGGGACTGTTTGGTTTGTGTGACTTGATGCTGTTGTGGTAAGGGTATCATAAATATGAACAGAAGAACTCCCTTTTTCCGGGGTTGGGTGGCTTTGGCGTAGAGTTTAGGTTTTCCTTTTACTATACATTGCTGGAGATTGGGAGAAAGGTGCATTATGCTATAGTTATTTCTGGGTCCCAGCAAAGAGAAGTGCCTGAAGTTGGGAGTCTCTTATGCATCCAGGCTTGATACTGCTATTTGGTTTGCCTCTATATCCCATCTGTAACTTCCTGCATCCCTTTCTTCCAATGCTCTTCTGCACAGTTTGGGCGCAGAAGGGGAGCAGAACAAGATAAATTCTGGTGAGCTGCTGAATGAACTGTGCTGTGTTCTATCACTCAGTTGGACCCTGTTTTCTTATCAGAGGATTTTTAAGAAATGCATTAGTGTATCCTTTTGCATCCCAGACTGTCCACAAGTACATGCCAGAGAATGGATAATAATTCTCCAGCTTGCTCTGTAATTCTAGCCTTCTTCTAATAAAAGTGGGTATTGTAACAGTAATTGCAGTTGCCAACACTAGAGCTCAGTGGAGCTAGGCTGATTAAATACCTAAACCCTTGAGTTAACTAGATCTGTCACATTGTGCATCACCCACAGTGCTTACAGGCAGTGTCTGAATACTGTATGTAGGGTTGGAAATTCAAGGTCTTGGGCAATATTTAAAAGCAAAATGGAGAGTATGGGCTGAAATGTCACCTTGAACTTAAAAACTAACTGTGGACAAGCAATTGAGAGTAAACTGCTGTTGGGACATTTTTAACAAGGCGTATATTGATTTCATTGCTTTTAAAAAACATTATTTTAACTATTTCATAGTGAAGGTCAATTAGTTGCTGAACAGAAGATCTGCAAAGATATATTGAAAATCATGTATTTAGGATTGGAAGCTTTTTTCCATCTTAAGAGAACGAAAATCCTGGAATTCTGGTAGCTGACTGTTCCTACAGAGGCTCAAGTCTTCTATGATTAGCACTATCTATCCTGGTTGCTTCTCACCTGTGTGTATCAAGAGTGCTTTGTGGCAAGATTCACCTTCATGAGTATCACAGAGCTGTGGGGGGTTTTCTTGCTTACTTCCCTGGCTGTCGTACTGGGATTCTACTGAGACCCTGTGTGAATGCTATCGTTTTAAGCTTAAAGGACAACCAATTTTCCTTGGTTGAGCTGTATTTGTGACACTAAAAGTGAGTTACAAGCATCCAGCTGGCCAGAAGAATATAAGAACTCTACTGGTGTAGCTACTTGGGTTTATATTTGCCTTAAGTTGGGTTCTGGTGCAACTGTTTTCAGTTGATCAGACCAGAACTACCAGTCACATTTTCTCTGGTGCCAGCTAGTGTTTTACCTGGTATTTGGAGAGAAAGGTTCTTTTTTCAGTATAGTTAGCTCATAACTGGAAAGTCCCGCAGCACCTGCATATATGTAATTTAATACCTTTAAAGACCTTTTCAGGGATTGTGAGTTGGACATATCTTAACTGCCTTGAGAAAGCAGGTTACAGCATGACTATGTGTTTTTGAAGCTGTGTAGCTGCCATGTGGAGGGAGGGGTGGGAGGTTTTCCTGTTCTGTTAAAGGAAGTTTGATAGCACTGTTGTTTTTTTCTTTTCCTCCTTCTGTGCAGTTAGGTGATTTTTTAATTTTTTTTTTTTAAATACTATCTTAAATTTCTGTTCAGGTAGAAGTACAGGATTAATGCAAGTCTTTGTTTTGTTATGAAAACAAACATGACTACAGAAGACCAGAGAACACAGGATTTCTGTTTGATCACATAAGAGATGGTTAGTACAAGGTAGTAGGGCCATGTGTTGCATATTGTGAAGAATAATTGCATCAGCCCTCTAATTTTTCTGTGCATGTAAGTATAACTTCCTGATGATTCTCTATTAAATCCTTTTGCTGACCATTTTGCATGCAATTATACATTATGATACTGTTTTGTTGGCTTGTTTCTAATGAAGGCTGCATGATCTAGCCTGGTTGGTCAGTCATTAAAAAAACATGAAATGAAAGAAAAAGTTCCCCAAACCTTTGAAAGAGCAGTGGCTTTCCTAGATTACTGCAGGATGGCAACTCAGCAGGCAGCTAAAAGCATAGTGAAGCCTCTCTAAATGTGAGTTGCTGAGCCCAGCCACATGATGAATTTTCACTCTGGAAGAATTGGCTGCTTATCCCAGCTATCTAAGTGTACATCCCATAGGTTTCTGTCAGCCAATTGCTGAGTCACTTGGATGTGTAGACATTTCTCCTAAAAATAAATAAAATTGTGCATACAACTGTTTTTTTTCATAAAGGTGGAGATGAACAGTCCCCAGGAGAGAGACAATTTCTGTTAAGCTCTATTGTCATCACAGATTGAGAAACATAAATTCAGTGTTATAAACAGCTTGTAATTTCAGTCTTCCATTTCTGCTGTAGTAGGCATTAGACTGAAGCTACTGGAATAGGGTTGAAACATTACTATTACAGTTTAGAAATGTTTTCCTCTCTTAGTTATTGATCATAACCCCCCACCTGCTCCTTTATTATGTATTTCGTATAGAATGGCATATTCTTATTTTGTGGTGGTGGTAAAAAAGTGATAATGCAGGGGTCTCAAGTGTCTTTGTTCCTGTGAGGATGGAGCTTCTCTTCAGTGATTTTAAGCATTAGCTGCTTGCTTCTGCAGAATCTCTTTTGTTTGACTTAGATGATTTCCTCACAAGCTGGCACACTTGACCATACTGTGACTCTGAAGTGTTGCAAGGCTGTTTACGGCATTATTGTGGAGTTGCTTTCAACAGGTGCTTCAAAATGCTTTCCTGTTCCTGTAAATACACAGAAGCATCTTGCCAAAGGTTTTCAGTGTTTGGCTCCAATTGTAATGCTCAAGCAATGACTTTCAGTATTTGACTTATACTGGGCATTAATGGATAAGGAATTTACTGTGGGGTTTATTTTTTCTCTTTTCCTTCCTTTTTTTTTTCTTCTGGTCGGGTCACAGAGAATCTTGTAGGCATTATCCAGAACCTAATTCTGATTTGTGGTGCCCAAAAGTTCGGTGCTACTTTGACCCAGTTTGATAGTCAGGGGTTCAGGGGTGATCATGCAAGCTCAGCCACTTGCATCTTACTAGCTCTACAATACCTTCTTCCATTTTTGCCCTGGATACACATGAGGATGAACAGAAATCCATGCCAACTGAGCCACTCACAGTATGCTATTTCAGTATCAGAAGGTAATAGATGTGGCTTCAGAGGAACCCCTGAGGGATGTGTTGGGTCAGTGCAGTCTTCGTGAGAGAGGATTAATTTGGGGGGATGACTTTGTCATGAGGATGCTTTCACGTGAGCTAGGCTAAATCTAGAGCCACTTGCTCTAGTGAGCTGTGTAGAGAAGGCATCAATCAGTATTATTAAAGGGATTCAGTTCATTTTGTTGGCCCCATGTTTTGCTAAGCTGCTGTTCCTGTTGACATTCAAAGTAAAATGTTGGCAGAGAGAAAGCAAATGAGATGAGGGACAGAAACGTGATTTATTATGAATTTTATTTTAATGTAAACTTATGGGGAAGTTGGAGGAAGTTCATGGAAAGCAGCAATGCCAGAGATATCTTTAGCCAATGACAGCTGAAATTGCAAGAGCAAAAAGGCAGAGCCAGTTTGAGTTTGTGATGTGGGTTGTAGTCCTTCTGTGTGTTATTTTTGTGAGTGTCTTGTTCTGGTTAGCTTGGTAACACAGTGACCCTTGAATTTGGAATATATAGTTAGTAGAGTGGCAGATGAAAATTGAAGTAGGATGTGAATATTTTTCTGAGGGCTATGGGAGATGAGAACATGTGCGGAGAGAGGGACTCTAGTTGCTTTTTAAGATATTTGTTCCAAACTTGATTGGCTTCTTGTGACGCTTTTTCCTTCCAAATTTGGGGGGGAGGAATTTGGTGAAAGGTGGTCAGGAGCAGGAGTAACACAAGGTAAATTTATAGATGACCTTGTCTTTTCTGAAAAATACACATTGCAGTACTACCTCCAGTTCCTTGAGTGTTTAGAAGGTCACAGTGGGCTATCTTTGTCCTGAACTTCTAAATAAATGAAGAAAACCTTCAAGCCCTCTTCTGGGCCTTAGATGTGTAAACAAGAATGTTCTTGGACTTACATTCAAATGGAAACAGTTGTTTTTTGTTTGGGTTGGAGTATTCACTTTCATGGTTTGGAAGCCAAAGATGGCAGCGTTGTGCTAGTGTTGGAAATACAGAAGATAAAATGAAATTGTGGACTTCTTTGGCTAAAGCTAAAATGGTTGACTTCTCTGGATTTTGGGGTGCCTTTTATCTGTTCTCTTTACTCTCCCATGCAGAGAGATAACTTCATAAAGTCTGGGTAAATATAAAGCAGTTTATGTAGCGTATTTGATGAAAAGGAGTAGTTCAGTGGTTAGGGAGACAGCTTGAATCATGTGGTGCAGATTTAATTCCCTTCTTGTTACTGATTCTGACATCCCAAGAGGTAATACAGAAGCCGGCTTCCCAGGGAAGAGATCTAGTGATTGATGTGACACATGCAGGATAGGTGAGCTTAGAGAGTACAGAAATTTTGTGGGAGGCTGTGTAAGTACATTAAAGACACTAAAATATATATTTCATTCATAGTGTCACTATGAAGGCAAATCCAAGAGCTCAGTGGGTGGTGGAATTCTGTGTTAATGTAAAGTGTCATAAGCAATCTCTCCAACCACTGATTTCTGTGAACTCCACATTTAATTTTTTCTTTGCATAGTATGCAATTAAAGAATCTTTAGACTTCCGTAGTTTTTTTTTTTTTTTTTAAATCCCCCTTGCATCTGCAGATGGTGCAGCTATACTGGAACTTTTCATGGGCTGAAAAGGAAAACAATTCCTTCTCAGAATTTTTACTTTCCAAGTCTTGGAGAGAAACAACAGCAACAAATGAGGGTTAAGACCAGGCCATGGACTGCAGTATTGTGCTGGTCATCAATGATTGAATAAGAACAATGAGAGGTTTTTCTCCTTCAGGGCTGTATGGCAGCCCTGATGGTTTTCTTAAAACAAGCATAATACTTAATAGTAAGAATGAAGAGAGAAGTTAGGGTCAAGTTTTACTTCTCCCTGTTTATAATATATATGGGTCACGTTTTCAAACTAGCCACTCTTCGTTTCCACTAATGTACGCTTTTGCTTCTCTTCTGAGCAACTGCAGTTGTGTGGACAAGAGGCTCCTTATCTACTGATGGGCTTTAGCGTATGTTTAGATCCCTTTTCCTAACCTGATTCTACATTTTTTTCAGATAACCTGGAAATGAGGATGCTGTCATCAGTCAGTTTTTCTTTAACCTCTCAGTGTCTGTGTGGAGTGTTTTTGAGCCGCCTTTTTCTTTTTCCAGTGTGCCAGACAACCCCTCAGTCGAGCTGATCCAGTAGATAGTAAACATATCAATATGCAGATCTAAAGCCACTCAATGCACTAAAACTGTTCTTTGTTGTTAGGAGAGAGGGATGGTAACTCTGGAGATGCTTGCCTTCAAAAGAAGGCAGCGTGCGGTGGATCTGCGATGAAGGCTGCTGGCCCACAGCCACATTTGGTAGCTGCTTTGAACTTTGTTTTTTTTTGATAGGAACCTGCCATAGATTAAAACGAAAAAACACATGATGGAAAGGAAGTGGCTTCGTTGAGAATAAATAACAACACTGCTCAGAAGATGTGCAGATCTCCCAGAAAGGCCCACAGCTCTGAGCTGATGTTGCTGGAGGGTGGTGTGGTCAAGCCTCTTTATTAGAGGAGTTTGGGAGACAGCAGTATTGCTGTTGTTCAGTAGCATTAGCTCTTGGCTGACTATAGAGTAGCAGTAACTGTCTGGGAAAGCAGACCTGTTTAAGTGGAGTGTACTCAGAAAAAGCGCTTACTAGTGAAGTGAGGTTTTTCTTCTGGTGGCAAGAGCAGGCTATTCTTTAAAAGTAGAAATGGCCACAATTGGTTGGTTGGGTGGTGGTGGTGTTTTTTTTAAATTTTATTTTATTAAGCCTTGTAGTTCCTTTTTTGTGTAGGAAATCATCCAGTACTGATGGCAACATACTGTACTTATTACTGCTGTGCAGAATTTCAGGGTAGGTGACAAGTTGAGCAACCTCATTCCCTCCCTGAAAAAAAACCCTTCTGAACTTTGTGGCTCACATACTGTCCTTGGAATGGCTGTTTTAGCCCCTGGGCAGGAAGACAATATGGAGTTATAACAATTTTTGCACCTTCAGTGCTTTATTTCAGCAACAAGGGTAAGGGCATACTTTTTTTTCTTAATGGGAAAGCTGAAGATATCCAGGCTTGTCACTTCAGAGAAAGCTTATCATAGTATCAACCAGGTTGGAAGAGTCCTCCAAGATCATCCAGTCCAACCTATCGCCTAGCCCTATCCAATCAACTAGACCATGGCACTAAGTGCCCTATCCAGTCTTTTCTTGAACATCTTCAGGGATAATGACTCCACCACTTCCCTAGGCAGCCCATTCCAATGCCAATCACTCTCTCTGTGAAGAACTTCCTCCTGATACCCAGCTTATACCTACCCTGGCACAACTTAAGGCTGTGTCCCCTCGTTCTGTTGCTGCTTGCCTGGGAGAAGAGACTGACCCCCCACCTGGGTACAAGCTTCCTTCTGTCTACTCTAAAGTAAAGGAAACAATTTTTACAGAAAGGAAATTGGAGGAGGGGAAATAAAGGGAAATCCTAACTTGCTTTGGTAACATGCCATGAGTATACACAACAAAGGAAAGGTGAATGGGAGTTGTTACGTGTTAATAGCAAGCAGTCAGTCCTGATTCTCATTTCAGAAATGTAAATACCTGCACAGGCTGAGCAAGTCTGTTGCTAGGGAAGGCCTGACCCAGCTGGAACAGGCTTAGGTTAAAGAGGCCTTAGACTTGTGGAATGGTTGTGCTGGATTGACTCGATGACTCAGAACTGCCTTGATGGTGCTTTATCGAAGACTTTCTGGTGTTGAGAGAGCCAGATAGTGGCGATTGCTCCATTTTTTAACTTCTGTTCTAGTTCAGAGACCACTCAGTGTAGTACAACCCTTTAACATTACCCAGAAAAGTAAAAGGAAAGGCTTAATGAGTGAATGCGTGTAGTTTGTTTGTTTCAGCTTTTCCCTTGCAGGTTGGTGTGGTGTGTTTTTGTTTGTTTTTGTTTTTTTTTTTTTTAACCAAGAAAACCCTAAACCGTTATGTTTCTTTAGAACTTCTAAATGGGGTAGCTAGGAGGAATGCAACATTTGAAAGCAAGAGCAATGCCATGATGAAATAGTTGGGTTTTTTTTGTAGGAAATTAATTCTTCTCTTATGGACACCAGTCAATGTGTGAACTGTCATTCCTGCCTTCTAACTCCTTGTAGCAATTAATTTGTTAGGTAAGCATTAGCAAATCATAGCTACAGTCAAGAAGAAACTACTGTATCACTGTAGTAGTCCAAGCTCTTTCTGTCGCACCCAGCCTTTGCTTTAGTCTGTGCAGTCCATGCGTACTTGGTTGTATCAGCTCTCTACCTGTGTGCTGTGCAGTGTGTGTATGTTCACAGCCTCTGTTCTGTTCTGCTGTTTCGTGCCCTGGCCTGGAGCAGCACTTAGGAAGGAGGCTTACCAGGAGATTCTGCCAGATCAAGGAATAGGCTGCAGGTCACATTAATTACTTTCGTCTTATGAACCTGTTATGTGCAATCACTTTTCCTCATAGTTCATTGACCCCTTCTCAGTTACATGATCAGGCTTGGATCTGTCTCTGGCTAGGAATGGGCTGCAAGTCCTCAGAAAGGTTGTGGTGTGCAGTGGGTTTTTCTGTCGTGTCTGGAAACGAACATGCCTTGCAGCTTGTTGCTTGGATGCTCCTGGAAAAAAAATAGGATCAAGTGGGATTCTTGTTGGGTAGTAGGTGAAACTCAGTGCTTTTGGACCGAAGTGCTCCTTCCAGGGAGGCATTTGTGTTCATCTAGGTAAAGAATGCTTTGCTTATCTTTGGTATTTTACTGTATTGGGAACTTAAACAAATACATATTTTAATTTTTTTTTTTTTAAAGAGATTATTTCATACTCAAAATTAGGTACCTAGTTTAGAATGTCTGACAAATAATACACAGCTTAAAAAAAGGCTTGGAGATTTGTAAGCAGCTGACAGGAAACAGCATGAATCTGACTATTGGTAATTATCCTGGGTGTTTATAATCTACCCAGAACTACTGTGGCAGGGCAATAAACAAACGTTGCGTTTTTCTTTTATGTTAGTGAGCAAAAGTACATATTAGTTGCCTTCCAGTTCTGAATTGAACATGAACCAAAGGTAAATCATCATAGTCATATTAAAAAAGCGCTGTGAACTGGAATATTGAAAACTGTTA
Source organism: Ramphastos sulfuratus (assembly GCA_013399055.1). NCBI lineage: Eukaryota > Metazoa > Chordata > Aves > Piciformes > Ramphastidae > Ramphastos > Ramphastos sulfuratus. The sequence continues at coordinate 60,489 of WBNM01026907.1, forward strand.
AATGGAGTATAAATGCTCTAAAGAGCATTTTATGTGCACTTCATTGTGCCTGACAGACCAGTTTAGATTTTAAGTCCAGATACGCTTTCTCTAAAATGGGATCCAAAGAAAACACAGCACAGCCAAATGGAAATTTTAGTTGACTTTGAGCTCTGATTAATTTGTGTTTCATATAATCCTTTTCAGAGCAGTGAGAAAAACGTGAGAAAAAGATGATGCATTGTGGTGTAATTAACTTCCATGAATAATGTGAACTTAAAAGAATTTAAAAAAAAAAAACAAAAAAACACTAATTGGAACTGCTTTTTTCCAGATATTGGTCTGGACCAAGATGCTTGTCCAATTTCATGTTTGGGTCTCTGTAGTTCTCATTATATGCATGAAGTCTTAAAAAACATAACTCACTAGATGAGCTACTAAGTTCTTAAAACCGTCATCAGCACGCTCAGCTGAAATCACTTTCTAACATTAGAGCCCAGTGGACTTTATCCTTTCCCATATTGAGGGGATGATGTTTCATAATTGAGGCAAGTGAGTGCATACTTACACCACAAAGTTCTAGAAATCTCATTGATTTATAAAAGCATTAAATAGCTAAAATTAAGTAACTTTCAAGCTGAAACAAACATAAAGCTAAAAGCAAGATGACTTTAAAAGCCCAACCTCAAAATAGAAACATGGACAGATATATAATGCTTTGGTTAACGACTGCTGCCATTTCTCTTACAAATTGTTCTTTAGGGTATTGTAACTCAGCTGTTTTTAAACCCATCACTCTGGAACCTTGCCTACAAAATGTCAGCACAAGTGCAAATTTTATTTCTTTCACAAAATAAAGGCCTTGGAGCCTTGGAGGCTTTCTAACATTTTATGGCAGTAAAATAAATTCTGCTACTTTTGCTTTGCCATAACAGGAACCGTACTTCTCACCTTGTTCTGCTAGCAGGTAGAGACAGAAACAGAACCAGTTTAATTGGGAAAATGCTGTGTGTTCTGACTTGCCATTTTAAAAAGAGAAGCCTAACGTCAAGGTGTAAACATACTCAAGTTATTGTTGAGCTGTGCTTTGGGCAGATGGCACTGTCCCTTGAGGGTGGGTGGAGGGATGGTTCTTGAGAAGAAATTTTCAGACATTGAGAGCAAGATGTGCATACCAACTTTAAAGAAATTTAATTGGCCTTGATGTTGTTTTTCCTATGGGTTAAGAAGAGAAGCCCACGCTTCTGTTGCGCATGCCTAGTACATCTCTTATTATATCTACTGTCTGGGAGCTCCTTTAACATTCCCTTTCCCATCTGGCTCCTATAGCCAGGTAATGCCAACTCAGAGAGTTTAAAAAATATTTTCTTGAAGTTAGAATCTTGACATATATTCCAGGCACTCGTATGCAGTTTTTCTGTAGTCCCTGTATACTAGAATTTCTTGTTGCACTTGTCATGATGGTGAAGTGTGGTACGGTGTTAACTTTGGTGGTGTGGAGTTTTTTTTCTGGTCACATTTTTGTTTTCTTTGTTGTCGTTGTTGTTTTTAAAATGTGTAGGGAATTAACTTTCTTGCACTCTGAGTGCAGCAGGTCACATTTTAATAGCTTCTGTTTTCAGCTTGGATCTTTACAGAAGAAAGATTAGGTAATAGTTTGTGTAGAAAACATCTGTTTCTTAACAGGGATCTCATCCTGTTGTTTTTTCATGTTGTTCGTCTAACAAGAAAGTCCTGTAGTCTTTTAAAACCTTAAAAGTCTTTAAGTCCTTTATGGATATTAGAGTTGCCGTGGTTTTAGCAAGATTCAGTTCTGGATTCTTTGTTAAGTTATTAATCTTAGATAAGTATTGTGGGATGGAAGGGCTGCTTTCTATTGTCAGTGCAATTTCTGAATCTCTGGACAATTTGTCTGGGTTAGAATTTAAGTTTTTTGGCTCCAGTGTTTGTTTAGACCTTTTCTGTGTCTGAGGAAAAGATGTTGTTAAAATAATTAAGCCTAGCATGCATAAAAAGAGAACCTTTCCGCAAAATTGAATTGCTTGAGGTTTGAGTTTGGGGTTGCTTAAATAAATTGGCATTTTGCTTTTGTTTGCTTACTAGCAGCTTATTATCTGTTCTGGGGATTTTTTTCCCATGTTTTCAACAGAAGACCAGTTCTGAGGATTTCTAAGAACAACAGCTCTATACACTCCGTAGTTCTTTGTTTTACATCAAAGTGCCTTTTATGTGCCCAATTTTTAAATTATTGGTACGCTTCCAGCATCTCTAAAATTTTTGTGATACCTGTCCAATATGGAAGTATTTAATATATACATTTATTAGGTCAGGCAGTGGAATGAGCTGCGCAGGGAGGTGGAGTCACCCACTTTGGATGTGTTTAAGGGTCATTTGGATGTGGTGCTTAGGGATATGGTTTAAGGTGAATCTTGTACAGTATGGTTCTAGGTTGGAGTTGGTGATCCTGAGGGTCTTTACCAACCTGGATTTTTTTTGTGATTTCTGTGAATACTTTTGGTTATGTTTTCTTGAGTGCACTGAGTTCAGCCTGTTGATTTCAAGGAAGACTTCTCACTGTGATGGTGTTTCTTCTTGTAAATAAACTTATTCTGGATTTCTATGGACCACTGAATCCTTTTTTACGTTGTGGCGCCAAAATTAGTGAAACTTGGTTCAGTGGAACTTGCTATCAGGAACTGTTTATCTACAAGTCTGAGCACTTTCTTCTCAGTCACAGTGCAGGAAGTGCCAACCAGTTCTTGGTGGATTTTGCATTATTGCTGAACGATTGCAAGACTAGCCTTCAAGAATTAGGGCTAGTCTGGTTCGTGACCTTGGGAAGAAAGAGGCATGTTAAAAGAAGTTGCAGTCTTAAGGGAGGTGTTACCCTTTATGTAGATTTATCTTAAGGGAGGTGGAGGGGTAGATTAATAATGTAATGATAGGGGGTCACTCTGTATTACCTGTAACTAGTCTGCAGTCCTGTGGCTGAAACCCTGATCTGGTCACACAAGTCATGATGTAATTTGAAACAGGGTTTGCAAATGCATTTCATTTATCTTTTTGCTCCTCCATCTAATGCAGCTCTTTTCAGCAGCAGTAATGAAAAAGTATTTCTCTGTCTGCTACAGGATATAGATAGGTGCCTCTTTGTGCTGGTTCTGGTAGTGTTTATAGTGATAGGTTAAATGAGAGGCATATTCAATACAGGTGTAAATCAAGTACTCATTTCCCTTTTGAGAGCTGCAGCTTAATTAAGAAGTTGGAAGTGTTATAGCCATCAGAACTGAGCTCCAATTTCAAAAAGCTTAAAAAGACTTCATATACTAACTGTCCTTTCTCCTTTCATGTTTTCAGTTTGTGGGCCAAATGTCGACATTCGCAATGATATCCATGAGCTGAAACGCCTGGAGAACTGTACGGTGATAGAGGGTTTCCTTCGGATTCTGCTCATCTCTAAAGCAGAGGATTACAGCAACTTCCGCTTTCCGAAGCTCACTGTCATAACTGACTATTTGCTGCTGTTCCGTGTGGCTGGCTTGGAAAGCCTCAGTGATCTCTTCCCCAACCTCACAGTCATTCGTGGGAGGAACCTCTTCTACAACTATGCCTTGGTCATCTTTGAAATGACAAACCTTAAAGAGATTGGACTTCACAATTTGAGGAACATAACCCGCGGGGCCATACGGATTGAGAAGAACTCTGACCTGTGTTACCTCTCCACGGTGGACTGGTCTCTTATCCTAGATGCAGTGTCCAATAACTACATCGTTGGGAATAAACCTCCAAAGGAATGCGGGGACTTGTGTCCTGGAACAATGGAAGAGAAGCCATTGTGTGAGAAGACATCTATTAACAATGAGTACAACTACCGCTGCTGGACCACCAACCACTGCCAGAAAAGTAAGACTCGAACAGATACAGTGCTATCATTACCCCTTTATGAGTAAAGGTTAAATTTGGTTGTTTATTTTAAGCTTTTCAGCAAACTAAACTTTTATTCTAGGTATTTGTAGTCTGCATAATGAGTTATCCATTTACCACACAATCGGAATCCTCCACAGGGATTATTTCACTTTTTTTTTTTTTTTTAAAGTATATTTTAAAAACCAGAACCAAACTCACCACCACCAAAATAATCCCTCACAAATTGCTTCCCTGTGAAGAAGGTGCATAGTAAATGTAGAACTGAAGCTGTTTCAGTAAAGCTGGAACTGCTTTTAACTCCCTTGAAGACTTTGTCAGGAGGTGGCTGTCGAATGCCATCTCCCTCTGCAGAAGTGAGGTTACAAGTGTGCCAGGGTCATTACCATACTGAAGCTGTTAACTGGACTTATGTTGACCTTTGTTCTTTGCTTCCCTTGGCATGCACCTTCAGAAATTCCTGTAATGGTAAATTCTGTACATAACCTTCATACTGAAATCTGTTTATACAGCACAGTCTATAGAATTAAAGAGTCAGGGTATATGGACTCTCAATTAAATTATTCTTAATAGTTTTGTTCTTATTTGGCATGACAGGGTTTCTGTCTTTCTGATAGCGAGTATTAGCAAACCCAAAATCTGATCTCTTCTCACGTTTTAAAAATAGAGTAAACAAATACATAGTTTGCTCAGATAACATGATTACATGGCAGGCTTTATGAGTTCACCCTGTAACTTTACGAAAGCTGAGCCCTGCAGTATCAGTAGGGCTTATTTACAAGCAGTCGTCAGTGGGAGGAACAGTTCCTGAGTTATACTTGCTGTCTAGCCCAAAACTTCTGTAACGATAGGAAACATCACAGTGTGAGGGTGAACAGGAACAGGGTTACCTGAAGTGGTTCATCAGTTTCTTGTGGAGCCCTCAGGTTCAGTTAGAACTGAAATAAAAGTACCTTGTAGGGCAGTTGGAGTCAATACATGCCAAAAACATTTCTGAAAACAGTATTTTGTAGGATCATACTTCTTACAGAAGTCAAAATTTGTTTTGAAACAGGAAAGTAAGTCTGATAATGGGAGACACTCAGTCTCCCTCAGTCTGATAATGGGAGACACTGATGTGTCCAAGGTGAGGGAAGTAAGCCGCATTGCTTTCTCACTGGGTGTTCCTGTGAGTTCTTAGGCTTCTGTGGGCCCAATTTATGTCTTCATTAAAAGAGTGTAACTATTGTCTACAGAGGGTGACCTGAGGGATTCCTGTGCTTTCAGTGGTTTGAATACATGTAACTTAGAGTGTGTTTAGTGAGATACTACAATGTACTTGCCTTCTGTTGTATGCTCTGGCAGTTTGGTGTAGACAAAAGTAATGTGCAGGAAAAGCCTGTTGAGTTCTAGGGGAATGCTCAAATAATTTGTGTTCCAAATGCACACTAGAAGAGGTCTGTTTAAATAAAATGAGGTCATAGTTACGCTATGATGGCAGCACTTTTAAGGCATGGATGTAGATACTGGGTTGTTTTTTTCCCTATATGATTTCATCTTCCTTTTGTGGGAGATTGTGAAGAAGAAAACCAGTATTGGGGAAGAGCCCTCAAAAGCTTGTAAGAGCATTACACTGTGGGAAACCAGTGGAGATTTAGAGTAATTTAGGATGCAGAGTGTATAAAGAAATGATCAAGTCCTAATCAATAGAAAGAGTGACAAGGTTGGACCTATTTAATCTATTTGTCCTGATAAGCCACTGGCTTTGAGGAAGACGACTTCAAATCTGCCAGCCATTCATCCAAAAAAAAAACCAATCCAACCCCAAAGTACTGCTGTTCTGAATTAAAACAAGGGAGGTATAAATGTGCAGTTGTTCATAAAGGAAGCTTTTTGTGTCTCCTGCTAGATTGCTTGGACTCTTTGGCAATGAACTCCTTATCTGGAGAGGGCTCTTGCAGTATAAAATTACCCAAGAACTGAAAAAGAATAGAAGTGAGGACTTTTGAGTGACCGAGTGTTTCAGTCTGCATTTTCCTACCAGTAGAGATGAGACCTCTGTTATTTTTCAGGGAATATTTTACTTGTGTAGTATCTGATTTAACCCTGACATTCCTCTCATGCGTCACAGTAGTGTTAAGCTGAAAGCAGTCTATCACTCGGAGTTCTTTATGCCTTTTTATTTTTCTTTGCTCTGAATCTGTAGAGGAGTGTGTATTAGATTTCTTTTGTCTTTGTTTAGGCTTTATGCTGAAAGATCTAAGGTTGGTGGGTGAATGTTGTGTGGGAACACTTAGTACTTAAGTAGCCTGGCTTCTGTTTAGTTTTTCTGTGAGTGGAATTTTTTTTTTATTTTCCTTCTTGCTCACAAACAAAGGAACCCCATGCTTCCTCCCATATAACTTATGCAGGAACAGTTTTGAGGGTGGAGGGAGGAGAGAGGAAAGGATATGCTGGGTTTGACCTGGAATAATCCACTGGCATTCCTATAGTGGAACAAGCTGCACAGAAGCTGTAACTTTAAATTTTTCTCTTACTATTTTTTTAAGGTTCATCATAAAGCGTCAGCAGCCTCTCTGCCAGTGTTGTTGCCCTGGTTTCTGTGTAGTGTACATTCCTTTACCTTTGAGTGCCCCAAGGCTGCAGCCTTACTAAGTTTGCCCACTTTGGAGCTGTAGTGTGCTGCGTTGGGTTTGGCATGGTGTCATCTCCCTGAGTTGCACCTACTTTTCTTGTGGTGTATCAAATGCCAATTGTACAGGTCCACATGGAAGAATCCCTCAAGATAAAAGGACAGTACTGAAGTTACACGCATCAGTGGTTGTGGTTTGGGGCATAGGTAGAGATAGAAAAGATAAAAACTGAGCGTCCAGACGTACAAATAACTTTACAGCCTTTTTTTTTTTTTTTTTTTTTCTGGCAGTTGTGACTGCTGGAAATGTTTATGGGAGCTGCCTGCCACCTTGCTTAGCGATTGATGTGAGAACCAGAAACACTGTTTCTGCTGTGCCTGTTGAAAGACTAGTCTCTGATGACACACTTGATTCACTTGTCCTTTGGTCTAATGTAAAGAAAACTTCTGTTATTTTCTATACTCCTTTTGTCAATGACTGAGTTTGGAGGTCAGCTGTTACTGTCACTGTGCCTTTGTAAGCCTGTGTAAGCATGTGAACTTTGAAAGACAAAGGTTATGGTAGATGAGATCCTGAACTTCCAGGCAAGCTTTCAAACAAGTCCAGATAATGCTTCCTAACACACTCTTGACGTTGGTTGGGGCCACAAGAAATAAACTAGGTAACCCGTTTATGTGGGAAAGCAATAGCAAACCCAGTAGTGATCTATAGAGATAGGATCCGTAATGTATAGCTGGTTTGTTAGGTGTTTTTGGGGTTTTTTTTTGTTTTTTTTTTTTTTAAACTACATCTTAGTTGTTCCTCTGCTTTCCATTCATTCCCAGTTAAGATGGAGATACTTTCTGTCAAGTATTAGCTGAAACCCTTTCTTTCCTGCTCAGATAAAAGAAAGACCAGGGGTCTAATGGTGGGGAAGACAGTCTGTTAATACCTGGTATGAAGGGCTAATGGCTTCAACTGCATCTTCTGTGTCAGAGGACAAGAGCATGGCCTGGAAGTCTGGGCTCTCTCTCTGTGAGAGAGCAAATTACAGTACTGCACAAAGGGGATGATATATCTGTGTTTCCCATAAAAATGGTGAAGGTGAGGATCAGAAGTGTGTGAGGGATCTTTAATATTAGATTTGTCACTGGCGTTAAAAAAAAGTAGGTTTTAACTGGTGTTGTAGAGAGAGCATGGATTAGGACCATAAGCATTAAGCACTTGTTTCAAAGCTGGCAAATTTGGTGTGAAAAACAATAGCTCATATAGACTGCTTCACAATACAACGGAAGAAAACTTTCAGCTTCTGAATGTGTGAAACTGAAAACCACAGAAAAGGCATGTGAGGATTTCAAGACTGATAAAGAAGCAGATGGCATCTAAGCACAAAATGTTTTTAATGAACATGTATCCTTATTCCTTTCTGAATTGGCTTGACAGTGGCCTGAAAAGATATGATGTATGTGAAGAATGAGGAACAGGAGGGAGAGAATGACAGTGAGTGGGAAGAGTGGTCCATATGTACCTTCTACTAAAATGTTTAAACATATGGAGACAGTAACATGATGTATTATCACAAATATTCGGAATCTGCTCCTGTTTGTTTACAAGGAGCTCAAAAGATAATGCAGTTGAGTGGTATCATTTGACATAGCTTCATTGACTTGTGCAGTACTTACCAGTGTATGCCATCTGTGAATCTGCTCCCTGTTGATTCAGCAGAGTAGTGGTGAAAACCATGTGCTGGATTTATTATTTGTTTTCCCCTTTCACTCTTTATTGTTTCCCCTGTGAGGGGTAGTCACCATGGTTCTTCAGAAGTATTGACTATAACCAAACTCTGTAGATGTGAAGAGAGCCAGAGGTGCTGAATCAAACTGCACATATTTTGCTTTAAATGACATTTGCATGATTTTTGCAACTTCATTTAGGCATTCTTGTGTTTTTTCTTAAATGCCAAATTATAGTAGAAACTGACTATGTCAGCAGAGGACAACATGCTCTAGAAGTGTTACTCTTCTAGCAATCAAGTTTGATGTGGTATAATGTTCAGTGAAGCTAGCATGTGTAACACCAATCTTACATTTTGGTGTAAAAAAAAAAAAAAAAAAGGCAGTATTCTGTAAACCTGAACATAATTTGTAATTAACAGATTGTTTGTCCATTGAGTCAATGTACAAACTCCTGAGCAAAACAACGTTGTCTGAATGCAATAAACAGAAGAGTAGGGGAGAAAAAAATTGTTAAAAACACAGTTGGTGTCACTGGGTTGGAAAATCTGGAGCATGTTGAAAAAATTTTGTTAGTGTTTGTGTTCTGAATGAAGTTTTTTCCTGACTTTTGCCCCCCTCCTGAGAAGGCTGCTCTTTGGCCAGAGGTTTCCCAGAATTTTTATTATGGCTGTGAGAGCATATTTAATTAGTAAACTGGAATGGCTGCAGAGCAGTTCAGGCCAATCTGCAGTTAATTACTGGAGCAGTGGTTTATATTCTGAGAAAAGGGCTAAAATTAAATGTATACTTGCAATTTTCCTTTGTTCTGTTGCAAAATGCCATAACCTGGGAAGAACACTGTGAATCTTGCAGCCTGCACCAATCACCAAAAATTAAGTGCTAACGTTGAATAGTCATCTTGGCTTCCTCGTTTTTTTGGCAGAAAGATGTGTAATGTTTTTGAGAGGACTTAACTTTTGGAGCTTTGTTTCCCAGTATTAAAAGACTTGATGCAGGTAACTAGGCGATACTTTCCCATGGGTTAAAAAAAGCTTTTAAAAATACTTTCAAAAATTTAAACCTTTTCTCAGATTTTTGTAACAAAGAATAAAAAAAGGAAAGTTGGAAGTATTCTTAGGGCATTTGAAAATACCTTCTGTCTTTTCTACTCATATCAGTACATAAACTCTTTTCTCCCTAGAAAACATTGTATTTAACAGTTGCTTTATCTCTGTCAGTCCAGAGGTGTGTTTATCAGGAGACGTGTAGCCATATTCCAGTGATAGTCCATGCTATTGGAGAAATTTGTTTCTTTGGGTATTGTTTCTGGTAGTGGGGAAGGGGTGATCCCTGTGTTGTGGAATGATGCAGCAATTGTTGTTGTCTGTATTTCAGGGGAGGAAGCTTGATACCTTGTGAGTGATAGTCAAGGTGCTTAAATGTATATGCCCATTTATTCTGACTAATCTAAGCCCCATTTGGCATAGAGGCCATTGTGATTTAAGAAATGTGAGGATTAGCATTTCTAGAGTTTACCCCATTAAAAATTTGCTGAAGGTTGAAAGTGGAAGCAGAACTTCTGTGTTTTATGCAAATGCATCTTCAAGAAGAGGATGGTGTGATGGAAATCTGGCTGGACAACCCTTGCAACACTTCTGCTGTTCTAGAGGAGACTGAAGATGCTGTGGTGGTTCGAGAATTACTTTTTTTGTTTTACCTTCCTGTGCTGCAGCATCACATTAAATCAATGAAATTAAATACATCTAAACTTGAACTAGATCTTTGATTAACCTGCTTAACATTGACTTCTCATTGGTATATATTAGACAAATGCTTATTAATAGAATAGACAGTTTTATTGGTTAGTTAATTATGTGTAATGGAAGACTTCAATTTTATGATGAATTTGCAAAACAGTTGGGAACCAGGAATAGCTAACAGCGTTATAGGGAAAATGTCAAGGAAATGTCAAGTGTAAAACCGGAAGAAAGCTGTGTTTTTGCTGTGCTCTTGCAAATGTTGCCAGGACAAAGCAAACTCAGCCTGGTGTGGCATTTTCTGAAATTCTGTTTGTGGCTCTTATCCATGCAAGAAGTCTTCATAGTGGGTTGCTGGCTTTCCTGGGGATTTCTGTTTTGACAGTGATGCTTTGTATGGATTTCTAACGAGGAGTGAACTTAAGCCAAAATCTTTTTATCTTGGTGGAGGCCCTAAAAAAGATCTATCTTCCACCCAGCTGTCCATTTTCATGGTATGTATAAAAATGCATCTTTTCTGATTACTGACTGGTCTGCAATTGAATTTGGCTGAAATGGGCTGCAGGAGATTTGGAAGTGGGTGTGGGAGCAAACTCACTTGCCAGCCAAATTATTGTAATAAGGAAAGGTAAAACTTTGGTTCAACCCTGGCCAGGAATCATGCCTTCTAAAAATTTCAGACAGTAGGTGTCATTTCCCTTTTTTTTTTATTCCCAAAACACACATGAATGTAGGAATGAATTGTCCTTAAGCATTTTCATAAATTGTGTTCATGTAGCAAACAAGTTTTTCAGTGTTAAACAGCGATGAAGCAGCCTTTGTTTAGCTTTCCTTCCCACTAATAATGTGATTTCCTTCTCAAGTCTCTTTATGGCTTTGAGAATTGACTTATAATAAAAAGATGCTTGGATAATAGTATGTTAATACAGATTGTTGAATTACTGTTTTCTTCAGAGGTGAACTCAGCCTGGTTCAGTTGTCAACTGCCTCTTCCTCCCCCCCGGCCCAGCAAAGTTTTGAGTGTTTGGAATGGAATGTGCATGTGCTATAAGCAGAGTGCTAAAAATGATTTAGCAAATAGCTTGCCCATCACAAAAGGGTGAGAGTCTGAGGTACCCATAACTGGGGTTTTAAAGCTAGAAATCGTACACCATTTTCTGTCTTTGGCATGTTTACTGTTTCTTGCTGGGCAAAGTAAACTTGGAGTTACCTGGCCCAAGTGTAGTTCTGTGTGCCCTAGCTAATTATTAAATACATTTGTGTAGCCCTTGACAGTGTAGGCAAGAGGAATTCAGCGCATGACTTGAGGATCCCTCCTGGGAAGGCTGAATTTTTTTTTTTTTTTTTTTTTTAAATTTAGTTGCTGATTTGCATGTCAGAGGAATTTGATAGGCAACTCAGAGTTCTCGTTATTGCTAGTTACCGTTCAGCTTATGCTCTTAGGTGGATCAGTCTTCTAGTTTGAACACCAATGTGACCTTCTGGATGTTGGTGTGTTTTGTTTTGTTTTGTTTTTTTTTTTTTACTTGTTGCAACACAGTGAGTTTATAAATGCTTAACTGTTCCCCTTGCTGTAAACAGTGCTCTATAGCTGTTGAGACTCATCTCTGGCCAGCACACTCATCACCCCACTGTTAATGGCTTCTCTAACTTTGCACTAGTATAACTCAGCTGTGGGGGTCTGTTTCTCCTGTTTTATGTTTATTTTTTTTCATTTTTATTTTTCCAGTGATGTGTGAGGGTTATATGTGGATGATTAAAGCTTATAGTTTTTGGGAAATGATGCCATTTAGGAAGCATGTTTGAAGTGTTGAGCGTGCAGAGAAAGACTTTTATATCAACGCAAGCCTTGGGAGGAGATCTTTTTCTATGTATAGAAACTTCCCGTATAGGATCGCAAGAGAAGGGTGCAGGGGGATTGCCTGTCTCTTTAAGTGGGTTTATAATTGGCTAGGAATTTTTGTCAGCTTAGTCACTGCAGCATTCAGCGGATGAGGGGAAAAAACCACAGGCCCCAACCGTTACAGCCGTGGATAGGCTCTGTCATCCCAAAGGAATGCATGTGAACAAAACACTTTGTGCGGTGCAACCGTTGGCCTAAACAGTATTGCATTCTTAAAGCAGGCTCTGAGTCACATGGAGCAGATGGATTGTTTCACTAAAATGGAAGTTATGTATCACTGAGCACTAGGATCGAGCTTTTAAGTGTGGTTCGAATAGGTCACAATATGTGAGTGTGATGAAGGGGTGTAAAGGCTTAAAAAAATAAATCAGCTCCCTATTCTGTGGTTCAAATAGTTTCTGTGGCATTAAAAAGGTAGGAAAGGCTTTTGCTTCATTAATTACTGGACTGGCACATAGATTTAATGATTTCTCCCTAGATTTCAGACAAGCATGGTTTTAATTCTGAGGCACTTTGTGTTCATCTGGGAAGCTTTATGCTACTCAAACTAATCTAAAGAAACCCCTGTTTTGGGAGGAGGAAGAAAACCTCCCAAGCCTAGTGACTCTTCTCACAATGAAGCCAACTGCTCAGCTCTTCTTCCCTCACCCTGCCCACCCTTTTGCCCCCTAATCTATTGCCAAGCCATTCTCTCTAGTGAGCACAGCATATCACTTAGTGAGAGCAGCTCTGCCTCTGTGGGTGGTGGTAGCATTTATTTGGCTTTATCTCTTTCCTTTAAGGGATTTGAAAGGATCTGATAGGAGCATTTCCTTCAAAACATGCAGAGGAGGAGCTAAACAAATTTAGACTTCTAGCTAAACAAATACAATACTATCAAGTGATTGATTTCCGGGCCCCCCCCCCCCCCCACATTATATTAATAATACTGGTTTTGGGTAATCCTTTTGAAAGAGTGATCTAGGATTTAACAGAAAAACCTACCCCCCAGTTGGCTGATATTGACAACTGCTATTATTTGACAGACTGTTGCTGTTTGGAGTGTAACAAGCTTGGAGGTCTTAAGCTGGTTATCGCTACAGCAGGTGTTTCAGAATCAGTGCCTCACCACATACAATTAATTGAATTTTAAATCATTACAACACAAAGGAGAAACATCAACTGAATTCCCTTCCATCTCTGGAGCTTTGCTCATGAAAGCAGCACATGAATAAGAACTCTCTCTTACAGAAGATGCTTTACTTTTTAAGTGCTGTGTGGCAGAATAAGAATTGACTGGTCCACGTGAAACACTACATGCAGAACTGAAATTGCAGTGAGTCACTGTCTGCTCTCTTTTGTGATCTGAGAGTCTGGGATAAAATACTGCAGTGGGTGTTTGAGATAAAACCCAGCATACAGATCCTTAATTCAGAGGTGAAGCATTCTTCCTCTTCATCTGTGTGCATCCAGTTCTCTTTTTAGAAGAGAAATTAAAATTATTAGCAATACCTTGCTCCAGAAAATGGAGAGTGATGTCAGGGAAAACAAATACCCCTTCCAGCAAACCAGCTGTGGAGAATTTTTTGAATTCAAGGGCTGGTTTAGGATAGAGTTGTTTACAAGAGAGTAATTGGAGAATAATAACTGCAATGAATCTTAGAGATGGAATAATTAATATTCTTCCCAGGCAAAGATTTTATTGTTTTCTACCCTTGGGAAGCTTCTTGGTATGGTTAAAGTGTCTGCATGTGGCAGATCAATCTTTTTAAGAAAAAATATAAATACAGGTATGAGAGAGTGAGAAGACATCTCCAGAACAGGGAATGCAGTGGGAAGACTTAGAGTATGGCAGTGCCTGGTGAATGTGGTAGGCCACTGACACCAGTGGTGATTGCCGGTCCCAGCCTCTAGCTTCTTATCACTTGAGAACTGGGCTGCCTAGTCAGGAATGTTGTGCTCTGTGAACTGGTGCTGCTGTCATGTGGCCCTGTTCAGTTGTACTGATCTGTGTGCTGTACCTGTGGTGTGCTGTTAAGGCTCTGGATACTGTGTCTCTCTGCTTCGCGGTTAGATAAATTCAGCATCATACATATAGTACCTGAAAGCGTCAAGCTGTGAGATTTTCTTGCTCTTCTTGTCTGCCTCTTAAATATTTATTAAAATGATGAGTGGCCTGGGATGAGGGAAGAGGAAATACTGAACAACACAGAGCTTACCAGTCACCATAAATGGTTCAGAGCTCTGTGCAGATCCTTCAAGAGATGTACTTGGCTTACATTAAACCTGCTTAACAAACAATATCTGTAATAATTCAGTGACATTGTACAGGTAGAAGTAAAAACATTAAAACATTTGCTTTTGTGTGTATGCTGAAAGGACAGCATGATCTGACCTGTATGTGAGGATGCTGTCAGGGCAAAGAGTGTCATGAGAAAGTGGACAGCTATTTTGCACAGTTGTTCTACTCATTCTTCTAGTATCCAGGAGTCACTGCAATGGGTGCAAATAACCATGCAATGCGTGGTTAAATGTAATGCCTTAAAGCAGGAATTAAACCTCTAGAACTACTACATCCTCACTCCAAATCTTACTAGTGAAGAAAAATTTTCCCAGCCAGACCAACAAGTGTAGCAGTTACTTGCCTGGACTCTTGGCAAGCCATGTTTCCATCTTCCTGTTAAGACCCCCACCTTTTCTGTTCTCCCTTTCCTACACATATTTGAGAAACTCGGAGCCTTCCTTTTGCCTGCCTGGTCCTTATCACGGTTCCCAGCAGCAGCACAGAAATGATGTGCCTGTCTGTTTCATTCTGCTGCTGTTTGGTAGACTAATGAGCAGAGGCACTGCAGCTGCCAGGAGGAATTCCTTTCCAGCAGTTTTGCAAGAAAAGTCAGCAGGATTAGGGCCTGGTTAAAACTTGATGTTTCAGCAGATCTGCTATGCAAACCATTTGGGTGATGGAGAGAGTAAACAGAGTAGCAACCAGCTTTGATTGAGGCAGAAATGAACTGTGGGAACAAGGAGGAGACTGCCCTGTTCTCTATGAACCAGGTGCTCCTTAGAGCATTTTGGTGTGCTTATGTGTATATGTACTTTTCTGCAGCAGCACTACAAGTTACTGTCTGTCCTGGTTTAGAGGAAACAATTATTACAAGAGCCTTTCTTAATGGTGTTCTTAGTAGCCTTTTGAGCTGCTCTGATGTTTTGCTGTTTGGATGTGCCTGCTAGTGCCAGATCACACACTGGATCTTGCCGTTCTGGAGCACCTACTTAGTTATCTCTCTAGGCAGTGAGCACTGGGGCACCTCCCAAGTATTTAAAAATAGAAATAAACATCTCATACTTGCTTTTCCTTCTGTGATTAAATGCATAGGGTTTGCATTGGGCTTGTTTTGGTTTGTGTGGGTGAGAGGGTGTGTCTTGTGGATGAACAAGTAATTGTAGGAGAGCTAGAGTCAAAGGAATATGTTTCTACATTAGTTTAGAATCTTTGAGGTCTCTGAGCATTTCATTTTCTGGAGTCAGTTCACATGAAGGTTCTGCTTTGTATGTTTTAAAGAGTTAATATTTTTTGGTTCTCAATTACAGTTTAGTGAAATACAGCTGCTGTGGAAGATTGTAGTCACAGCAGTGAGGGGTGGTCTCTCTTGGGTATCTTTGGTCAGTGTCATGCAGAGTTCGAAGTATCTGAGAGGAGAACCTGAGCTGTATTTCCTAGAGGAATGGGTACAGAAGCTAGATCTAGTCATCATACCATTGGAAAGACAAGTCTGCAAACAGCAGCCTTCCAGGATATGGTAACTGAAGATGTCTAGTTACTCTAGAAACCAACAGAGGAAGAGTCTACAGATGTGATTATAGTAATGTGCATTTGAGTAAAACTAGGTGAAGTAGGTATTGAGCTCTCTTTTTTTCTTAAGTGCTGTGTTATGCTAGTAATTTTCCATTCTTGTGAAGCAGGTGTGGTTTAACCTACAGTAATGAACACTCGGGCTTGTTGTATGTAATATATGGAAAATAAGATTAGCAGAAATAATAAAAACATAGTGTTTGTGTGGCTGCAGATGTGAGAGCTAATGGGACAGCCAGAGGCAAGTGAATGAACCAGTTCAGCAGGGACCAGGCACTCTGGTTTAACAAGCCCTTCTATTCTGAACGCAGGCAATGGATGCAAGTTAGACAGTGATTGCAAACTTGTTTGTTTGACTTTGCCTCAGTGCTTCCTGAGCCAAGCTCCCTTAATTATATGAAGGAATTGCTCCTCAAAATGACTTCCAGATAAATAATTATGTGTACTTGAATGACTCTTAACATCTGTAGCTGTTCTGTCTCCAGGTGAGGAAAGTATTCCTGCGGGTCTGTTCTTCTGTATGCATTTCCTTTGGAAGATCTCTGTTGACATGTTTGAATATGTTTTCTCACTGCCTATTTTATAGGGCTAAGCCAAAAAATAGTGATTGTAGAGTATTTTTCTCTGGGCCAGATGGTCTACTTTGTAGCACACATTATAGAGAGGGATGTTTGATTTGTCTTCAGCACTGTGCTTTGTGAATTGCAGCTGTGGAAAGCCTCCAGAGTAGAGTAATGGTTCAAAACCTTTGTATTCTATGTTGTTGGGTAACTTTAAAAATATTTATCATTCTGAGAAACTTGTTGCTTCCTGTCAAAACAAAGGACATGCTGATCTCCAGTTAGCTCATGTGAAAAGCCTTTGCATATATTGGTAAAACACAAAAGAGTGCAAGCGATCTTCAGGAAGATTGCCTCTGTGGGCTACTGTCTAACTGAAAATGACAAGCATATTATTATGCACAAGCCTTTTCTTACATCCCTTACTGCTTCTATTTTGGGCTGTGCCTTGGGTGGACAGACTTTTCTTCGGTGACTTCAGGTAAAACGTAGATTAAGATGTCTGTACTGGTCTGTTCTCATGAAGTGAACTTGCATTATGGAATCATCTCTTAAATCCTGTCATATTCTTACTCTTCAGAGCTTCTGCCAAAACCAGTTTGCAAGCTAGGGCTTCTGAATCGATGTTCTGTGAATATATCATTTTGTGTCTTGCTCCTTCTTTGGATATCATTGATAAAATCCAAGGCTTCCTAAAATCTGTAGAAAGATTTTTAATATGTATGAGCTTTTGATTATTGACAGAAATGTGCCAAAGCCTTGTCACTGATTTCTTGCCTTGTTTCCTATTCCTTGTGTCATCTGTGGGTTTTTTATATGAAACAATGGGGTCATTCTATAATGTACTCTTTGGATTCTCATTTTAACAATTTATATGTGTTATGAGCATTCTTTGGGAGGGAGGTTGAGCTCTTTCTGGATATAATACTTAAAAAGTGAAATTTGGGTTTTTCAATGATAAAGTCTGATTGATTTATCTGAAGTAGTATTCTGGTCCTCAGCTCTCTGGACAGTGTATTAGCTCAAATGTAAGATCTCTGAAACTAGTAATCTTGCTTGAAAATCTTGGCAAGGGGATTTTGCAAGGTATAAACATTGTCTCTTGGTGTGAAAACAACCAAACAATTTTAGTCCATGAATAAAATTTACTTGAAGACAGACAATGTATTTGACATGGCTGTTTACACAAATGACATAAAAACTTGGGTATATCTGATAGATTTTTAAATTGATTGGTTTAGAGCAAGCCAACGAAAAGTCGCCGAAATGCTATAGTAGTAATTTCTTGATTGTCCTGTTACTGTGGATTTATTTTTTTAAGCAGACACCTTAAAACTAATCTTATATTTGACTTCAGGAGCGATTTCACTGGGCCTTTCCATGTCTTTTTTTGTGTGTGTTGTTTGTCTTTTGTTTTGATGTTTTAAAGCCTGAAAGGTATAGAGCCTTTGGTTATTGCAGCTATCTCTTCAGGTAACTGGTAAAATCCTATCTTAACTGTAGAATTGGGGCCCATTCAACTCTCACTAGAGTCAACAGGTGGATATACACTCTGGTTTCCAAGTGTTTCATAGTGGAAGCTCCAAAATCAGGATCTGGATCACTGGTCTGCCTTGGAAGCAGGGAGCTGGGAAAGATGCTGCACTCATGTCCCAGTGCAGAGCAACCTCCCTAGAAATGCTGCTGCTCTGTTCAGAAGTACACCTTGCTGGAGCTGCTCCCCTTCAGTTCTGGGGGAAAGGAACCATTGCCAATGTAGTTCGTGTGGTCCTCTTGTAAGAGCTGTGGTCTCTTCTCAGTGTAAGCAGCAACTTCTCCTTTGCCTTTCCTTCTGCCTCCCCTATCTACCTGATAAGAATCAGAGCATCACCTGAGCAAAGTCTGCCGTGCTGCCTTTCTCAAATGTTCAGTGAAAAAGGAGAGCTGTTGCAGGCTGTCTTCCATTAGAGGGGTAAACTCCCCTCTAATGTGGGCTTGAGAGCAATTTCACCCCATGCCTGGGTCACGTGGCTGTAATTGGGTTTGTGGAATCTCCTCAGTCCTATGTGTTCCCCAGGGCTCGTCGTTGTCAGACCTCATTTTACTCCCCACGCCCTTCATCCTCTTTTGTTAATCCATGAGTTTTGGGAATGTCTGACTAGTGTTTATTGCTTTTATTGTTTGAATGGGAAAATGGCCGTGGAGCTTTGATTGTTTTATGGCAGGAGAAAGGCCTTGTGGAACCTCAGGCACTTTTTTTTTAACCCTAACAAGGAGTGCAGAAAAGTAAGCAGTAATTTAATTCTAAGTGAAGAATCTCTTGCTGGTTATAGCCTAGGGACATGTTTTATTTGAGTCCAAAAATCAACCAGAAAATAAATCTAATTACTTTCTAATATGTCTTGTTAAAGCATGGATCAGTTGTACTGCAAACAAGTTCTAGAGGTACTGTTGAGAGAGAATGCAGACTTCAGTTTTGATGGTAGATTAAATGGTGGATGTCAGTGCTCTCTCTGATAACAATGTGTTGAGAACTGCACTGGCACAACAGATTGCCCTGCATGCTTCTAGCTTGCCGTGTAAGTTAACTTGGGACTTGAGCTTGTTTTGTCATGCCTCATTTGGAAAGTTTTGATTTGAGAAGGGGGAAAATAATGCTGCCTGCTTTTAAGCATCTAAAAGAAAAGTACAGAAAGCTGGAGTGACTAACTTTGAAGCTTGTGAAAAAAGCCATATAATTTCTGTTCAAAGAATAACTTTATCTTGTTACCTTTCAGAAACTTGATCACTAGTACCACTAAAATATCAGCGAACAAATTGATGAATGTGTAGTCTTGCCTTGCCATTTTTTGTTTTAAGATACCTTTCTGCAAGATGAAGCCCTTTTTCCCAGTACTTCTGATGTGTATTCAGTATACTAGTTTTAAAAAACTGCTGAGCAATGCTCCTTATGCTCTATATTCTTGCATTTTTCCTACGAGTAAAGAGAAAAAATTCTTAATAATTTAGTGTGTTCCCGACAGTTTAAAAATAAATATTTGTAGACACTTTGTGTCTGTGTTAATTTATATGCTAAACACTGTTGATAATGATTTGAAATATGTCAGCTTGTTTGATATTTAATGTTTTTCGTATACAGAAATTTACATAGTTATGGGTTTAAGATTGTAGTGTCTTTGCCTGGTAAGAGAAGTAATTTATTGCTATTGTTCTGTGCATAAAATACTTTGAATAATCTTCAAACTGATGTTTTTGTTCAGTATTTCAGTATTTTAAACTCTTTAATTATGCCATGGTATTTAGATTAATCTATGCTTGTTTTGGTGCGTCTGAATTTCGAAGGTGTCTGCCTGTGTTCTCCTTGATGTGCTTTATTTGTGTCTGCTCTGTCTTACTTGCCTGTGTGTGTGGGCAAGATTTTAGACTCAGCTCAATTTAATTTCTCTGTCCTATGCTTGCTTTATGGCAAAATCACTTACGGTAAAGTGTTCCACCTGTCCAATAATAAGGTTTATCTTATTTAATGAGAATATTGTAGAGCACTAATTAACGTGTTTAAAAAGTACTTGAAACCACACACAGACAACATAAAGAATTGATGAGGATCTTGGTTGGAAATTTCGTTGTTAAATGCATTTTTGTTACCATAAAACTCCATTTATTGCATTGGGCCAGTGATGTGCAGGACTGTTAGAGTCATGTGGCTTGCTGCTTCTGGAAAAGAAATCTGTTTGGGCAAGTATGCTGGAGTTCTTTTGAGAGCACAATATGTGAAGCACATTAACCAGAAGAAACTTACATTTATCACTTGAGTATAAAGACCCAACAGGAGAGCTGAGACGTTTTTCTTCCAGACACCTTCTTCAAGACTTGAGATATTGCAAGGGAAGGAAACTTTTTAATTTAAAAAAAAAAAAATCAAACAAAAAAAAAACCCCAAGCTATCTTGGCAACAGATGGGAGCGTTACCTGTGAGTAGTGTGAATTAAACACTGTATGACCCAAACTCTGGCTCTTCTGAAAGGTTGAAAATAGGAGAAGCATCTTATTATATAATTAATTTCTGATCCAGCTCTATTAGGAAATTGTGTTTTACTTAATGCTGCCTTCATTAAAAATGGGACCAGTTTCAGACACTTCCCTATCTCCAAGCTTGGCTGAGTTAGGCTTTAAAAGTATGTAAGCCACTTGAATCTAGAAGGGAATAGTCAAGGTGAATGGGAAGGTGAAATCAATTATCTGCTAAAATATAGGTGCAGGTATATCTTTGGGAACATGAGTTGCTGTTCTGATGTTTGCCTGCAATGTGTCTGCATCTGACACCACTTTTTCCTCATTATGAGGGGGAACAGACATTTAAAAAAGAGCACCTGCTGTGACTGCCCAAACCCCTCCCTCTCTTTCCTGCATTCATAGTTGAAATGTCTCTGCTTTTTTGAGTTTTATTAAGTGGCATAAAAGCTGTTAGCACCTTTATCCAACCAAATTAAGCTATGAAGGAATAATGTATATTTGGCCTAGGAAAATAGGTCAATTCTGTACTTAAAGTGTCTCTTTAATTGGTAGTTAGTGGGTAGCCTGCAGAAAGGAAGAGTGACTTCTGTTTCATAAACGTGTCAGCCACACCACGGTCCTGCTGAGTCTGGCTTGCTGTCTGATCCATTGTTGGTTGTGAAGAGAGACCACTCCAGAAGCACAGAAAAAGCATCATTGGACATGAAAAAACAAATATGATCAACTTGGTCCATGTATCCCTTACCTGGTATTTAGGAGCAGCCTCTGTTCTTTGGGGTGAAGAAGAATTGGGAAAGGTTTTTCTGTAGTAATTGAAGCCTTTAACAAGCAAGAAGATTATTTGGGGGGGGGGGGGTATTTTGTTTGTTTTATATGGAACAGTTTATCTTAGGAATAACTGGTTTGTGGGCAGCAAATACAGAAATTTTAATGTTGTGGCAGGGACAGTGTTAGGAAGGTATATGCACATTTCTGAGAGTAACTGTACCACAATTCTTCCTGTAGGATCCTTTCCCAGGAAATATGTGGCTTGAAGCTGAACTAGAATGAGCAAGATCTAAGCCTCGTGGATAAGGGAGAATGTCCTGATTCTGTGAAGCATTTGACTGGGCGGTAATGCCATTGGAGGGACAGGAGGGAGTTTATGCTTATGTATGTGGAAAATGAGATACGGAAGATTTAAGTGACTTGATCAGATTCACACTCCTGAGACACTAATAGCCAAAGGACAATCATGTGCCGCTTGTCTTCGTAATCCAGCTAGAAGGTTGTGCTTTGCCAGTTTAGCAGAAGAGACAAGGACGTGGCTTTCTAAGTAGAATCATAGAATGGTAAGGTTGGAAGGAGACCTCAAGGATCATCTAGTTCCAACCCTAGTTCCCTCCATGAATTTACCATACCTGTGAATTTTTAAACTCAAGAAACTCGCTGTGCTTCTGTTTTATGTGTAACTACTGTCTGAGGACTAACATGAGAAGGTAGCATGGATTCTTTTTTGTTGCTCTTCTATTCACCTCCTAGAACTGGGGATGTACTGAAGTGTGAGCGGACAGCGTGAGCGTCTGAGTTGCTGAAACTGGAAGATGCAATGAACTTTAAAATTAAAGAAGCTTAAGTCTTTGAAATAAATCCTCTGGGGAGTCCTCTCAGTGTACTGCATTGAGTGAGAAAGATTGGCTTGGTCAGGTTCCATTTGTAGAAACAAACATGTTTTCCAAGACCCCAGTTACAATTCATAATGCTTTGTTTATAAAGGCTCTTCTCCCTGCGAGTTGGCTGGAGCACTGTAAGTGGTCTCTTTGCTCTGTTTGGATTCCCTGTAGCTGGGTCTGTATGGCTGGAAAGCACATCGCCTTTGTGCGGCTCATAATCCACTGTCTGAGCATCATCCTTTAGTTTACTCACAAAGAAAGCCTGCATTAGCTGTGCAGCAGAGGAGGTCAGCCGGCAACATTTTTATCAATGCAATGAAAGTGAATCCAAACAAGTGGAGAAACAATGGGCTGCTTCTGTGGCTCACAGGTGGCAAACAGTTCTCTGTTTTGCTGTGGCTTTCAGAGGCATCAGGGTTACTGTTCTTGTGTTGTAACTTGGTGCTTTTTTGTCTGACAAACATGGACTAAGCTCTTAGGTCTAACATGACTGCTCTGCCAAAGTCTAGGGCTGGGCAGTATTGAACTGTGACCTGCAAAGGTTTGCATAGTAATCTTCCTTATGCCTGTCTTATATGAAAAACTGTCCTGGAAATACCTACAGGAGAAAAGGGATTGGAGATGATTGGTTGTTGCAAGTAGTTTGGTTTTGCTAGAACTGGGCTAATTTCAGAATTACTG
Organism: Ramphastos sulfuratus; assembly: GCA_013399055.1. NCBI lineage: Eukaryota > Metazoa > Chordata > Aves > Piciformes > Ramphastidae > Ramphastos > Ramphastos sulfuratus. The sequence continues at coordinate 83,076 of WBNM01026907.1, forward strand.
GCAGGGTTCTGTGAATTAATTAATTTCATTTGGCTTGTTTTGCTTTTTGAATGAGACTTACATGAAAGAAAAGAATCTGGATAATGAGTTAGAAGCTATTTCACTATTTTAGTTGCTCTTCCTTACTCTAAATTGGGTAGAAGAGAGTGTTACCATTTCCATGCTCCAGCAATATGAAGGTTGCAAACTTCTTTAGTCAATACTTGCAGAACTCTACTCAAGACTGCAAAGTTCCCCTCATCCATAAATAGTAAAGCTTTAAAAATACACAAAGCTTTCCAAAGCTTTTGAGTACCAATGTGCCGAGCTACCAAGTTTTTGCATTTGAAGAGTACCATTCTACATATGCTGTGGGCCTATTTGTGATCTTGTTCTGCAGATGTGTTACCTTGGGCAACTGCTCCTTGTCAGATCTGGAGGAGGGTCAGGCCTAGTCAATACTGGAAGGGACAGCTTCATAGAAAGTGGAAATGTTGGAGGAACTCAACTGATTGAAATGGATATTCTATGTTTAATTACTGATCTGCAGCTTAGTACTGGAGGCATTGTTGTATTCCAAATGGCATCTTTTTGAGTGTTCAGTGAAGTTCCTCACTGCTTGAACCACTACTTTTTGAAGGTACATTTTCCTCTAGGATTACACAGGCTAAATAGAAGTAGTTCAGAGCATGCAACTATTTGATATTTTCCTTGCTTTAACTTAATGCTGTCATTGTGGCTTTGTGGACTTAACTGTGATGTACTATTAATCACTTGAGAAGCAGCTGCTATGTGGCTTCCAAGAAGTGAATGAAAAGAGTGATACTGTTTGCAAAGCATGTTGGGATGTTTTGAAATGAGAAGTACTTAATAAACATTATTTAGAACAGACAGTCTTACTTATTAAGTATTTGAGCCCCACACTACAGGATGGTTTCTGAGACAGGCACTTAGGATGGGGATGATAATCTTGCAGGGAGAAGCTTTGTCCTCATCCCATAAAACCCAACAATGTCATGTTGGGGAGTGCTTTTACATGAGGATCATGTCAAAATTCTATGCAAAGACAATCTTTTATATTGCCTAATCTGAAACCCTGAAATGCTTTAAGTTGTATCTGTAAAGTTGCTTGGGTTTTCATAGAATCATAGAGTGGTTTAGGTTGGAAGGGACCTCAAAGATCATCTAGTTCCAACCCTTTGCCATAGGCATGGACACCTCCCAGTAGAACAGGTCACTCAAGGCCACATCCAGCCTAGTCTTGAACACGTCCAGGGAGGGAGCATCCTGGGCAATATGTGCCAGTGTCTCACTACCCTCACTGTAAAGAACTTCTTTTGAACATCTAGTCTAAATCTCCCCTCTGCCAGTTTAAACCCATTATTCCTTGTCCTGTCATTACAAGACCTTGTAAATAGTCCCTCCTCAGTCTTACTGTAGGCCTCCTTCAGCTACTGGAAGGCTACTCTAAGGTCTCCTCGAAGCCTTCTCTTCTGCAGGCTGCAGAGCACCAACTCTCATAGCCTGTCCTCATAGCAGAGCTGCTGCAAGCCCTCCGATCATCTTTGTGACCCTTCTCTGGACTTGATTCAACAGTTCAATATCCTTCTTGTGCTGGGGGCTCCAGAACTGTACACAGTACTCCAGGTGGGGTCTGAGGAGAGCAGAGTAAAGGGGAAGAATTCTCTCCCTTGCCCTGCTGGCCATTGTTCTCTTCCTGCAGCCCAGGACACGGTTGTTGTCTGGGCACATTGCCTGCTTATGTTGAGCTTTCCATCAACCAGGACCCCCAGGTCCTTTTCCTCAGGGCTGCTCTCCAGTCATTTGTCACCCAGCCTGGATTTGTGCTTCGGGTCTTAAGACTTAAAGTCATTTCAAATCAAGCGAGTATGAAGAAACAAATAGCTGTGCTTATACATTTGAGTAGAGGACATGTGAAGTATTTGGATTTCAGGTTTGCCTGAAAACAATACATTCTTTCAGACAATTAAATATTTTACAAATTACTCCTGCCTAACCTGGTAATTTTTTAAAGTAACCATAAAAGCATTTATTGAGCTGAAAAAAATCTTCTGTTGCTTCAACTGTAATGCATATTAGCTGTTCTGATGCATCTGCTATAGTTGCTTTAAGAATTTCTTAAACTTTGAAATGCACAAATAAGTTTCAACCATGTACTTGGGAGCAATCTTGTTTATTAAAGAAAGCATTGTGTTGTGTTTTTTTTACTTTGCCACACCCACCACAAGATGATAAATTCCTGCATTTTGTGCTGGATTGCAGCACAATCACAGGGAAGCGTGTGCCAGCAGCTGCAGGCATTCAGTTGCTGTTTGTGACCACACCTACATAAGTCAGAGTTGAACGTGAATTTTTCGGTTTGTGTTGGAAGTAATGAAACTTTCTCTGGGCATTGTCTTTATTTATGATGCACGCTCAAAGAGTAAGAGCTGCAAGCCTCTTGTTCTGTGCAAGTCTGCATCTTAAGCACCAGTGAGGTGAGCTGCAAGGTTAGAAACACTTAATGTTTGTAAGACTAAAGATGTGTGTTGTGTTATGTGTGTGTTTGAAGAATCATGACCTAATTTGTTTATGTTTCAAATGAAGGAGGGAAATGTTTTCCTTGTGCATGCCACAGCAACACCTGCAAAAAATGATGCTTAATTCCTTTAAAACAAAACAATCTGTGCTGGAAAGGCTGATAGGTGACCCTTGGTGCTGATTTAGGGTCTTATATATTTCTCTACCAGTAGAAGTTTGAAGTAGTAGTGAAAATATATTAGGCCTGTGATTACATAAATATAATATCAAACTGGAGGATACAACTTGCATCATTACTTCCTCACTGAAGGTGATGTTCCTCCCCATGGCTGGGAAATAAACAGATGGTGGTTCACAGTGTGGGGATGAGCCTGTGTAGGATGAGTTTCTTGTCTGTTGTGCAGACTGAGGCTGATGTACCAAAAAGCTTCTATATGTTACCACTGAAGAACACCTTAAAAAGAAAAGAGGCAGTGGGGAACTAAAACCTCTGGAAGTGGAAATAAGTGTTTGAGTGTTGGGTTTTTAGTTTTTATTTTTTCTTTGTTTGTTTGTTTATTTCCCCTCATCTTGGATCCAAATTTGAATTGTAAGAATCTTGTTTTAAACTAAACTATGGCTGTTTATGATTACAGAAGGAGAGTGAATGTTCAGAGAGACGCAGGGTTGCTAGAACATCTGATGATTCTCTAGTAGGGTCTGGGAATACAGGGATTGTATGAGGACTACTGTAATGGTGATGAAATGGATATTTCGTAGGTATTAAAGGAAGCTACCCCAAGGATGCCAGTCATCGAGCCCAAGCACAGCTGTACAGAAACAGCAATGCCTTTTTTCATTTATTTTCCCTCAGTAGCATGGCTGCCTTAAATGCTTCCTTGTCCTGTACCAACCTCTGTGCTGGTACAATTGTTTATGGACTCGAGCAGTGACTAGGAGCAGAAAACTGCATTGGGGTTAAAAATAACTTGGTCCCAAAAAATAAACTGTATTTTTAACCTGGATCAAGTTTCCTAATCCAGAACACTCTGCAGCCCAGCAAAAACTTGTAGTGACACAAGTGTGAAGGTGCTGTAGCAGTCCTTGAGTGCAGTTTTATGGTATACCCCAAGTGCAATAGGCATGGAAAGCAGTTGCTGTGTTTCCTGCCTGCAGCAGAGGGATGTGCTTTGCCGGTGTTCGAAGCCATTTTGAGTGCTAAATATTCTGTTAGCATGTTTTACATTGTTGTGTAACCCATGCAGCATATTTTTCAGCAATAATAATTGTAAAAAAGCCCATCTTTCTTAATACTGAAATACTTCAGTGGAATTATTTGAGAAGCATCTGGCATGCGATGGGAAAGAGAAATGGTGAAATCCAGAGACTCATGAAGTGCAGTTCTACACATCGTGTTTCCCTTCCTGCTTAGTGGGTCTCTGCTGAGGAGGTAGGATGGTTTTCAAGGCTTATCAAGTGGGGACAGAATACCATACCTTTTAGAGACGCCAAAGGGCTGCCAGTGATCTTTATGTCAGGCAGTGGAGACCTTTGGTGTAAGTGCATGTTATCCACTTGATGGGATGTGCTAGTCCATGAGCTGTCTGTCTATTGTCTCCTGTCACCCACCCTAGGTGGCCTCATTCACGTGTCTTCCACTCTCTAGAGGAAAATGCCTTAAGCCATCTTCTAGTCCCAGTAGCGTTACAGAAACAACCCAGGTCTATTTGACTTGTTTCAGCAGGTAAAAATTGAAACATTCTTCCTTCAGAAGGATTCTGTTTTCAGTTCTAGCAAAAATAGAAGTCCAATGTGTCTTACACTTGGGAAAAACTGAGCACGTTTTGGAAGGAGCGAGCTGTATCTTGTGTTTCACCTGTAAGCTCAGAGGGCTAAGAAGGTCGGTCTTTATTGCAGGCCTCTGGTATAGCTTAAACTGATGCCTTGTTTCAGGTTGTGGGTAGAAGGATGGAGGTACATGCTGTGGGTCTGTAGGATTTTGCTCTCATGATCTTGAAAATGTGTTTTGTTCAGACAAGTTGGTTGAGTCTGTCTTGGGTCAGTTTCTGCCCTCTTAAGACTTTGCTTCTGGCTGAGTGTTAGGATGGAGGGATGACTGTTGAGGAGTTAGGATCAACTCATTTTATAAACCAATGACCCATTTATGAAATAGGGTTGGATTTCTGAAGGGGTGGAGAGTTGATCTAGGTGGTTTTTGGTTTTGCTTGGTTATTTTTTTCTCTGTGTGTGTGTGTTTTTAGTTTATTCATTATTATTGTTCTGAAATGTCATTTAAAGGTGTTAGAAGTGGAGAATGAGAGTGAAACTTTTTTTCCCCACCTTTGCACTTCAAAAAACTCTTCTGGTATGGTAAATCTACTTTTATTTGGTTAGGGGTGTAGTGATGGAATGCCTTGATTCCTAACATGGCAGATAGTACATCTGCTTCCTGTATGTTATCAGACGTGTTTTAGGTCTGCGCTGTAATCTGCAAAGCCCTCGTGGAACTGGCCCTGGCTATTTTTGAGGCCGTTTCAGTCTGTGGTCTAGAATAAGAGAGTAATCAGGGTCTCCAAGAGGACAAGGCTTAAAATGATATTATCTGAGGGTGATGGGATGCTCTCTTGGCAACACTTAGCCTGAAAGCCTGTTTTGCATGATACCAGCTTGAGCCTGGATTTCACTGGTTTTAGGGTGAAACATGAGAAGGTTGTTTTACAGAAAGTTTATCTGCAGTGCTAAATAGTAGAGTGCTCCAAGTGAAGGGACTTTCTGGAGTTTCTCTGTTCCAATAACTGCATATAAGCTGATTCTTTGGGGCTTTTTTTTTTTTTTTTTTGTGTGTGTGTGTGGGTGTAATGTAACTACTATGGCTTCCCTAAGTTTTTAATTTATTTATTTATTTATTTTCCCCTGTTAAATAATCTGTCCTACTTAGCTGTGGGCAAAAAGTGACTGTTTTCTTGGCTATGTCATGAGCCTAAGTTGAAGTAATCACTTGTAAGCCTATCTTCTGTGCTGACTATCTTCTGATTTTGTAGAGGTGCACGATTTTCAGAGGCATGTTCATTTTAGACCCCTTTTTAATATTTAACTAAGAACAAATTCCAATTTCTGGAAGCTCTCATGCATAAAAATCCTAATACTTATGGATGTCTGCTACTGAAAGAAAGTGTGTTGAACATTAGACACTGAAATGTTTGACAAAAAAACTTCAGAGTAGCAGAAATGGAGGAGGTGGGGAGAACAATGTTTGTTTGAAGATCAGTGCACCCTGGAGAAGAAATTTATTGTGATAGTATCAGAGTAAATAAAGTTCTTCTTTGGTGTAGTTTTGTTTGTGTCTTTCTAATTAGCATGGTTCCTTGGGGGCTATTTTCTGCTGGAGATTGACCCTTATGGGTTTATATTAAGGGCACTCAAGAAGTGACTTTATTTTATGTTATTTTAAGCAGATTTTTTGCTTTCTTTACAACTGATGTATGTAGCATTGTGAATACCAGTAAGTAACAAAGAGAGAATTCCTCCTTCATCATTCTCTATCTAGCGTGGGGGGAATTCTACCAGATTTAGCATTTCATCTGCAAACTTTTTCATTTCTGGAGTTTATTTTAAATTCGTCCTGTAATCTGTGCTTCGGCGCTTGCTAATGTTTCTTACTTAACTATAGCAGACTGTGTGTCACTGTTGGAGGCTGCTTTTTGTGCTGTGCCCTTTAGTCTTGTGGTCAGGCTTGCAACCTGTTTCAATACTTTGAACTGTTGTGATGTGGGAGCTGGTGAAGTATATTGTTAGAGCCATCTGAGTAATTTTAAAATATTTTAAAAATATGTTGTGTTTTGTGTGTGTATATATGTATGTATGTATTTAAATACAGGTATTTGTGTTGTCTTGCTAAGTTCAAGAGATCTTTACTTGAATACTTAAGAAGTTAGATTAGTAGTTCTCAGTCTTTGACCCTTTAATCAGATCTTGACTGTAATTTTTTTTGCCTGTACGAACTAAGCTATGTATTTTGTGGTATCCTCCACGACACCAAGTGAGAAATGTTGTGTGTGGACACTGATGTGGTGGGGTGTATAAGCATCTACCATGTAAGGTATGAAATACGTGGGAAAGTAGTAGCAAGCATCAAATCGATTTTCATGGAATAATAGAATGGAAGTAGTTTAGTGGGGTGGGTAAAAGGGATCCATGATGTCAGTTGAGAAAAAAACACTGAGTTTGGGCCATGGCTTCAGAGTGAAAGCCATAGGAATAGTTAGCTAGTTGTGGCCATTGTTTTCTACCTAAATACTTCACTGTGGCTGCCCTGGCTTTTCCTCTCTGTTCTTTATCAGGAATTATCTTTGCAGAGTTAACTCTGGCTCCTGCATGGATTTTGATGTTCCTCTGGGGTTCAGACCTGGTCTGGCTCTCTGCATTCACATTTACTGCTGCTCTGACCCAAGTCAGAGCTGGTAGAGCAAAGTTCTCACTTGCAGTGAAAATTTGTTTGCTCAGAGTTACATCAAACTGCACTTCTCAAGGTTTCTTTGTGCCTTTCTGCAGTTGTCCCTCTGCAGCCTGCGGGATGGGTGTGCTCTGCCGTGTTTCACTGGCCAGACCTAACTGCAGTGCTGAAACACAGGTGGTGGTAGTCAGAAGTCTTGGTATGCCTCTGGGCATCTCCAGCACAAGATGGTTGTTGTTAATTTTCATATTGAACAGAGAAAGGACAATAAATACAAACTCCAGTTATGAGTTGCATTTTCTTCTTTGCCCCGCGTCTCTGAGATCAGCATTACTTTGCCCCTTGAGTGCAGTGGGATGAGTCAAAGGCTTTCTCAGTTGTGGCACAGGTACTTCATTTATATTGCGTACAAGAAGAGTATTTTATGTCAGGAATAGAGTATCAGTGTTGCAGATGAAATACACATCACCCTGATATATGCTTATTTTTACTTGAGATTAATGAAACCAGAATCTGTGAACTCCTGGGATGTTTTAATGGTACAGCTTGTTCAGAAATGCATAGCTTCCTTTTGTGCAGTAGTTTCTTCTGCTTGATTGGCTGCAACTGCTGATCATCCCCTTTTCTTGTTGTACATGAACCTTGTCATCTCCCCTGGAGTCATCAAGGACTGAGAAGCTGCTTTGACTGTTGCTAATGTGGACAACTACTGCCCAGGGCTGTGAGCTGATCTTCTGCACCCTCTTCCAGGCACAGGGCATGCTGAACATCGCACCTGCGAGTAGACCGGGCTCCCTGCATCACAAGCAGAGAAGGTGGAGGCCTTCATCTGCTGTACTGCAGTACTTGGTGCTGGCTGCTGCTGCACAGCAGGCAGTAAGCTCTGCTGCCTGTCCTGCCTCTCGAAGTGCTGCGTTGCCTTCCCCAGCCAAGATTCATAGGGTTAGACTGTGTGCCAATTAAATTAATCTACTGATGTGTTTTAATGAAGAATTGAACCAAATTGCCTTTCCACTTGTGTATTTACAGATGCAGAAGTAGTGTTTCACAAAATTCTATGAATCATTGATTACTCTAGGTTTCCTTTAAGTCCTGCTGCTTTCATTGTCCTGCTGCTTTCATTGACTGCAAAGCTAGAGATGTCCCTGCTTTGCGGCATCACTCAGATCTGTGAGACAGGGAGGGGGAGACTCCATCACCTTCACTGCTTTGGTGATCTAACAGTGTAGTTGTTGAACACTGATAGTTTACCACTGATAATCCCAATTTTTAAAAAGGCTTATGTGGTTAGAAGCATGTAGGCAGTAACTCTCGGTCACTGAGGCTGTATTCTTACCTTGAAGAAAGCAGCACAGTTGGATAGTGGTGTAACATGTATGCCTGTGTTTCCATGTTGCCGTCCCCATCCCTGTGGGATCAGACCAGAAGAGACTTTGATTGCAATCAAAAGTTATCTACAGCTTTCAGTGTTTCTGTTGTATTTTTACCAGTAATGAAAGGGGTGTGGTGGGATAGGGGGTAGTGGTATTCATATGGTGTTAGCATTATGTACTTTGCTTAGAAAATAGCATGTTGCAGTTTACTTAGGCAGCAGGATGTAGAGCAGAGACACATGGCATTTTCTGTCCCCGAGCTGGTTGTGCGCTGCCCTCTAGCCTGAAACATGACCATCTTATCTGTGCCCTGAGTGTGTGCATTTTTTGTCTGTAAGAACTGAACACTGCTTTCTTGCACAACTCCCATACCTGTGGCTGACATTGCAGTGCTCCTTCGCATGGAAATGTTCTCTCTGTACAAGAAATCTGCTGCCTAGAATGTACTGTGCTCCTGTGGCGACTGCATTTCAGTTACTATGCAGATGCCTCTTGATGGAGAGAGTGTGGAAATACCCATAATGTTGCTGCTGCTCTTGAAAGCAAGAATGTTTATGGAATCTTGGTCATGTTCTTTAGGTTTTGCATTCCTCAGTAAATAACAGTATTTGTCTGTAAAATACCATTTGGGGTTTGAGTAAGGAAATGCACGAGAGGCCCAAACTCAGGAATCAGGATGTTTTCGTTCTGTGGCCTGCACAGCAATTGTGTCTGTGTTCCGATCAGGGAGAACAGGCTGTGAAATCAGTTTGTGAGGTTGTACTTCATCTCTTCACTGTCTATCGAGTGTTTGAAATGTAAATTTTCTTCCCTCCCATCCCTCTAGAAAAGAGACACCTCTCTAAGTAAATCTGGGTTTTTATTAGTTGGGGTGGACGCTCTGTGTTCTGCCTGTAATACTTGCTGTAACAAAATACACTGAAGTGGATCCTTTCTGCTCACTGACAGTAATGAGAGGGGTTGACTTGAAGCTGGCAGCATCTTCCCATCCTTCTCTGATAATCTAGTCATCTTGGAAAAGCTTAATCACTGTGGCCTGGTTAGAAGTGTTTACTGTGTGCAGACAGGGAAGAGCAGCATTTACCACCCCTTCTGTTTTTCCTGTCTTCAGAAGCTCAGCAATTCCCCATGCTGCAAATCCCCATTTCTCTTGTGTGCCTGTGTTTCCTAAATGACCCTTATCTGTACTGACAGGGCTTTAGAGACCAGTTGATCTAGATCTGGGTAGCCACTCTTTTCTTTTGTCACACTGACTTTATTTTGAGAGCAAATTCTGATGGTCATAAATGGACATTACTGCAGTTCTTGCTGAGACTCTGGCTGTTTTGAATCCTGCTTTAGAAGCTGGATAACATTTTTTAGATAAGAACCCGTAGGAAAATGAAAAAAGGTTTGGGTCTTATGGGCAATATGCTTTTCTGGTGACTGAATATGGGGGAAGTAAACACCTCTACCATTACCTGTAACACAAATTCAGGCAGATCTAGTACTCTGTGGTGGTTGTGCTGATACATGTTAAATTAGTCAGTGCAGAGGACATGAGTAACTGATGCTGGTGTGATTCAGCCATTGTCTCTCATAGCTTTGTTCACCACCTCCCCTTTAACCATGTAAAATTCCAAAGGCAGCATGTCTATACATTTTGCTTCAGAAGCTATGCTCTTTGATTAAATAAAACAGAACCTGCGTTGAGGTTTCTGTAAGGGTAGGCACCGAGGCCTCAGTGTCTTGCAGCTGAGTTTGGTGACTGTCCCTTTTGCGTAGTAAGGAATGATAAAGACCCTTTGTTAAGTGGTTCTGAAAATCCACCAGCGAAGTGCTTAATCTGCTGTCCCAGCAACACCACTGTCTTCTGTGGAGGGAGAGGGGAAACAGGGAACACACCAGTGGGTTTTTTTTCTTGGAAAAT
>WBNM01026909.1:0-54202 GCA_013399055.1 Ramphastos sulfuratus
TGATTGCTTTTAGACCTCATCGTTCCCACCTGTATAACCAACACAGGATAGTATCAGAGGGCCGTACTACAGTAGGCAGCCTTCTGGTAACTTCCCTGACCAAGGCTCCAGGGAGGCAGCAGAATTCCCTGTTTGAGTGGTTTGGCCAGTATATGTGGCCCTCTGTTCCTTTCAGAAGGGAGTCACCAATAACAATTACCTTCCTCTTTTTCTTTTGGGTGCCACTACTGATGCGAGGGGTGACTGATTTATCTTAGTCAACCCCTCAGACGGTGTTATTTCTGCCTCCAAATGTAATGTCTAGAACTAATTATTATAATTATAGAAATCTGTGTCTATATCTCATATCATCTCATTCCTGTACACTGCACCCTAGAGTGCACCCAATGTCCCCACTTTCAGGGCCTCTACTACTGTCCCTGTTTCTCTATATTTTTCATTAGATTGGTGCAATAAAAAAAATCCATTATCCAGAACATAAGTGGTCATGACTACTACCAAACAATCAAAAGTAAAAAAAAAACAAACCCAAAACAAACAAACAAAATCCAACCAAAAAACACGTGAACCTCCAAGCAGAGCAAAGAAAGTTTAGAAAAAGACTAGCAATTCTCAACTGTGAAGCTTTACAAAACCAGTACAAAGATGGAAACCTACTGCTAGTAATGACAAAATTGTATTTACATGGTACAATACCTTGTGCAGTAAAATCCCAAGAGGAAGTACAAACTTCTTGAAAATTTGACAGAGCCTTTCAAAATGTGTTGAGTATGACTCACAGTGATGGACAGAACTACAACATTTCATCTCGTTATCCATTACTGCTTGATGGAGACTGCCCAGATAAGGCAGCACAGTTTCTTGGGTTTGGTAGCCTACTCATACCTAATCCCCATCTCTTTCACCAGATGTTTGCATAGCACATGCTAATTCAAAAATAAAAGTCTGAATGGAACATGCTGCAAAGTCTTTTTATCCAGTATTTTCAGTATGCTCTATTTGGAAGTCTGTTGATATTTTTTTCAGAAATACATTACAGCACAAAACCCCAGAATCTTAAAAAGTCAGGTTAACTGAAAGCAGATGTTTACATTGGTGCCCAAGGGTGTCATGCAACTTCAGTATTGTTATTGTCTACAATCTACTTCAGACACATACACTACTGAGGAATTCTCTGATGGTTATAACAGTCAACATCGGGGTTTGATAACATAAGCAAGTGCAGATACATTTCTGATCTTGCACTCTGAAATATGTACTATTGTTATGTCAGCTCTGAACCATGTAGCCTAATATAAAAGGAGATCAAATTAACAGAAATTGTAGTTGACATCATCATTACACATGGGTCCTGATTGTCAGTAAAGATGATAAAATCTGTGATATGTTTCTTTGAATTATATTCAGTTCTTTTTCGAGTTTTCTCTCATTACATGTTTTATTTAACCATACAAATATAAATGTCAGTTTTCAGTGAGAAAGCTTATGGCAAGGTCATTAGCTTATTAGACGACTGCAGTAAGTAATGTATGCCTTCAGGAAATGGGTAAACCTCCTATGTATCTGAGCAAGAAAACTTCACCTTGAGCAAATAGCTTCTTACATAAAGATTTCTCTAAGTAAAACCTCAGGTTGCTAAAGAGAATACAACCACAGTAGAAATATGCTTTCTTAAATTCAAGTTCTTCAGATATATTTCTCTGTTATTGGTTTAAATGTAAATTAAAATACATTATTTTAAGTGCTATGTGGAAATAAGTCCATTTTTAGATGCTGGAATAATTGCTTTGTTATAAGGTAAAGTCACGGTATCTAAGAGACTGATTGAAAGGAAACCACAGCTTCCTTAAGGGAGTACATGGTCATTTAATTTAATTATCTTATTCCAACTGGTGATAATATCCAAAGGGAAACTATTTCTAAATTTACTTTTTATTAACATTTAAATCAAGCATAGCAAGCAAAATTTATACATACTGCAAATATATTTTAGCTCCAGTGCCACTGTCAGACTCATTATCTGTCACTTCAGAAATCAGATGAGAAAGTCCTGCTATTCTAAAATACCAGAAAACTGGCAAATACAAAATATTGAGACTGTAAAAAGGGAAATTATCTAACACAGATCAAAGTGAATTGGCTATTATATGACTAATACTTCTTTTCTAACGTCCTTAATACTTTGAGACTTCTACGAACTCTCAGAAGAGGAAGAAACTCTGAGGGGGAGTCTTCTGGTATGTCTTTTCCTTTCTAACCATTTCCAGTGCCATATTCAGTTAGCAATGGCAATTTCCTGGGACTTATCCTCACCTGTGTCCTAGTTGTACACAGCTGGTGCCAGCAGTGGTTTTATAAGAGCCATGAATACATACATATGACAGAAAAAAACCAAACCTTCTAAGACTTGTTGGTACCAATTGTAGGGCTAAGAAAGATCGTTATCTACAGAATTTTTTTACACTGCCGCTCTTCAGTTTGACCCTGTGCTATAATCATTGACTAATCACTTGAGAATAGATATTCAGATTGGCAAATCATTAAAAATAAAAGTGAACAAGGCTGTTTGGAACCGTTGGTAGCAAAAATATTCAAAGACTTTATACCTTCAGTACATCAGATTTAATTGGGAAATATGTGCTTTGCACAGCTCCAATGGAGACTTATTTCTCACTCTTCTGGAAAGTAAATAGCTGTTTTTTTCCTATCTTCAAGGTGACATCTCCCCTGCTACAGAGCAATTCAAAGATAAGAGATATTTTTAGCTCTCCTTGTAGCTTTTAATACAGTTATGGCCATTACACAGCACATTAGCTTTTTTGCAGGGATGTTCTTAGCTATAAAGTAAGCTTGGGGCCTATCACACTCTATGATTTTATTCTTCCAGCATATTGCTTTTTTTTTCATACTTCAGATATCTGTGATCTTGCATTGACTTTTTAGTGCATTTTCTCTGATTTTAGTTCATTACCTTTTCGAATACTCTTTCACATATATTTTTCCAATACTTTTTCTGTTCCTTTAAGTGTCTTAGAAATCTTTTGTTGTCAAGGGTCAGTATTTCGAAGGCTTATTTTTGTCACAAAAGTCATGTTGGGAAACTGATGCTTAATGGCATTAAAACCCTTTATAAAAACAAGTAACCTACTGGCATGCTCAACATCTAGAAACTGTAATAAACCAATGTTCTTACTTCTTAGAGTTGAAAGACTTTTGATCTATCTAGTTAAATCAATATTCTGCAAAAACATACCATCTTTTTCTTCTGGCATGCCAAAATATATAATCCACCAGTCTTATTGGAGAGGTGAACTATTATCATTATTAAAAACATTTTCCTAATTTTTATTTGTATTCTTGTTCATCTTTCAGCCTTGTTTTTGCTATGTGTTTCTTTGGTTTCTCTTTCACTTTTTGACACTGTCCTGGGTTAGCACAGTTCACTCTCACAAGCTGCCCTACATACACACAGACGGGAGGGAAAATAGCACCCAAAATACCCTCTTTTTCAACATAATAATACAATACACAATTACCTCAATCTATTTGCAGAAAAGCTCAGCAAAATGCAGAAGCAGCAGCAGGTGCCAACAACCCACCCCACACCCTGACCAGCAGCCCATCCAGCAGAAAAGACCACCACAAACTTGGAAACTGAAAGCAGCAACCAGAACAGGGAGTCTCATGTTGCAATTTGAATTTCAATCTCCACCATACTTTGCTCCAGCCAGCACTTTCATTTTGAAGCTGGCATGGCAGGAGCATGGTATTGAATATCAGCAGCAGATTCAACTCAACCCATGACAGACACACTTTTCTCCCCCTGCAGAAAAGTTCTTGCAACTTCTTTTCACAATCACTACACTCTTTAGAGCATCTTCTGTATCTCTTGATTTATTGTTTATCTTTTTTGTATATTTTTTCAATTGTTCAACATTCTTTCAGAAGTAACAACATAGCAGGACAGAGTGATCTTCAATCTTATATAAAATGGTAACATTTCCCCTGGTATCCGTTCCCTTTCTATGCTTTTGAGTTATGACACCACACAGGAGCTCATATTAAAATACTTGTGTATTACCCTGACAAAATCCACAGACGGGACCAGTTTGTATTTGGATGTAACTTGTTTAGTACTGATCCTGCTCTTGACAGTACTGCCAAGTATATTTTTGTCTTTAAATTTTAACATATTACTTAATATTTTCTACAGATTATCTTTTAAGATGTTTAGTGCCATTAACCCCACTACAAACTCAACAATGTCAACTCATCACTGACTTCACTGTTCCAGGAAATGGCAGCATGGTCTCAATCTCCTTCAAGTTTTACATTTAATTCTTATCATCTATTTTTTTCACAGTTATCCGACAGGTTCACATGTGCAACAGAAACCTCAGAGTATCTATAGCTAATTCTATCCATAAAATCATATAGCTTCTCACTGACTGTATAAGCATTCTTTCATTCTTAAATTGAAAAATCAAACCATGTATCACTTTTTTGCTTATGTTGCCTGTTAGTACTATCGTAGTAGACAGTGTACTTTTCTTCTTTGAACAGTAGCAGAATACTCATTCTTTCGGCACCCTACACTATACCTAGCATTGAATTTATATTACTAATTTCCACACATAGGCTGCAGAGGTACCTGTCACACTGGTTTAGGACTCTTAATTTGGAGTTATTGGGAACTGTAGATTTTTAAAGGTTGGGCTGCAGTTTGTTTTATTCTTTCCAGTTACTAATGGACCAAAAGTACCAAAGAGTGTAATATTCTCATTCGTCCCAGGAAAGAAAGGAATATGTATTCAGCACTTCTGTGTTTTCTGCATTGCTGCAAACAATTTCACCATTTTCACCTACTACTTTGCTCAGATCAAGGCTAAGATTCATTTTATATCTAATACACTCTAAAAATTAATTGATATTATCCTTAGCAATACTAGCTATGGATTTTTCCCAGATATCCTTAGGATTTTTCCTTATGAATTATTCTATTTGTAACAGTTGTTATCTTATTTCTTCTTACCTTAAAATCCCTAGGATTTTCTTTATTTCTAAACTACTGGCATTACTGTTTCCTGAAACCAGGATAAGTGTTTCAAAACAATCTGTCCTCCTTTTCACTCTAGTTATATAGATATCAGATATATAAACTTTTCTTAAATAATTTCCCATTTTTATTTTAATTCCTTTTGTCTCCCTTTTTGCCAGACACAGTGATTCACAGTCATCTGATTTTTGATCAGGTTACATTTATGCATATATATATATATGTGTGTGTGTGTGTGTGTGTGTATTTTAATATATGTATGTATGTACAATCGTTGGCACTTCCCTGTGCTTGTTTATACTGTAAGAAATCAGGTTAAAAAAAATAGTATTAAGCAATCATTAAAATCCAAGTTTACTTCCAGATTTACCTCATGTCTAGTGCAATACCTGCTGCATATCAAAGTACTTAATTATATTCACAATAGTGAATCAATGCAGAACCATTGCACAAAGCCTTTTTCATTAAAATGCTGTGGCAGGAAAGAGAGAGTTAGAGCCTTCCTCTTCTGTACAAGCATGAGATTAATAAACAGGGCTCCAAATTGTGACTCCCACTCAAAAATGTGGAAGAGTGGACAACTCCAGCCCCAGCGGTATCTTTCCCTGTATCAGCCACAATAGCCTGTTTCATGGTGCTTCGCAAATGCTGATAGAAAGAAATTCCTTTTGGCATGGAATCAGGAGAGTTGCTCTGTAGTCCTGTGTGCATTTCCAATCACAATGTGACATCCAGAAGGATTTTCACAGGTATGAAGTCTTTGCTGCAGCGAAACCATAGTAATTGACAGGCATAGGTTTTTTCTTTCCTGATGTGACTTGGATAGCTAAATAGACTAATAATTGCAGATATTTCCACAGGAAAGGTCAATTTTGACAAATGACTCCTTGAAAAATGCTGAACATCAGCCTTGTCATCTTGCATCTTTATTATAAATTATCTTACAGTAAAAAAACATAATTGACTGCAGTCACACTGCCTTTGGAAAAAACTTAACTTATTCATCCAGCCTGCCAAGTTTTTATCTGTATCAAAACTGCATTATTGGTTTTCACTAACTGAGAATCTGACATGCCATTTTTAATAGCAGAGACCTGGGGAAGTACTTAGAGCTCTATTTGAAGAAAAATGGGAATCAGTAGCCTTTAAAGCTTGTGTTTGTTCCCCCAAGTACTTGTCTAAATATGCAACAAATTCTTCTGTACTTTCTCTCCTGATAACTTGGACACAAATCCATTAAGTTATCCTAGAAAATCCCAAGGAAAATAGATTAACAGACAAGCTTGAAAGCATTGCTAATGTTCTGAAGTCCTGCTGATGTGGGGAATTCATGTGAAAAAAAGAAAAAACTCAGAAGCCTGTGAGCACCCTACATAACCAAGACAGATTGCTGAAGATGAATTTCTACTTGGCTCAGGCTGGAGAAGGAGAAATACAGGGATATCTAAGCTCTCCTCCTGGTGGTAAGTAACCAGTCTGTTTCTCAAACAGTTCAATAAGACATGTCTTTATTCAGTTGCCTAGCAGTCAGGCTTACTGTTCTGTATAAAGCCTAGTGATAAGGGAAGAACACACAATCGTTCTAGTTTGTGGCACTCAATATTTTATATATTAATTGAAGGCAAAGCTAGGAATGCTAAGCCATAACTTAATTTGTTTGCTTGCTAGCTATGTCTGTCTCATGTCATGACCCAGTGAATGTTCAATTTTTTTTACAAGGAATGTGCTCTCAAAAGAAAAATCTGGAGATTTCCCCATAACAGATGGTTTAAAGCAAATAGGCTTCTGGTTGAAGTAGTACAGGATGGGGCTTCTTGATCAAAAGGCAAGGAGAAGAAAAAAAAACAATCAAAAAAATCACTTCCTTTGCTTGCAATTTTTCATGGCCCAGTGCAGTAAACAGACCCAAAGTGTGCCTATACAACTGGAACTCAAACACAAAATGGACACAAAATACATGTACGCAGATTCAAAACAGGGTTTAGGTTTGCACTCAAACCAGACAAAATGTGCATGCTTGCAGATGGGCCCAGAGACACACGTTTATATGCCCTGGGGGGCTCTCGAGAAAAATTAAAGCACCAGGAAAGTTTTTTCTGTCAAAGGTCTTAATACTGAATGGAGATTGCTAGGATGATGCAGATTGCTAGGATGATGCAGATTCCTAGGATGATGCAGATTCCTAGGATGATGCTAGGATGATGAAGGCAAAGAAAGTGATTTTAAAAGCTTTTATTCTGAAATAGAACTTCATGTTAAACTCACAAAATTAAGATCATAGAATCACAGAATCATTGTTGTAAAAGGCTTTCAAGATCATCAAATCCAACATTTAAACCTACTCTACCACTAAGCCATTTTGCCAGTCACCACATCTACACAGCTTTTGAAAGCTTCCAGGGATGGCGATTCAATCCCTTCCCTGGGCGAACTGTTCCAATGCCTGACACCCTTTTCAGTGCAAAAATTGGTCATTATGTCCAGCCTAGAGCTCCCCTGGTGCAGATTGAGGCAATTACATCTTGTTCTATCACTAGTACTTGTAAGAACAATCACTTCAGAGTATTGTTAACATCAATACTCAAAGATGACGTGTATTCCAAATTCTATATAACTTTTTTCCCCCTAGAAACAAAGAAGAAATGTCACATGCTCACATATTTCCCTTGTCTTAACCACACACTTTTACAGCATTTCAGACCAAGGAAGTTATGACAAGGGCTCAGCAGATAATGGAACAGTACTTTGGCCTCCTGTAACTATTTCTGGAAATATGAAGATGCAAGGACTAAAGAAATTAAATTTAAAAACTAAATACTATGTTGTAAATCCTTAAATGAATCTGAGTCTTGAACTTGAAGTTCACAAAACTTAATTGAGTCTTAAAAAATACATATCTGAAACATAGTTTCTCAGACTATCAATGTTTCTCGCTTCTTTTTCTTCTCCTTTTTCTTTTTTTTAACGCAATTAGTACAAACAATAGCCTGCCATCTTAAACTACATGACCAGAGCCCTTTTCTCTCTTTCCTTTAGACAATAACAGTGTTAATGGAAATCTGCACAATCTTACTGCAGTCGTCATTATGGCAACTCTCTGACAGGCTGTCATATTAAGGTATCCCGCATGAAGAGGAAGCTATCTATTCTTGAATAAATATTTAGTAGCTTCTAGTGAACACGACTCCTACACTATTTAATACAAAGGATATACAAAGACATTGTATATTTTCTGTCAAAACTGTAATGGAATTAAATTATAGCACATTTTCAGAGAGAGTACAAGAAATGCTTCTCCTGTCGAAATTCTTCTGCTAATCATTATCTGCTGCATGCAAAACTAGTGGATATGTGGGCCTTGGATAAAATTTCAGTGAAGACTACTTTATACATACTGAAAAAGAACATAGACCAACTCATATTTACTGAGGTCCTGACTTGTTTTCTGTTAAATGTTATTGTGAATATTGTTACTAAATTTGTCATCTAAGTGCATGCAGCTGTTGAATTTATAGCTCAGATATTTATAGATACTTGATATTCAGGTTATGAGATAAAGACAGTTAAGAAAAAACATGTCATTTATATATGAAAAGTCTACATCACTTGGATTTTATTTCTGATTTTTTTTCTTTCATTTATCAACTATTGGAATGTATAAAATTCATCATTCAGAACTATAAACAAATGCCAAGTGTACAGATTTTTTTTTAATTTAAAATACATAATCTTGTTAATATTGTAAATACTGTAAATTAATTCTGCCTTCCAGACTCATAATGTTGATTAATGGTAATTCATTATAAATGCATTGATAATTGCCTCATTAATTTCTGATTAGTTTGGATTTCATTAGTGTAAATACATAAGGATATACATTATAACCCTAGATTAAGTTATCATGGTGTTATTTCATATTGCATTAGAAATTTATATTATATTAGAAACCTATATTATACTGGAAAGTTATCTACTTTATTTTAAGGGAAAGCAAATAAGTATTTAAATATTCTTTTTAAATAAAGATGAATTTAAAAAGTTAAAACAACTAGACAAAAGATAACATTCAGCCTCTTTTGGTGTTATTTTTGAGTGTCAGAAGTCATTGTAATCATGGACTTCTAAAAACAGCATTTTGAGTAGAAAAGCTCACAACAGTTATGGCTTTGCTAGATAAACCTTTATATTTTAACATTTAAGCTAAGATATGAGTATGTGGACTGACACCTCACCTGGATGATCAAGCAAATGTTTAATTTTCACTGTTTCAAAATACCTCTGAAGTTTCCAGTAGAATAAAACAGTTCTTTTTGCTTTCTTCATTTTTAACCTTTAAAGTATTTTTTTGCCTTGCCTTAGTGGAGTATCAACTTGATCAACAGGAGGATCAGTTTGAATCCAGACCATTAGTTTCTCCTCTGCATTTATTTTGGACCTAAACAGCTATTTTGCTAATGATCTCAGAGACAGGTGCCATTTATCTCTATTATAAAGTTGCTTTTTCTTTCCTCTGCTACAAACATCCCTGCTTTTTCAACCCTTCTCTTTTGTAGGCCTGGAAAAACACATCTGAGAAAACCAGTCTTTTCACCTTCCCCAAAATACACCTTTGCCAAGAAACACACAGTATGCTGTTCTCTGGCATGGAGAAAGATGCTGGAAGTTGTGATCACTTAGTTTCTTGCCATAAGTAATATTCTCTCTAGCTGGAAACCTTCCCATATAGCAGTGCAGGAGACACGTAAGCTCTGACACCTATTCTTTTTTTCCCTTGACCCCAATTTCATGAACTAATCAGTCCATTTCTATTTATTATTTAATATTGCATTTATTTAGCAGTTGAGTTTCAGCCAGAATTCAGAGTAAAAGCTGTGTAGAGAGGAAGAAGTTCATGCCCCGGTGATCAGACAAGTTAAAGGTTTTGGTTGTTTGCAATTTCCTCCCCCCCCACCATTAATCACCACAGGTATTTTATTACACTGCATCAAACACTCATCAGTTTCCCACCTCAACAGGGCTTCTGCTCCCACATTCAGGAAACGTCAAGTAAATACTCGGAATTCTAGACTAAGGCATAACTGCTCAAGCACACGAAAGATCAAAAGAGCTGCAGAGCTAGATCCTAGCCCCTTAGAGAAACCACCAACACGACTTTCTGAATTTCCCCTCATGTCCAATTTCATCTCGGGGAACAGAGGAATAAGAGCTACAAAGAAGGCTTCACAGAAGAGCCCAAAGAGAGGAAGTAACATACAAGCTAGATCAGTTAAAAATGCTAGGAAAGGCAGCAGTAAATTCAGGTGAATGACCAATCCTGTCCTTCACTTAAAGAAGGACTAAAATGATCTTCTATGATGCAGAAATTATATTCTGTAATTGTGGCAATAAAATTGTTTACACTGAGCTAGGTTATACCTCTGCTTTCCAATGGTTAAGCTTGTGTACCACCATCAAGCATTCCTACAGCCACAGAGAACAAGCTGCCTTTATGCAACTGGATTTGGGGGTCCTATTTCTTTTTAATCATAGGAGGAGCAATCGATAGTATGTAGCATTAAGTGCTGCTTCCTTTGCTTTTTCAGCTCCTGTATAATAACTTCAGCTTGCAGTGGGATGGGGTAGAGATCAACAATAAATTAAAAGGTTCAGCCAAAATAATTTCTAGAGTCAAATGTTATATCCGTTGAAATAAAGAGTTGGCAGTAGAAGTGCTGATATAATTATAGCAAAGTAAGTAAACACAGCTGTACTTAGAAGTATGTAAACATGCTTTTAAAACTGCTTCTGTCCCTCTGGGAGACCAAGGTGGCAAGGGTTCATATTAAACACAGAAATCAGGACTTTGTAGGCTTAGGTCTCATTACTTTCGTGTAGAATCCTGAGTTTCTCTTACTTTAGTTTCATATTTGTAGCACTGCAGGGTATATAGTGACACTCAAACTCAAAATAAATATATATGTATTTTTAAATCCCAAGCTGATTGGGAAAACAGCATGTATAGAAAGTAATAAGGTGTATCTCAAATCTAGTGTGAAAATGAACAAATCACAGACAAGCTTTTTTTTCAAGCTTAGTTTCTGATGTGTTCGTGTTTTCTGATGAAAGCTGACAGGTAGAACAATTTGTTTTTTTAGAGAATGATGGAGTCCCAGGAAGAAAAGTGACAGGAGCAAACAAAGACAACAGAAACTTCAGTTTTACCTGCCCTTCTATATAGAAATTTTGTCATAGGCCATGATTTGTTCCTACTTTTTTTTTTTCCCCTACTTTTTTTTTTTTTTTTTTTTTTAAGTTTATGAGATAGTGATAGAGGAAAGAAGTCCCTTGTTCATTTTCTGATTCAAATTTTGGGTTTCTTGGGTTGCATTTCTTAATTAAGGAGAAAAAAACTAATGGCATGTTTTGTGAGTGTGGGGGGACAGAGAGGCACTCACTATAGACATGCAATCATGATTGTGAGCCTAAACTCCTGACACTAAGAAAGCAGAGAGGATTTTAATGTAAGCCTAACTAATAATGGGAAATGAACAAGCTGCCTTTTGTTCTGACATCCTTATAAGATGGTTCAGTAATAACTCTTCTTTAGAAAGGCTTCTCTTTTATCCCACAGAGACTTTGACACAAGGGAGAAAGATGCTATTCCTGAAAGCTCTCTCCGACTTACTTGAAAATAGAGAACAAAGCTTTCTCCTTTAAACTCATAGAGGAATGTTAAGTAGCTTATTACAGACACACAGAACAGAAGGAGAAGTGTGCCTGAAAAAGCTTCTTTACCTGGCCCCAAAGGTTCAGACCCATGGCTTAAGAACTCCTCCTTCCCTCCCTAAACCACAAAAGCCTGGTTTAAGATATCACGAGAATACTGTTTTAATTTTAAGAAGTGGCAGGAAGAGTGAAATAGCTTCTTGAGATGCCTCTGAGCCATCCTCAGGCTTTCCTTTGCATCATAAAAGACACATATATGGTTATAAAAGGTTGGAGTTCTCAACCTCTTGTGTAATAATGATACTTACAAAAGCAAGACTTAAAACATATACAACCAGCTGACATTATGGGAACTGCAAGTTTTGATTGTAAGCAGAGAATTTTACTTATGGGTAATCATTAGCATCATACAGGTATTCAGAACAACAGATCCTTTAGAGAGGTACCTGGTAAAGCAAATAAGAAAGTCACAAAAAATATTTAATAGTCAATCATCTGTGTCAATAGCAGACCCTATGTTTTTTAAAAAGTACTTCAAATCAAGAAGGGAAAATTTGGAGAAACAAAGGGAAGATGAGGAAAGGAAAACATTAAAACAGTTGTTCAAGAAGACATGGATCAGTTTACAAATACAAATCTGAGATAAACTCTGAGATCTGAGTTAGGGCAAGGCTTGCTTTAGCCAAAATACCAGAAGACTTGTAGCAAGTATCACTACTTTTGGTCTCAAATGGTTTAAATATAAAGCACCAGACCTATACTGGGAAGGACACAAGTCCTCAGTGTCAGGGACTATTCATATACAAATGGAATAGCACTTATAACACATCTTGTTTATGTCTTACTACTATTTAATAAACTAAGATGTTACAAATGTTGTCTTTCAGGGGTCTGTACTGGGACCTATGCTGTTTAATACTTTTATCAATGATATAGACAGTGGCATCAAGTGTACCATCAGTAAGTTTGCAGATGACACCAAGCTGAGTGGTGCTGTCAAATACACCAGAAGGATGGAATGTCATCCAGAGGGACCTGGACAAGCTGGAGAGGTGGGCCCAGATGAACCTCATGAGGTTCAACAAGAGCAAGTGCAGGGTTCTGCACCCGGGCCAGAACAATCCTCACTATCAATACAGACTTGGGGAAGACTTTAGGGATGCTTATGGACAAGAAGCTGTACATGAGCAGACAATGTGCACTTGCGGCCCAGAAGGTCACTCACATCCTGGGCTGCATCAAAAGTACCTTAATGAAGCCTACAAGAAGGGTGGAAATAGATTGTTTTCAAAACCTGTAGTGATAGGTTGAAGGACTATGGCTTCAAACTAGAAAAAAAAAAAAAAAAAAAGATTTAGATTGGATATTGGGAACAGATTCTTTACCATGAGGGTAGTATAACACTGGAACAGATTGCCCAGGGAGGCAGTTGTGGCCGCATCCCTGGAGATATTCAGAGTAGGCTTGAGAAGACTCTGGGCCACCTGATCTAGTTAAGAATGCCCCTACTTGTTGCAGAAGGTGTTGGATTAGATGACCTTCAGAGGTCCCCTCCAACCCAGGCCATTCTATGATTCTATGATTGTGATGAGATATTAATAACCGGTTATGAGTTGTTATTATTATTAATATCTCTGAATATTATTTTTTATTAATATTCAAAAATTCGGGGAAAAATCCCTCAGATTCTTTGGATTTTCGGTCGACAGGAAATATTTGCACAAAGGATATTTATTAACACAGANTTCGTGCCTCGTGCAACCACGCAGGCACACTGAGGGGCTACACCAGACACCTGACACCTAGTGCTAAGCTCCTATCCCTGGGGCTTTGCTTAGCTTAGCTCAATCTACTTCAACTTCCGTATCCTGAACAGAAGGAGGACTGAGCAAGGGTTTAAACCAGCCTGGCAGGATTTATGCCTACCAGGACAATGATTCTCCACATTAATTTAGTTATTCTTTATTTTAAAATCCTTTTACATCCCCATTCAACTCATGTCATCTAAACTGAAGTACTCTCAGTCTCACAAAAATTATTTTCTGAAATTAAGTCATTGCACACCGGATGTCCAAAAAGCTGTAATATCAGTAAGAGCTGCGGCATCAGTCTCCAACATTTGGAACATATTTTCATATTTTTAACAGTGCTACTGAATTGTCAAAAAGCAGCTTGTGGCCTTAGCTGATCCCCTTAAGAGGCCTCCCACTCCCGGTGGCTATTGTATGATTTGCAGTCTCAGGCATCTGTTTCCAAAACAACACTGCGTACAATGAGAGAGAGTCTATTGGATTGGTGGTCTAAGAATAAACACAGTAAATTTTAAATTTCTTTTCAGAGAATGAAAGGATTCAACCCTGCTCCCCTGCATCTTGCATACATGCAGTGCTAGGACCTTCTGTGCAAAATGCAACCAGAATCTGCACTGCTGTGTCTCAAGGTATTCCAAGACAAACCAAGTCATTGTAGCCACTGAATTACAAGCAGCTTGTGTCCAGAGACCTTACAGTTGCTATGCTAAGTGGATTAATTATTCACATTGATATATTGATCCACATGGCCTCCTTGATCTCTCTCTGCAAAACACAACCAAAATATACACTCCTAATGAATCTGATCTGTCTTTAGAAGGATATTATTTATATTGTTATCCGAATTTTGGAAAATAAATTCTGGTTTTAAACCATTTCTTTTACAGCACAGGTATAACTGGTACCAAAATATTACATTTATTTTTCTCTCCAGTGTCATTTCGCAATTGCTCAGTTTTCAATTTTCTGTCCATAGCACTTATTCTCTGAGCTCCAATACCCTGAAGGCCACCTGTGCTTTCATAGACAGCTGGTTAATCATTTCACCCAGCCAGCTCAATTTTGATGGTCTTTACCTCACCATGTATAAAGATCTGCCTCAGTGCACCATTGCCTTTCTGAAGGATCACAGCTGCATGAATTCAGTAAACATAACTGTGGGAAATTCATTCTTCAGTAGCAGCAGCTTGAAAGTATATTGAAAAGCCTGGCCAAGGCAAGATGTACAGTGAAAAGAGCATTTTAAGTCTCAGGATGCTAAGGAATGGTGAGCCCTGGCATACGTCACCTCCGTTCCTGTTCAGTAAGAAGTTCAAATGCATGCTGGCCCCAGCCTTTGACTTGGAGCTAATAGTTGTGCATGGCAAGCCTTCTAGCAGAGTTAGTCAATGTTTGGTGCAACAGGCAGAAGGTACTAATAGCAGCAAAGAGGAAGTCCATTTAATAAGAAAATCAGGCACAGGAAAAGCACTTAACCTCTGAAAAAGATCACCCTGCTGAAACAGACCCTGCACCTGGACAAGTAGCCTTAAGGCTCTGACAGGCTGATTCAGGAAAGAAACAGGATCAGAGAGAAAACCACAACTAAATGAAATCAAGAACTGCAACTGTAGCTCAGTAAAAAGCCAACATCAGTACATCATTTCCATAAGGTATGCTGAGGGACAACATTATATGTGGGAAAATAAAAAACTGGAGGCAACTGATGAAAACAAACACTGAACAGCCAACCGTGTAGTTTTACTTCTCTCCATTTCTCAGTCATTAATCTGACTCTACTCTCCACAGATAGATAACATTTGTCCCTAAAATACAAAATTTGATGCTTTTTCTGCTGAAGGTTAGGTGCAAGGGATTTGTCCCTGATGTTATACCAGCTCCTAAAATAATGCTAGTAAACGAGTCTCTGATTTTAGTGTAATCCTAATATCCTTCCAGTGCCTGCTTTCACTCATACCCTTTCTGGCATAATTCTTCTTTATAGTAATTTGATAGTGATCCTAATTTTTATTTGGAATCATGTTCTGTAATCATATTTGCCTAGGTTTTACATTCACACGAACACAATTCCAGCAATTATTTTCAGTGGGATTCCCTTAATTGTATCAAGTCCATTCAGAGGTACATATTGGTTGTAGCTTTTAAAGGTTAATAGCAAAGACAGGGAAATCTCAGACTTAAAACTTCAGTGAGTGTAACCATATTTTCAACACTTCTTTCTTCTCTGGTAGCAAGCAGAGGTCAAGGAAAATCTGTGTGCAGTAAATACCAGCTTCCACATGAGGAAAGAAATAGTCAATATCATCTCTGTTGTCAGATGATCCCCACTCAATCCAAACATTATCTTTGGAAGCATCTTTCCAGTAGTAGTTCATACTGCATTTTTCCTCTCAGTGAATAATAACTGAGAACACAAAATGAAGGGAAAATGCACTGACAATTGCCATAGTAGCATCCTTTTTTGACATCAATCGGTCTTTACCAGGGAAAAACGTTGCTGTTGTTTGGATCTAATCTATTATGAATTGAAGTTGTTTCTTTGAACATTTCAGCTGCAAAATGAATGCAGTACATAGAACTAGCAGATGCTAACTATGTAATCTGTGCTCTGCTTTCAAGTACACAGGTGACTGCAGATCACCTTCAAGACTGGGCTGCTCAAGAGAAAAATGTCTTAGAAGTTGACATTTCACTTGGAGTAAGGCTAATTCTGTGACTGGACAGCATAGATGGAACAGCACAGTGGAACCTCTTCTGCCTGACAGCTCTGCTATTGGCAATTTTTATGTTTTAACACTCTGATGCCTTGCTTTGGCATGCCTTTCGATGCAAAATAAATCATGCTTCAAGTTAGCAGGAAGTCAAAGGTGAAAGCGAGTTTTATATTTTTGGATACAGCATCAAATACCTAAGCACATAGTCTACAAAATGTTAGTGTAGCAACAATAATGTTGCTGCAATCTATATAGGTCAGTCAGGTGATTGATTCGCTGTTACAGGAGATCACAATTAGGCAACCAGAATGCTACAAAATAACACAGATTTCTTACAATGTCACAAAGACTGGCACATTTTTCTAAGCAGCTTTATTTTGTGTTTCTAGACAATCTTTCTTAGTATATATTCTTTGTTCTCTGCTATTTAACATCATTATCAGTTTCCTGGAAGGCAGAGACCTGGATCTGATAGAGTTCTGGAGACATGAACATTTCATTTCAACTTTTGGTTCATTTCAACTTTCAGTTCATTTCAACAAGGACAAATGTAAAGTCAGACATGGTAACAGCAAAAATCCTCCATGCTACTATAATCTGTTCTGCCAGATAGTGACTCTAAAAGATTAAAGAGCTATAGCGACTAATAGGCTGCATGCGAGCTTTTAACACGATGCTCTGTCCAATAGAATAGCACAACCTTTTAGATGTAAAAGTAGGTGAATACCAAATAAGAGCACACCTACCTAACACAAGTTTGATTGCTGTCATGTCTAGTCTTATATCCTCAGATCAAGAAAAATGTTGAAAAGCAGTTACCAAAGGAGCAGAGAATGACTGGAGGATGAAAAATATGTACAGACGAAAAGTCTCCAAGCGCGAAGTTCATTTGTCTCAAAGAGAAGCAAAGAGATAAGTTGATCACAACCTGTGCATGGATACACAGAGAACAGAGCACCTCAGTCTAGCGGATGCAAGTTAACCCACTTCAATGGCTAGAAGCTGAAACCACACAATTTCAACCTGGAAAGTAGGTAACATATGAAAGTAATAAATTATTAAGCTTCTAAGAATTGTCACAGGGTTTTTATTGAATATGGGATTTAAAAAAAAAAAAAAAAAAAAAAGCGTGCTCTGGTTCAAATGCAACTATCTAGGTTTCAACGAGAATGAATACAGGCAAGTTCTACAGCTTTGTTATGAAAAGGTTAGATTAGATTATCACAGTGGGTTTTGGAAGCCTTTAAGTATATTTAACCTACCATGACGAGTCTGAGATTATTTGTGAGAGGATAGCATAGACAGAGTGGTACAGGATGAACAATGCAGAAACTTTTCTTTAGGAAATAGAAATTACTTGAGCAAGCTATACAAAAAAATTGTGTCCGAATCAATACTTAGAAGAGATACAGGGCAGATAACCCACATCATTAATGGCACATCTCTATGAAATATTCCTGGAAGAGGATTATTCTTATTAAAATAGTTATCTAACTGACTCCCACAATGAGGTTCAACATTTTAACGCACAGCCAGCTTGTTGCATGTTCTGCTCAGTGAAAAATGCTAGTGTGGACAATAATGGAAATAGGTAACCATGCATGATACAGGAGTTGCCCTCACCCCTCTTAGCTAAGGAATCTACACAGGTGGCTTTAACCCACCAATGTTCTCTGCTTCCTAATATGTGCCATCTTTTCATCATAATAAGAGACATTAGTTATTTGGAGACATCTATGCAATTTCTGACATTTAGAATACAAAAACTGAAATCTGGAATATAGAGTCAGGTCTGTAACATTTGCAACTTGCTCCTCTCAAAGTCAGCCTTTACAGAGCTGAAGCAAAGACATGTGTATTGACTTGATGCCAGTACTCTGCATCATTCTCATATGAATCCAAGTCAGTGCAACACAAAGTGATATGAAACAAAATAGTATCAAAAGCATAATTCTATACAAAGCCAAGAATATTAGAAATTAATTCATAAAAATATTATTAGAAGTGAATTCATTAAAAACACAAAAAAAACCTGGGAGTTAAATACAAAGTCTTCAATGACTTCCATTCTGACTAGTCAAGAGAAGCCTGATGACAGAGAATTTTTTGTAAAAAAAACTTTGCTATGGAACAATGAAATTTCTACCTTTTCTCTTCACATCCTCCTTCCCCTGCTCTCAAAATATTGACAGTTTTCATATATGTTTCAAATGAGTAAAAGTTAGCTGCTTCTTGAAAGCAGAAGTTAGGCATTACTTGAAATGTGTTTGTGTTTTTGGTGAGTTTGTTTGGTTGGTTTTTTTTTTAATTAAATAGACGTTTAAAAAACTGTTTTATGGGAATTGGAGCCTCTTTGCCCATTCCTTCTTATTTACTAGACTCTATAAAGTCAAAGCAAAGAAAGAAACAGGTAAAGGAAAAATAAAATTGATCGGCACCCTCCATATAATGTAACAGAAGATACCTTAGAATGCATTTATGGTAGTCACCTGCTTGAGAGTATATAAAAAGTCTGACAACTTAGCCCGACTTTTATGTCTACAGTTACTTTTAACTGGCCCCTCCATAAGTTAACAGGAAGACTCTTGTTCATAAAAGTTATAAATAATGTAAACAAGAGCTTATTCCTATTTGCTACCTCATCGGTATCGGGATTAGAAGCATTTTCCACCAGTGTTAGCAGCTACTGTTTATAAAGAGATTTATCTGCATTCAGTACAAGTTAAACAAGCTCATAACTTTCATGTCTACTTAGTCTGTGTAGTACTTACTAAAATGTCTACCTGAAAGGCATTTTGCTAAACTAAAGACAGAGACATAAACCCTTTCTTGCATACCCAGGTATTCTAGCTAGATATCTAGCCCTAAGTTAAGCACCACACAAGCACTTCCTGGGAGCTTGTAATAGGGATCTACACAAATGAATAAAGTTTCAATTCCTTTCTTTTCCTTTTTGCATACTCATCTTCCTGAATGGATGAGCCATGCTCACATATGGAGGAAAATAACAAAATACATGAAGAAAAATCTAAACCTGAGGTTTAGACACACATACGGACTCCATAATACTATAAGTCTTTTTTTTTTTTTTTAGTAGCTGTGGCAAGTTATCTGAGTTTTACTCCCCAACTTCATTCTTAGACACCCATTCCTACCAGGGCACTAACTGTACCATATGTACAATCTTTTGTGAACCAGCTTTAAGAAACCTGCTATTATTTTCCACCAAGAGTATTTCTAACCTAGGTCAGTTACTGCATTCTGTTCACAGTGCAGTCCCATAAACATTTTTGGCAAAGCTGAGGGAAAACAGTGGAGAAAGACAAGAGGTAAAGGAGATCAGGATCTTCTCAAGCTGCTATTGCCCTTGAAGGGAAAAAAAAAAAAAAAAGATAAAGTAAAATATAATGTATCTGGAACAACTGTCTAGTCATAAAACCTCACTTGAACATTCTTATAAATCCCTTTTTGTCCTTTCTCTTCTGAAACAAGAAGGAAAAATGCCTTTCATCATTTCAGAAATCTCAGTCAGAAAGGAAGGATTTCCACACCAACACCATAATTGCATAAAACTTGCAGAGATAATATTTTGCACTAACAACACTTAGGGAGACTGTGTACCATAGTGAGTTTTATTTAAGGAGAGTCCCAATTTTGAAAGCATTGATATATTCAGAAATCATTTTGCCTGGTGAAGACAATGACCTTTCTTCTTCAGAGTAAGTGAATTCCTGACATGCTGTTTGTGTCTTCTTGCTTTTAGCTAGATATTGGTAGTGGGGTAAGTGAATAGTCCTCTCCATCTCTTTATGTGCAAATACATGAGCAGAGTGGGACTGGAATTTTGCTCACAGAATGCTTTTTGCATTCTTTCTTCTTTGAGTGTTCACAGGGCAGCTAGAAGGAACCTGGACTTTATTCTCCATGCCTTAATTACAATCACTACCAAGACATGACCCGGGTATTCCCACAGACTACTAGGCCATTGAGAAGAAAATAATTAGTTGAGTTCTGCTACTAAACTCTACCGTATATTCTAGATTTGAATAGTGTTTCCTAAAAACCTACAGACTAAAAAAAACCCACTTTTTTTTCAGTAAGTGGTGATGTGGAACATAATGTTAATTAAAATGCATTTGCAGGAACTTTAAATGCAAATCGAACTACAAGATTTTTGCAGAATCATGTTCTTGCATTCAATCTAATAATAATCAGGATAATGCAAACACTATACATCGAATTTATAAGATTAAATTTAAAAATCTGCTGAGAGTTAAAACTGCAAAGTTTGGATTTTTACCAAGTGAGTCAGTGGAACTTACTAAAGTATACTTACTCTGGAATTTCTAGAGCAACCATGTGTGGTGGAAGGTCCAAATTATACCTAGAATACATACCCAAGACACGTCCTAAACACCTACCTGAATAATTGTCGTCCAAGTGACGACCTAGCAACGGCCTAGCAACCAGTCGCGACGCCAGGACCTGCCGGCTGCCGCTCCAGCCCAAGGGCAGACTCCTTTGCTGTGCGCAGCACCCAATCAGACTGCTCCAGCCCGTAAATCTGGATCCTGCTTCGCCCAGGTGGCTGCCCGCTCCGATAACCTCCTGAGAGCCACGGATGATTTGCCTCGTGTCCGTGGATCTTCTCAGACAACCTGCTCCGTTGGAGCTAGGCAAGCAGCAAAGCCCTGCCACACCATCACCATGTGGAAGGCCACCACGTGGCTGGGACTACATTTTTTCTTCGTTTATGCTTCTACATCTATTTTTGGATTAGAAATGTTGAGACTCTGACCAATTAGTAAAGTAACTCTCTTTTCTGAAGTTTGTGAAAGTTTAAATTGTCTAAATTTTCTAAAACCTTTCCTAAAATCGTTTAAATTAAATCTGATTATATATATATATACATTTTGCAAAGATAGTTTTACCAACCACATAACAGAATCTATGTGTGTTAATTGTAAATAAGTTTGGGAAAATTTTATATATATATATATATTTAATAAAATATTTAATATTTTTATATTTGCCTCATTACAATTCGCTTCTAACCCCTCCTTAGCACCATGCTAGGTTTTGTTATGCAATAAGAGGACAGCAAGCATGTGCTTCAAAATGGTTATTTACTCTAGAAGGAGGTTGCATACTTTTGCAACAAATTTTGTATTTATGATGGCAGGAGTGGTACCTGCCAAAAAGATCTTAAAGTTTTTTTCATTGTTTGTTAATATTTAGCCTCATGTAGTGGTGGGTAATAACAATGAACAATTATACCACCTAATCCTTTTCCGTAATTCTTTTAACAATCTATTTCTAAAAGAATTGGAAGATTATATATATATGTATATATATAGATAGATAGATATAGATATAGATATAGATATAGATATAGATATAGATATAGATATATGGTGGAATACAAGTACTTTGAATTCAGTGTTTTCAGCTCAGATGCCAAGTCAAACAGGAAAGAGTGAGCCAGTCATGTTGCTATCACATAGGTGCTAACATGTCTTCAGTAAGGCATACGGAGCATTCAGCTGGTTCCCAAAGGCCAACATACGCATGCTCAGAAGCATCACTGCCACATCTGATACTAATTGGCTATAAGCTGGGTCTCTCTCACAACAGGGAGCAAAGGAAATTATAAGTCAAGCAGACAGAACAAACCTGTCATTATCTGAGATAAAGGCATAAGCATAGCATCTTGGTGATACAAGCAGTGTCACTGCCCCAGGTATACAGTTCAGTAGATAAAAAAGTCTTCCCAGTTGTCAATATAGGGCCATTCACAAACACCCATATTCATTAAAAAACAACAAAAATAATAACTTTTTGAGCAAACTCACCATTTTTTCACAAGGACCAATTAAGGAGGAAATGATGCTTTTACATTGTAGGAAAAAAATAATCTGTCACGACTTTAGCATTCTTACTCAGGCAGTTTTGCAATGCAGAAAGTAGAGACGCTTCTTATTGAAAGTATTTATTGGTAAATTGGTAGTTTGTCTTGATCTTCGTTATTCCCTGTCTCCTCTCTTAACAGGCAAAAGAAAATGCTTGCATTGTTACTTTCTATGCCTTTTTAAAACTAAACTTCTGACTTGACAGAAATTCATCTTCTTTTGGAGTGCTTTCACTACAAACCACTCCATACATACATTTTCAGAAACAGAAAAATACAACTCGATTCATGTATTTCTGTAACACCATAATAATTTAGTGAATTCATTTTACTTTTCCTGTCTCACCCTTCCCATTTTGCAACATGAGCATATCTCAGCACTGTCAAATTGTAGAACTGTGCAGCCTTTCGTTAGATCTATTGAGTTCATACACATTGTTAGTGCCTGGTTATAAATTTGAAACAGAAATATCTTTTGAAATAAAGAAGCTTGATTCCTTTTATAACCAGAATGCATTTAATTTAAACGTAAATTAATTATATTCATTTTACATTAATATGTTGCAGACCATTATATAACACTAAAGATATTTCAAAATTAGTATCATTGATAACAAATGTGTATGAGTTAAGTCCAGCCTTTTTTGCAGAGAAACATAAGATAAACTGCAGTTTGATAACCTCGATGTCCATAGACAGTCCTTGAAATAACACAGAGATAGCTGTTGTAGACACATAAGCTACCTCTC
This sequence comes from Ramphastos sulfuratus, assembly GCA_013399055.1. Lineage (NCBI taxonomy): Eukaryota > Metazoa > Chordata > Aves > Piciformes > Ramphastidae > Ramphastos > Ramphastos sulfuratus. The sequence goes on from WBNM01026909.1 coordinate 22,944, forward strand.
CATTTTGGACACGTGCACATATCTGGAAAGGAACTAGTAAACTAAAAGTCTAGGAGATTGAGTAACCATTAGCTTGTGGTACTCAATATTTATTTGCCCTCATAAATGAATACACCGAAGTAAGATTTTTCTTCCCTATTTGCAAGTTTGTGCACTTCTCTACAGAATGCAGTTTTACTCTGTTAGCACTCATGGGAGCATACCAGTGAGTGGTATGCTAAATCATTTTGCACTGATTGTTTCAGGGTAACTGGCCACCTGGTTATTTTCTCTATTGCAGAAAATACATTTGGTCTTCATTGTTTTGCTGAATAAAAATTTACAAAGTCATCACCAAAACGGGAAAACAAATGCTCTGATCTGTACACCTATGGAAATATAAACAAATTCAAGTAGCATTTCTAATTAAGAAAAGGTGACTTCTTAAATGATTGCACAAGAATAGGAAAAAAAATCTGTGGAGGCAAAAGAGAAAGAGGGTGGAAAATACTATGTTTGAAGAGGTTTCACTAGCATATTTAGGAAAATAAGTTAAGCTTAGTTTCATTTAAAAGCTGAATACCAGTAAAAGCAAGTGTCTAATTATACTTTTCCTCTAATGTGCTGAGTCTTTTTTTTACAACTCAGAACCAGGTTAACTACTTTAAGTTTTTTAAATGCTACTGAATATTTCTGTATGTTTTCATATAATTAATGTAAGCTTGATATGCATTAGTAATTAAAAAGAAACACAAAGAAACGAAAAACACAAACAAATAAGCAAAAAAACCCACAACCAATTATCTTAGGCAGCATTAAAACTGATGATTTGCAGTTTGTTCCTAAGGACATACAATCTTATTCTTGCACACCCTCAAAGGAGCAAATTTAGGATGATTCAGTAAATCCACCATTTAGAATCTATAAAAGGAAACCATTAGCAATTAATGTTAATGTCTAAATGGAGTTGGATGTACTGCACTGTTTTATAAGTGATATGCAAAAAAACTTTACTCTGTAGGGAAGAGACTAGCATTAATCAAATGACTAGTTTCAATCCTCAATGTTCTTGCTAATACAAGTTTTAAAACTTAGCTGCTATTTTGACATCCAGTTGAAATACCCCATTCTTCAGCCCTGTCTACATGATGACAGAATCATATTCTAAAATCCAAAAGTTCACATAAAAAAAGAAGGATTTCCCACCTTGCATTTCTATATTTGTACTCATTCAAGAATGTTAGAAGATTTGATTTTTGGCCTGCCTTCTGCTTGATCCAAAATCTAATTTTCATATTTTTCTATGAGCTCACCCTATCATTTCTGGGAATGTATAATGTTATTTGGGCTTGGGGAACTATCAATGCCATTTTCAAACCTTTTGTACATCAGTTTGGCATTTTGATTCAGGTCTAAACACAACGGTAAGCAAGCTAAAAGATTGAAGTCCGTGATCATTTCCACAGAATACACTCTAACCTCCTGTTTCACATAATCCAGAGTCCCAGAGAAAATTCGACACTGTTTTCAACAGTGAAAACACCACATAACAACAGATAGCTTTCATCCAGAGGGTGTCAGAGTACTGGAACAGGCTGCCCAGGGAGGTTGTGGAGTCTCCTTTGGAGACAGGTAGAGACTATAAAAACCCACCTGGATGCATTCCTGTGCAATCTGACCTACGTATACCTGCCTAGGAGGGTTGGACTAGATCTCCAGAAGTCTCTTCAAACCCTTGCCAAAGTTGAAGCACTGCCCTAAAATGGATTTAAATGGCCCCATGATTTCAATAAAAGTTACACATGCACTTAGTCAGATATGTTGCTAATAAACACTTTTTAAGTCCTAATGTCATTCATATTCTTTTAAACATTTTCTATACACTTAGACACATGCATACATGTTAATAACATATGTTAGAAATAATATAAAAACATACATATGCATATTTATCTAGGTCACAGAATAAAATGTTAGCAAATATTTCTCCCTCATAAAACAGTCTTTAATTCTTTTCTCTCTGTACTATTACAATATTAGTGATTTAGAAATATTGGCATGAGAACTCATAGTCAAAAAAAAAGAAAAACCAACTTTGCAAATCTCATATTTGTACTGATTTCATTCCTTGTTATTTATTCCATGAAAAGAAAATGTGTTATGTGTGCAACACCACAGAATGACTGAACAACAGATAAAATGACTACTGAATATTTAGGAGTAAGAATTATCTGTGTATACTACCAGGCAAGCATTGGTGAATGTTGCACCAATTTTCAGAACACATGACTTGACAGCATATGCCACACTAAACAAAAGAGCCCTTTAATTAATTGATTTATTTTTTTTTAATTAATGCTGCACAACTGGTCCTTGTAGTTGTTAACATATTAAGTGTCTCATACGCTGCTATCAACAAGAATGTCTTCAGTGACTTAAAACCAGCTTTAGACTGAGACTGTATAAGGTCTTCTACGCTGATTCTGCTGGAAACAGAGCACAGGCCTTAGCAATCCCACTGAAGTTTTGATGTGTTGGTTTGCTTGGAGGTTCTTCCAGCAAATCAGTGCTCTAACTTGGTGATTGTAACACTTACAAGCCTGATTGCACTTACCTGAGACAAATTAGAAGTTGGTTATCTGTGTTGTTTCAAAAAAGCCACCTTTAAAAGCAATTCAGCTCAACTAAGATCTGGAACACCTTCTGGAGATGTCTGTCTGCCCACTGACACTGGAGATACCCTAAAGCAATTAGAGAGTCCATAACTCTTTAAATCTTTCCTTGATCAATATAATGTCCCAGATCTTGAGAATTCATTAGTTTAAAAGCTGTAATAAGAGTTAGAGAGAGTTGGAAAATATGTTGCAAAAGAGAAGTCAGAAGTTATAGTTTCTCTTTAAGAATCAGTATAAGGAATGGTGAAAGTTTAATTTTATTGTGGTTTTATTTTCCTGTGAAATCTTCAGTGACTCATGTGAAGACTAGACCATGCATTTGCAACATCATCTCAGGAAGACAGATAACTAACAAGGCCTCAAGTCGTGTGCCACAGTGCAGCAAATAAACCATCAGGATGTACACAGAATGAAAAAGACTACACCACAGAAAACATTCTGATGCCATTTCATACATGATAGTGTTGTAGATTTGTCTGCAGAACTGCTCATTTCACTTCATTCACTTTGTGAACAGAGGAACTGCATGTGGTGGTGACAAGATTGATTATGGTCTCAGTAAAATTGTCATCTGAAAAGGGGAAGACTAAGATATGTTAAGGACGTGAGAAGTAAAATAGACGAAACCACAGGGAAATAGGAAAATATATAGAAAATGCTAGGCAAAAGATAGAGATATTTTGTCATTCACAGAAAAGGAAACTTGTGATGGTAACACATGATAAATAATAACACAACATTTTTCCACGAAGAAACAATTATCCCATGAGATTTATTGCCACAAAATATGTTTGAAGCTATGAATTTAGACAGCGTTGGGAAGAGGCAAAGAAAAATTGTAAGACAGGAACTACTATAAAGTAAGCAAAATGGATGTAAACCCTTACATTTCATCTACACAAGGATTTCTCTCCATTGGAAACCTTTAAAAAAGTGTTGCCAGCAAGCAGATTGTCTTACCTTTCCCTGAAACAGCTGTTGCTGGTTGCTCACAGAGATAGTGAGTAGAATATGTCTGCTCCTTTATATCTTTTTTCAAACATGTTTTGAGAACTTGGATGAGGGATACTTTTACTTAAAATTACTGTCAGCTTAAAGCTATAGGCAGAGCTAGCTCTACATCCAGACTTTCATCTAGTTTATTTCTGCAGATCAAGTTGCCATGCATACAGCCTTTAATCTAGTATATGCATGTGTGGAAGAAGAGGGTGAGTGGTTATGTATCCCACTGAAGAGGAACAAGATGTATTCATATGAACAGTGCTGTTTAGTAGTTCTTCAAAATCTTTTTACCTTTTAAGATCCAGCCTTCTGGACCTTCTCCTTATCTATAGTATGAGAGATAAACAGTCTTGGGTTTTCTTTGCTCCCTCAGGTCCACAAGAGTTTGTGTTGGCTTCAAACCAGTTAAGCAGAATCTTATGTGCATGGAGGTGTGGGATTGTATAATTTCTGGCATCTCCTGAGCATTTCACTTAGCAAGTGAAATGACAGCTCTAAATAAATATTTCTGATCCAGTTGGCAGCCAGTCACTAGTAGTGTCTCCCAGGGATCAGTGTTGGGCCCAATCCTGTTTCATATCTTCACTGATGATCTGGATGAGGGGATTGAGTCTTCCATCAGTAAATTTGCAGACAACAACAAGTTGGGAGCAGGTGTCGATCTGTTAGTGGGTAGGAGGGTTCTGCAGAGGGACCTAGATAGGATAGATGGATGGGCAGATGCCAGTGGGATGAGATTTAACAAACCCAAGTGCTAGGTTCTACACTTTGTCCACAACAACTCCAACCAGCGCTACAGGCTGGGGACAGAGTGGCTGGAGAGCAGCCAGGCAGAAAGGGACCTGAGAGTGCTGGTAGATAGTAGCTGAATATGAACCAGCAGTGTGCCCAGGTGGCCAAGAATACCAATGGCATCCTGGCCTGTATCAGGAACGGTGTGGCCAGCAGGACCAGGGAGGTCATTCTGCCCTTGTACTGGTTAGGCCACACCTTGAATACTGTGTCCAGTTTTGGGCCCCTCAATCTAAGAAAGGTGTTGAGGTGCTTGAATGTGTCTGGAGTACAGCCCTATGAGGAGGAGCTGAGGGAGCTGGGGTTGTTCAGCCTGGAGGAGAGGAGGCTCAGGGGAGACCTCATTGCTGTCTACAACTGCCTGAAAGGAGGTTGTACCCAGGTTGGGGTTGGTCTCTTCTCTCAGGCACCCAGTGACAGAACAAGAGGATACAGCCTCAAACTGTGCCAGGGCTGGTTTAGACTGGACATTAGGAAGAAGTTCTCCACAGAAAGAGGGATTTGCCATTGGAATGGGCTACCTGGGGAGGTGGTGGAGTGCTTAAAAGGAGACTGGATGAGGCACTTAGTGCCGTGGTTTTGTTAATTAGAAGGTGTTAAGGTGATAGGTTGGACTTGATTATCTCAAAGGTCTTTTCCAACTGGGTTAATTCTGTGATTCTGTGAAAAGCCATATCTCACAGTGGCATATGTTTGGTAACAGAACAGTCCATTCATTTTGGCTCTGAAAAACAAAACAAAACAAAACAAAAGCAATGAGTATTGGAGTACATACACTCAGAAAATGAGCCCAAGAAACAGGCAAAGCTCTCAAACTTTCAGAGATCACCAGCACTGGATTGGTTTCTTCATGAGTTAATTCAGCCTCAGACACTAGTAGCACTCTTCATTCATCTTCCACATAATGATGAGCAGTACCATTTGTATACTATAGACTTTTGACTGCCGACAACAATTTAGTTAATAGTAATGCTTCTATTTTAATTCTATCTAACTTGTTTCAAAAATAGCCAAAGCATAGTTCAAAGATCACCATCCTGAAAGAATGATAAGCATGATTTGCATGATGATAATCAAGAAGTATACAAACCCTACGATCACTAGCCTGGTTTAAGCAGAATTAAAGTACAACTGAATATACTCAGAAGGATTAAATGCTACCTCAAATATCCCAGTGGAGAAAATAATTAGTCCTTTAAAGTTATCCAGATTAATCAAGAATAATAGGAGAGAGGCTTCATCAGATCCTCCTTCATCCCTCCTTCTTTAATTGCCTTCATTTCATATGCAGATATAAATTAGCTTTAGATCACCCTTGTAAAATATTAAAATTCCAGTGGGATTACCACTGGACTAACTTGTATTCTGAAATGGATTGTGCATTGGATGCACCTTTTAAAATATAAAAAGCAAAAAGTAGAATTTGCTTATTTTCTTTGAGCTTTTAAAATCTTATTATATTCATTTCCTTGTACTCGAAGGAAATTTGCACCATTTGAACAGCTCTTTGGGAATCTGAAGACAAAGGTGTTCTTAAAAAAAAAATTAAAAGAAAAAAAAAAAGCTGATCATGTCATCCAGATAACCTCCTTCCAGTATCAGATAAAAGATTGTTGTTATTTAGTATTTCTTTTGTTGTTATAAGCCAGAACATTATTAGGGACCCACTGCACAAACAATGCTGTGACGTTACCTGCCTGGTAGAATCACAGTCTGTGGGATTTAAAACATGGAGAAATGCTGAAGACATGATAACAATAAAGACAGGTGTAACTGGATGTGTTAGAAGTCATATTGGACACAATAATCATGAACAATTGCCAGGATAATAATTTTTCTATTTGCTTGTGCTAAGCACTCCTAAATACATTCAGCCTTGAAAATCCCATCTATGGAGCATGCTATTGCTATTCTAAAGCCCCGTGAGGGTGAATTAATAGTGCTCTTGTAATTCACACTTCCAGAAGTGTTTTTTTTCATCAGTGTAAGCCACATTGTTAATGCCATCTCTTTGTACTTGTATTTCAATGCAGAAAACACATTAGTTTGTACTACTTCATTCTGGCTATGATTCAACAAAGCACTTAAATATGAGCTTAACTTTAAAGCATGAGAAGTCTTACTGATTATAATGAGACTACTCATGTGTTTAAGGTTAAGTATGTGCTTAAGTGTTTTGCTGGATTAGGACCTCAGATATAATTAACACTGATTTATTGGGGAGTGTAGAGGTGGGGGTAAAAGAGAGCAAATGCACATTTCCAGCTGTAATGTCTGACTCTTTATATATTAATATTGCCTGAGATGAAATATATATCTGAAATACAGGGAAAAGGTGAGAATGTTTTTGTTCTGTGTCTCAGAAACCCCCATAAATGTGTGATTGGAAAGACTGATTTTACATATAGTATCTTCCTGTTTCGTTAGAAAGCCACAAACACTTCATTTTTTCAAAAGAATGATTATTTCTGTCTGATTTATCAGTAATGCTCTTGCTGTAATTATGGCAGGAATAATGAATGGATCTTCTGTCTGCCATGAATTATGCTGCCTTGCGCACAGCTAGCCTGGTGGGCTTTAATGATGTCTCAGACAAATGAAACACATTAAAGTTTGTTATGCACAGGCACTTTCAGTGTAACAGAACTACGTATCTGTTTGTAAGCCAATATTTTATGCACTGCCTTTAAAAAGATAAAAGAAAGGTGCTTCTAATTTCTCCCCTATTCAGAAGAGTAATTGACGCAGGTTTGAAGAAGAATTGCTGCTTGTGATCTACATTCACTGCTCTACAGACCACCACTGGCTGCCAACCACCCTGTCTCACACTGCATAAAATCTTGTGGTTCAGGAGGCCTCAAGGACATCAAGTGACAATAGCAATATTGCACAGTGACAATGAGAGGTAGCAGAATTCAGCCTGTGAGCTGGGGCCCTCAGCACATTGTCAGATGATTCTTCTTTGAACGGAAGGAATGTGCCAAAATTTTTGTCAGATGAGGTAACCTTCAAACAACCTTATTGTTAATTTCAGAACCAATTCCTTTCTAAAAATTTCACGATGGAGAAATAATTTGGCTACTTTGATGTCTTTAGATGGAAGGATTTCCCAGTCTCACTTTACATTTTGCCTCACCAGTTGGAGTGGTTACGCCTGTCACCTCATCACTAAATCCAGTAATGAAAATGGACCTTTTAATGAGTTACATACAATGCATAATTGCTGTAAAACTCTAACATCCTTTATGCAAATGATTCTTTGGAGATCATTAATTAGTTTTTGAGGAATATTAATTTCTCCAAAGCAAAAAAATATACATTACTACAGGGAAATAGGCTTGAATTAGTTTTAACTATGATAAAATTGCACTCTGTGACAATTAATCAAGTGGAGCACAAGAGAGCTTGCTTTAAAATGAAAAGTATACTGTTAATACTGCTTCCCATGGTTACAACTAATTAGTATGCATAAACAGTATTTTAAGAAGAATGTAAGTTATCTGTGCTAACGAATATTTCCTGCTTGCAACTTGATGTGAAAATGGAGCAGATATCAATAGTTCAGAAGTACTCTTGCATCAACATGATTCTAGGAATATTTTTCTAAAACATACAAATTTTAATCAGTGCCCCAAGAGTGTGCCTATTTGTATCATAGGGCAGCTACAAAACAGCTTGAGTTCAGGCTATTAAAAAAGAGGAAAATAAAGCCAAGTGATTCTACTCTAACAAAACTGTGATCGAGATACTTTAGTACAAGCAGAATTGCCCTTGGGGCATCATTTAAACTTTTTATAAAGCATTGAAATAACACAAAAAGTTAATTTTATTTAAATTAACGTTGCCTTCCTCTTCATCATTGTCACATTAAAATGAGCACTGAGGAAGAGAACACTTGATCCAGTGTGATCAGGCTCAGGCACAGATTGTTTTCTGAGTATTTAAAGGATACAGTTCAATGGAAAAAACCTGCAACAAATGATTGTGTTGTATTGCCACTGAGACCTTTGTTTCTGAAAAGCTAAATCAAACAAAACATTTCATAAAAATACGGAGCCAAATACTGCCCCCAGATAGACTCACATAAATCCAGAGTATCTTCTGTGAGTTCTTGTGGAGTTGCTCCACCTTACAGCTAGTAACTGAGGTCAGAATTTTAGAATTAGTAATACATCGACTCTTCAATTCTTATTGATACCAAGCATTGAATTCTGTGACTGAAGAACCCCAGTCCTGCCTTTGTACCATGATGAAGGTATAGGAGAGTTCTCCTGCTTCACATAACTATGCATCCAGCATGTCTCTGAGGACATGGCACTACAGGAGCAGAACTGTAAAACACATCACAGGAAACAGAAATATAGTCAGAATATTAAAACTCTCTTTTCTATCTGCAACATGAAGTGGCAGTGGTAGTAGCAGTGGCAGTTGTAGTGGCAATGGCAGCAGCAGCATCTGTGAGAGGCAACATCCCCAGCTTTAGGACTAGTGCTCTCCAAGAGCCAGCATTCAACAATCTTGTTTATTTCCTCTCACCTACAGTGCCGGTAGGTCATTCCATTCCTGAGGCTCGGCAGGGCTCTGGGCAGCCTGATCTAGTTGAGGACTCCCCTACTTGCTGCAGAGGGATTTGGGTTACATGACATTCAGAGGTCCCTTCCAACTCAGACCGTTCTGTGATTCAGTGATTCTATGTAATTTGTTCAGCAGATGTGCTCTGCACTGTGTCTCAAGATGAGCAGAGACAGGTCAGTGATGGGCAGGCACAGAAAGCAAGGTGTCCTCCCAGCTCTTGAAATCTAGACACTGAAAAGATACCTTATAGATTCTTCTGAGCGTTCTCCAGGCTAGAATTCCAGCCCTCAGGGCGCGATGCTCTTACCACCCCTGACACTTCCTTATTTGTCCATAAATATATGCTTATCCATAACTGTATATTCCCCTTGATTTTGTTGGAATAACAATCGTGAATAATAATGAAAAATAGTTCATTGGATTTTTCTCAGAAGCAGCCTGAGACATCCAATTACTCAACATTACTCTTTATGCTACAGGATTTGTGATACTGATAGAATGCTAAGGCCTTCGGCAATCATGACTTTTTCTACTAAGAATATTTATCCTTATGTTAAACTTTTAATATTCATGAAGACTTGCAGTGACAGGATAGATCTTTCTGAATAGTTCAAAATAAATAAGTAAATAAATAAATGGGGTTTGTGCATTGTTTGCTGCTAACTTTTATCCCTTCCCTTCCAAACAAATGCTTTTAGTGCTTTAAGCTAGTACAATATACTATATTTTCTGCAGACAGATGTAATATGTTTATACCACGTTTAGACTTCCCATGGGAATTAAAAAAGCTTTTCTCTTCTAATGCTTTTTTATGTATATGAAAGAAATTATTAAGAAACACAGTAATGAACTAATCTAAATTAATGATCTCTGGATCTGTTCCTAGTATGCTCCAGAATTATTTTTCTTTTTTTTACATACTGAATTACTTGTAGTTGTTTGTGTTTTAGTGTAATTCAATATCCTTACAAATGTCTTTAAATCTCCACAATTATATTAAATTATATTTCCTTGTAATACAGACTATGTGTTTGTCTGTATTGAACACAAACTGCATTTAACATCATAGAATCTGGTATTAAAGTAAGATGTGCACAAAAGTATTTAGCAGAATTCAGGTTCAACGATTAGTCTATTCCTTCAACAAAATATAGTCAATGCAAACTGAAGGATAATTTATTCAGAAAATTAAGCGAAGCCAGAAAGAGAAACAAGGAATGAGAAAATAAATGGTTGGCAAAAGGCAGTATTTTAAGCTCCACAGCTAAGTTCTGCAGTTCACATATTTTGACAGTCTATATAAATATCATTGAGACAGAACTGTAATGGTAAATCAAAACCCAAAATTTGAGCACCACCATTTCTTTCCAAAAGTTGCTGATATTTTAGAGTAAAATCAAATTTTAATCAATTTTACTGTCTGAATTCTTGGAACCTACTTAGCAAACATGTTTGGATGCAAACACAGAAGTTTCCCAAAAGTAATTAATTTTAAGGCTATACTAAAAGATTCATGCAAATACTCAGTGTCACTAAAATAAAATACTTAAGTTGGATTTAATGTGTTCAAAGTAGAATGGTTTACACTACACACTCAGTAGAATTTTTTTCTATTAGGATGATACTGAATATTTTTATTTTTAATATGTCTGGAACAATACACTACTGTGTAACTAACATGCAACAAACAGAAAGAGGCTGAGACATTAGAAGAAATTGCATATTGTCAGCTTTGTAAGGAAACTCAATGGCTAGGTTTCAGTTGTGCATTAAGACAATGTAAATGTCTACATAGAGGCAGTGACATGTGAGCCAAATAATTAAAATTTCATTACACTCAGTGGAGTACACAGCATCTCTGGGGCCCAGAAAAATATGCAATTGTCATTAGGAATTCACCTCAGTTGTTTAGACACAGGGATCTGGTACTCTTGCAGACATCCATGTGCATCCTTTCCATATGCCAGATGCAGCTGCAAAAGATCTCCCTTTATCAGATCTTGCATTTGCCCACTTGATACAGGTGTCCCAGACTGAATCACTGTAAATTGCTCCAGAAGTCAATATTTAGGCAACACACTCAAGCCATGTTTTAGGGTGTGCTTTGTGAGATTTGATTAAGAAAATATTAACTCTGCTTTTTTAATATCTTCATAGAACTATTTTCTGCTATGGACCTTCAGCACAGCCTATTATGAACAGGGACATTGACTCCAATACAGATTCTTGCTGTTTTCCGAGCCAAATGTTGCATTTTCTTCTCACATACAGCAGCACTTACGGGATAACCTCACTTTGTCACCTGGATTCATAAGATCAGTAAACCAACATAGCAGAGCTGCGTCAGAAACCTCAGATGCCAATTTAAACTTATTTTTTCAAGCTACCTTACAAACTTGTTATCTCTCATCCATTACATAAACACTTGTCAGCATCCAATAATAAAATAGAACTTATGAGACACATTTTGTAAAAGTCTTTGTAAAAAAACAAACAAAAAGGTGATTGCAAAAGTTGCTACAGTTCTAAACAATAACAACTGGAAAGTGGGATTCCTGTAGGAATAATATGAGTACAGGATCCTGACATCTGTGAGATGTGTTCATTTTTTCAAAACATGCTGTCAATATGTCATTAATATTAAGAGAAATAAGGTTAGTAAAGTTCAATATATATTGAAGAGTTTGCTTGACATTTAACACATCATATTAAAAGCTTCTTCAAGAGGAAAGAAATATCAACTTGTCACCTAGAGATTGAAATTTAACTGCTCTGAGACAAATAGCTGTTTCTTCCTCATGATGAAATTCACAGGATGGGCAAAATGTCAAGATAAAAATAAACTATCTGGGAAAAAAAACATGAAAAGAAATATGGCCACTGTTGTAGTTACTGTCAAAATAATCTAGAAATTTTGGTTGCTCCCCAGTAATAATATGTGACAGAAATCCCCATACATTCAGATCTGCTTTTGAAACACAATGGGAAGTATTAGTGAAGGTATAGTCTCCTGCTCCATATAGTTGCTAAATGCCCTGGGGTTTAAAAAAAAAAAAAGGAAAGCTCAGGTTTTAGGATAGATCACATACTCAAATCACAAAGCATCAAAACCTATTTTCCATTTTTTTTTTTTGAAAAAACATTACGAATAAAGAAGAAACCCTGCAGTTCTGTGCAGCACAATACAGTGAAGTGGATTGACATCACACCTAAAGTTAGTGGGACAATGTTACGCTGAATAATTTTTTAGTACATTCATTGGAAACAAATACTGTGAAGAAATTTAAATATATTGCTGAATGAACAATATCAAGTACAAAAATCTCAGTTGTGAAAGCAAAATAAAGAGATACTTTGTAGGAAGGCTAGGATAAAACGTATTATTCTTCAAAACAAAGTTTGAAAGTCTGGAACTGATACAGTTAAGTTTGCTTTACTACAGCTCAGTCTTCTGCTTTTTGTGGCTATGACTTTTCAAGAAAAATGATGAATACTGTTAATTCTTCTTTACAGTAGCCAACAAAATATGTGTGCTTGATTACAGTCTATAAGTGCAAATTCTAGCTACCAGTTAAGTACAAGGTTACACTAAAGCTTTCCACCAATTAAAAAAGGTTCTATGATAAGTATTTTATCTTATGTACCATATTGAGTATCGCCTAATATTTACTTAACATTCTGGAAATATATAGAAATTTATTCTTAGTCTTTACCTTCAGTTATTTACATATTTATTAGTGGCAGCATGTACTTTAGTGGCTTCTTTTTATTTTTTTTTTCATCTGAAAACTGAGCAAATGCTTCTCTTGAAGAAAGGTGCATGTCCCAGAATTTCAGTTCAACTTAAATTCCAAGCAAACACTTCACAGCTCTGTTAGTTTCCAAGTGTCTTTAAAATATCCATTGTCTTATGAAAGCTCAAAAAACTTACATTCACTCCTTCACTATGTTTTCATTTATTGCTTTATAAAAATTAAGTCTAGCTGCCAGTTTGGAAATTAATTTGCATTGAAGCACTCTTTTTCTTTTTCTTTTTTTTTGTCACCACATGTAACTTTTTGCTTGAAAGGCAATCTTTGACAGGAAAGAGTTCTTTTTCTATTTACACTTTCAGAATGTAGTCATATTAATCCATTAACCACAAAGAGAAGTGGTAGACAAAACATATTGTAGGAATAATTTGAAGAAAAGTCCTTTTCTTTGCAACTGTGCCCTGAAAATTTCAACTGATGATCTTAAACAAGCTCAAGGGAAAAGGCACAAATTATTCTGAAAAACACAGAATATGTGTTTTATGTTATTATTTATTTTTTAAAATTCTGCTCAAAAAGGCCAGAATCCACAGATATAATTTCATTTAGAAGTCATCTTATCAGCTCTTAATCATTCATATATTTCATAGCAATGGAAACTTCTTTCATCCATACACGAATAGGGCAAATACCCATGTAAAACCCTGTGTAATGTAAAATGATTTTGAAAGAATAGCCTAAGACTATTGAGGAAGGCTTTCAAATGTTAAGAAATTATTCTCTTTAATTTCCCTGTGCATCCTTCATTCTGCCCTCTTCATGCATAAGCTTCATGACAAAATCTAATTATATGATCACTTTCCTCTTCCACAGGACCTCTGCTTCATTCAGTGCAACGTTCACATAATGAGCAACTACTCAATATTTGTTTTTTCCTCATTTTTCAACGTGTGACCTGAGGCCTTATTTACTGCGCGGTAGTCAAACTCCTCTCTCAAGACAGAATTGTTAATTTCCTCATGAGTTTCTCTGGTGCTCATCATCACATACCTAAACAATTAAAAATATTAATTAACCAATGTTCACAACACTCCTGTGAGATCATAGAGAACCGAAAAGCAAAGAAATTAAGGTCAAGAAGGTCTACTAATTTGGTGTCTGTAGACAATAGTCTCCTTCAGTGTATATTTCTTTCCAAAATGACTTGAATCCATTATTAAAAACATGTATATAATACAAAATTAAAGCTTACAGCATAGTACATTTTCTGAAGGAAAAAGTATGGTTGGAAAAGTAAAATGAACTTTGCAATGTCCTGACCACAAAGTGATTTTCCTTCTTGGTGCTAATAAAATTGCTATAAGGTAGCTTTTTCATGAAATTGTCTACAATTTTAATTTAAAAAGAAAAACAAGCAAAAAAACAAAAAAAAAACCCAAAACAAAAAACAAAACAAACAAAAAAACAAATAAAGAAACAAAACACAAATGTACAAACCAAAACAGCTCTGTCACATGGTATGAAACTAAGCAACAAGGGTTTGTATCAGGGTGAGAAACCTTTGTGCTACTTGAAATGAAAGGAGCAGGTGACAGCAGTAATAACTCATCAGTTCTTGTGTGGATCGGATGCAGCATGGACCAGGACACTTGAGTGAAATTTGTAGATGCTTGCTGGTACCAGCTGAAAGAAATGAAGTGAGAATCCTAAATTCCATTATGGTTTTCGCAAGGTTTTGGGAAAGATGACCTTTTTTGTCTGCATGAGTCTTCCCTCCCTAGCCAATCTTTTCTCCACGTCTTTTCTTGTGATAAACCTACTCTGCCTTGCAGGAACTTCATGCTATAGATATAAAGGTTAACATCTGATAGCCAGGAAACTGTTTAGGGAAAGCTATTTAAGTGAACCATAAGTTAATGGCATATAATGTTAGTTTTTCCAACAGATCCAAAGGTAGATAGCCAAAAGTTATTTAACTTCTTTTCATCTTTTGCTGAGAACTTTGTAACATTTGTCCTTTGTAACATTTGTCCTTTTGGTAGGCTATTGTTTCAGATTTTTTTGTACTGATACATCTTGTGAAATATTGCACATAAGACAGAAGGTCTCTGAAAGAAATACATCTGTTGAGATTCAAGCCATCAGTATGCGTTCACATCTGACCTTTTCTTCTGCAATTTAACCTACAACTTGGACTCTGAATTAAAACTTATTTTACTAAAGCAATTTAAAATTTTCAAGTCATCTCTCACAAGGGTATAATCATCTACTTGTCTGAAAACCTAGCTGATTTCCTTATACCATGCCTGGATTACAAAGGCAGGCTGGAGCAAAAGTGAAATAAAGCAGTATGTCTTTTCATCCTTCTACTTATCACTCATGTGTGAAACATAGGCTCCTGCGCCATGAAGGACCATTGCAGCTGAGCAATTGTACTGTCACTGCCTTCCCCATCTACACATAGGAGCGAACAGCTTCTCACCTGTTGCTATCTCTTGAGGGTTTAAACTGCATTAACATAAAAGTGTTCAGTTTAACAAAAGAAGAAAAAAAAATTAAAGTGTTGTTTACAAACAGTTTGAAATTGTGTTTAGTAACCTCTAGCATTAAGGGTCTCACACTTTATTTTCTTCTAGCATAAAACACATATACAAACATATCCTGTAATCAGTCACAGCATATTCAAGAATGCATGGGAGCTCTGCTGTGTTCTCTGCTGTGTTTCTGCTGTGTTCTCTGCTGTGTTCTCTGCCGTGTTTCTGCTATGTTCTCTGCTGTGTTTTCTTCTGTGTTTTTGCTGTGTTCAGGAATACAGGGACAAGATGAGTAAGAAAAGGGTCTGTAGTTCTAGAAACTAGCCGGCTCATTGGAGAATGAAATTACCTCTTTATACCTGCCTTTACTGAAATACACACTAGCTGACACTAAATGCCTGTGATCATGAAGGACCTACAGAAAAAGTGCTTGTAACGGTTTAGCACAAAGGCTAAACTGCCTGCTCCCCAGCACAAAAGTGAGAGGAAGTGTAACACACAAAACTCAGGGCTGAGATAAAGAGATAAGAGTTTAATGTAACTTAAGATATCATAGGCACAATGTGTAATTACCTTGGCCAATAATCTAATTAATGTAATAATACGATACACGATTACCAGCATAAAACAGAAAACCAAAACCAGTGACTATCTGACTCCCACTATCTCTGCAGAAAAAAGCACACCCAAGAACCTGGAACCCAAAAGCAGCAACTGGAACAGGAAGCCTTCCATGTTGCAAGCCCTGTAATACTTTGCTCCAGTTAACACCTTCACTTTTTGAAGCTGGCATGACTGCAGCAGGTTCAACTCAATCCATGACAGTACTGTATGCCAAGTCAAATACGGCCATGCTCTGGGCAACCAACAAGATATTTGCACCTGATTTCATGCATTGTTTTTAAGGAAAATATAAAGTTTGTAACTAAACAAATGGTACTTTAAAATAGGAAACATGCTTATAAAGAACCTCGAAATAAATTATCTCCAATTTTGGTTCACTAATTGTCCTCGAGACCACTGCATGCATAAATGTATCTATTTAAATTTTTTTTTTTTACTTCCTATTGGATTATACCATAACTCTGAATCAATGCTGCAATAAGGATGGCATTTGACTGATGTCATTTCCCCATGAAAGACTAATATCTGAAAGTTTTTATGGGACTGTATCTTCTGTGGAATTAAATATTTAACACCTCATGCAGAAACGTGAAGTAGAAGGCTAGACACTCATAGCTGAAATAATGAAGAATGTTCCAAACCAAGAGAATATTATAAAACACAAAATATATACAAAAGGAAACTGAAAAAAATGCAAGCACCACTGGTAGAAGAAAGGGAAAACAACAAGGTTGCAGAATGCAAGGGCAAGTGTACCTTCAGTTCTTAAGATGATAACAAAACACACCAAAAAAGAAAATAATACATTAGAATAGAAAAAAAATCAGAGTTCAAAGAGTAAAATTATAACAATGGGCTAAGTTTAAGCAGTAGTTATCTGAATAAAGTGCTAGGGAGGGCTAGGGGAAGGATGAGATAATGTGGGATGTGAGTTGCCAAAGAGACCACAGCCAAGAAAATTGAAGAAGCTTGGGAAGATTATAGCTGCCTCAGCAAGTAAAAAAATGATTGAATCTTCAACATTACTTTGAACAGAAAATATTTGTACATAGCCTAGATGTGAAGCAAAGGCACATGACTTGAAAATGACACAAGGCATGGCCTCAGTTATCAGGGAATATGGTGGTTCCGTAAATAGAAAATGGGAGAAATGTGGAAACTTTTAAAGAAAATTAAGGAGTGGTAAGATTAAATATTTGCTGGGTATAAAGAAAACACCCCAAGATTTCAAAAAAGAGTTTGTTTGCCACTGATATATTTTGTAGTGCATCAGCCACTAGGACTCATAGGAAAGCAGTAAAAAGCAAATTGAAATGTAAATTATCAACTAAAATTGTAAGGTGAAGGGTATCGAAAAATCTGAAAAAGCTAAGAACACTCAAGGAGGATCCAGCCTTAGCAGTGGGCAACTCTTCAAAAAAACTCAAGGTAGGTGGTGTTACAAATGATGCAAAATGAATAACTGATACTAATTTTGATATCCAGGTGAAGATTGTTAATAATTATTAAAATTGTTTATTAACATTATATCTCACCAGAAAACTTATTTACAAAGTTCAAAACACACGGGTTGGAAATTTATACACACAGGGAACAGGCAAAACTGGAACACTTTAAGAGGTAACTAGCAAATGCAAACGTTATACTGGAAGAGAAATTTTTGTGGTCAATATACCACTTGCGGTTAATGATCCCACTTGTCCACTGGATAGAGGCAGGAAGCTCCTTTCTGCTTGTGGCAGAAGGCAATTAGTGATTACAAGAGGCTTTAGGTATTTACACACAAAATATTATTGGACAGTACCCAAAGCACATGGCAGGGTTGCCGTTGATGTTAGAGGCTTTGGAGTTTCACAGGCTCTTTTCTCAGGCAGCTGGGAGTCTGGCACAGTCTCTGACCTCGTTCTTCTTCGTTCCAAATTTGGCAGAAGCCTTGCAGAGGGGCAGGCAGGATGCAATGCCACGTGCAGTCTTGGTGCAATGTCATGCTGGCTGTGCAGGCTGATCGCCTGCAGGCATTTAGAGCCCGTTCCTGGTAGTGGAGTTCCACACAGTTCAGGATGCAATGAGGCAGCAGCAGCACCATGAATACAACGGCAGAAAGCACGGATACAACGGCAGATCTCCTTTTATCAATACAGCCTGAGACTAATGGGCCTTTGGACATAGATTAGCCAAGCAGGATGGCACTTCACCAAGCTTGACCATATTAGGCTTGCTTTACTCAAATTTGGGCAGAGCACAGCCTTGCACAAGGCAACCGTGTGTACCTTGTTTAGCACAGGATGCAAAACAAGTCTGGGTAAGCAGAGTCCTCAGACTCACTGGCTCCAGGTTCTTTGTCCTCTTTTCTGCAGTTGCTTCTCCCCGAAACAGAAGGAGGGGGAGCAGGGGAACATATCTGGGCAAGCCAGGACATGTATAAGCCTATTTTGGCCTGCTTAGGCCTACCACAACAGATGGATGTGATCAACTTTGTCAAAAGCTGAACAGAGAAACTTACCTGTTCACTAAGACCAAAATGGTATTCATGCATTCACCTGAAAGTGTTATAATTTTGTTTCACTCAAACACTAAAAAAACAGAAAAAAAAAAAGCAAGCAATGAAAAGAGCTTGCTCTCAAGTGTGGGATGTTAATGACATGGGAACACATTGGGAAAATCACCGGAAGAAGGTGACAAATAGCTCATTGTTGTTACATATCCATCAACCATGTGGTGCAGAAAAGCACAGTGAAGAAAGGAATCAGAAATTACATTTCTGTAACTCCATGGTTTGCCCATAGTAAAGTAGGCCTCAATCTTTACTTCTCACTTAATTGCAAAGAAATTTACTCCAAGATATTGCCTTGAAAACATCACACAGTTTAACTAATGACATTATAGATATTTGGTTTCTCTCAGTCAGAGTTTATTTTCATGTTATTTGCATTCCTGATAAGCCTGCTTGTGACATAATTAACATGTCTTTATTTTTATGTATAGCACACGCATAGGGAAAAAAAATTCTGCACCAGGGAAACTCAAAGAGGTCTTCTAAATAAAGAAATAGAGAAGAGTCAATCCAGTTAATAGCCTAAATATTTTTAAAATATAAACAACAGGCAAGAACCTCAGGCTTAATTAAATGCATTTTAACTCCAGTAGCACAATGGGCACTTAACAAAGCTTTAAACAAGCAGGTGAGAGTTTTTCAGAGTGGGGAGTCCTTGAACAGCATAAAGCTAGGGCAACCAGTCTGTATTTTCTGCTTTAAACTCTTGGAAATGGAAAACGAAGAGGGAAGAATCCCACTCCAGGACCTGGGGAGGGGTGAGGTTGTTTTGCTATTCTTACTGCAGTAGCTTACTTGACAAAGCCCCAGCCAACTGAGCAGAAATCACTGTAAGACAAAGTCTTACTACCTCACAACTGACTAATGAGGCAGTGAAGATTAAAAAAAATGTTCTCCTTTCTGCCATCTACATCTTTTCCCATCATTCCATGATGATTTTGATTGACACCTTTCTCAGACTGACCAGATGCAAACATACATTCAGTGCAAAGCAGAAACTTCAGCACAAAGGCAAATGCCTCACTCATCTTACAGTCTAAACATAGGAATAAAAGTTTCCCTCATTACCTTTATGGGGGAAAAAAAAAAAAAAAAAAAACCCACACACTGCGAGATCTAAATTGAAATCACACTGGCTTATACAAAAATAATTTTTATATCATCTTTTTCAAACATAAAATGCTCAAATTTCTGAGTTTTAGTTTGTATCTTTAGGAAATGCCATGACAGTTGTTTTAAGGTCAGTTGGGCCGATGAGATTTAGTCACCTTTTTTCTAATAAATTGCCAATTCCCAGTTTTGGAAAATATATGAAACAAAGCGGTAAACATCAGTAAAAATGCATCCAATAAGAACATGAGCAACTTCTGCTATCCTCTAAGTATATTTATAGAACATTCACATTTGATTATCATATCACATTATAAAAGGATTTTAGTTTTTGTTTTGTTATGACTGAAATTTGCATGCAAAGCATGAATGGAAGTTTATTAACTGCACTTTCTGCCCTATTTATTGCAATGGACTCTCAATTTAAAAACCAAATGAACATTCAAGTAAATGTAAATCCTTTAAGAGTGATTTTTTTTTAAAAGATGTCTTTGATCTAATCATTCTCAGGACAACTGCAGAAAATAACTCTGGATTTCTAGTATACTAAAACTTATTTGTTTCTACAGAAGTATTAAAATAAAAAGTGCTAACCCTGAGAATAAGACAAGCACTAAGTAACAAGTGCTGTTGTATTCAATCATTTCTATCTACCTCAGCTGGATGGTAATATTTTATCAAAGACTAAAGAGCCATTGTAGTAATTTGTTGTTGATGCTTGTTCTACTATTTGAGTTTTTAAATACTGTTCTAGCTCTGTGTTGAAAAATAAGGGGTAAAAAATAAAAGGTTTGCTTTATGTCCTCAAATAGTCAAAGATAGTACCTTCGCTGCCAAAAAGAGGTTGTCTGCCTTCTGATCTGCCTTGAGGAATGATATCACAGCAGAAAGCTGTCATAGTACTTAATGGTACCCTAATATTAATGTATTATCTTCTCCCAAAGTAATATTAATGTATTATCTTTTCCCAACCAGAGTTGGTGAGCTGGCACAGATATGGAACATGAAGGTGAACAGAATTGCTGTCCACTGGGACACATGGTAAATCTGCATCAACCCAGGAGGCTTGCAACTTGCATAAGCAGGGTCAGTCCTGACCTTAGGTAGAGCAGATGCAGTCCGCAACACGAACATCTTCAATAGCACACAAGGTGCTTTCAACTGTGCAGGGACATTGTCCAAAGGTTTGGGTGGCACGCATATATTGCCTGGCACAAATCAGGGGCTGCTTGTGTTTCCAGACCTGGTATCCCAAAAGATTTTCTCAGGAGCACCCAACTTTGTATTATAATCACTGACTAGATGCAGAAAGCACGAGTGATTGTCATTTGCTGTGTGGATGCCTGCAGTGTTATTGGCCATATGTAGACTATTCATAATCTTGAAAAGTATTATCTTCTGTGAATGCAAGTATGAGGAATAGTTTACAGAGGAGCACCAAAATACTGGTCTGCTGTTGAGTAGGGTTTTAGAATGGCAGTCTATAACACAGAAGGAGCAGCAGTGATGAGATCCTTTAACTAGCACAGAATGAAATCAATGTATTTGAAAGAGTAGTGCCATGGCATGCTGACTTGCCAGCTCAGGCCATCAGCCTATGTAGTGTTAGGAGGATCACATTTTCAAAAGAACATTTCTAATTCTTCAAAATTCTTCACAGGTCTGCAGTACCCTAAATACTGTATGCATATTCTCTTCTGTATAGCCTAATCACACCTTTGCAAATGCATCTATAATTCTCACTAACTCTGTTTCTCCATCTGTCAAATGTGAATAAAACTACTCTTAAATTACAGAACTACTGGGAGGCTTAATTTATTAATACAGGTACTCAGATTCAGAACTGAAAGGAATCATGCACATGAATTATTATTATTATTATTATTATTATTATTACTGTTCCATTTTTTAAAATATTTTGAAGCAATAAGAGAACCAACAAAAGATGATACTTTGAAAACATCGGTTCTTCAATCGTTTGTAATGTTACTGGGTTGAATCTATCAAACAAATTCACTTTATCATATAGCAACAGAACATGTAAAATCATTACAACCAAAACTCAGTTCAAAAGAACCAGTTTTCTGCAGTTATGAGTAGATCTTTCTCTTAACTGTATGAAAATCTTCAGACAGTGAAAGCAAGCAAGGTAACTGTGATTTCTCTTGAGAATTTTGATAATAATACCGCTATTTGTTATATAGTGCATGTGCATGACAGTTTGGGGTCTATCAGAATTTCTGAACTAACTCTTTTTGCATGAACTCTTATAAGTTGACTGAACGTTGCGCCAGAAATTATAAACCACGGATCTGCCAGCAGCTTAGTCAAAATAGTCAAATTTAAGAGCCTGAAGCAAATCATAAAAGCTATATTTAGGACCCTAAATCAGGGGCCTTATTTCACACTTAGCATTGCTAGTTGCCCTACATGCCATAGGCAATCTCACCATGGCAGAAGTGTTTCCACCAGATGCTTTATAAATTTGCATGCTGCTGTTCTCATTCTCCAGAGCCCCACATCTTGTGCACTGTACAGGTGTGCAGAATAGCACTGCTGTCCACCAAATCAGTTTCCACAGCTGACTAGGACTTGCTATTTATATCTTAGTAGCAGGGTATAGCTTTGTAAGATCCTATATAAAATTACTGTAAGAAACAGGCTGTTATATGCATTATAGTACAATTATATTCTGTATGTGAACTTTCTTTTTCAGAGAAAATATATAAAAAATGAAGGTGTTACACGATTGTCCTTTACAGGCATAAATTTGAATATTCATAGTAAATACATTACTGCAAAAGTTTTATTATTAACACACAGGATTTGCACACAAACTTTCAGAAGAGCTCCACTTCTCCCAGACTTGCACTACATCCAGTTTATATTGTAACTTATAACAGCATTATTAACAGACTTGATTGATTAGAAAAATTGATTAGCAGAGTTTAAGTAGATTCAGGAAGAGTGCTATAGGTCTGTATACATTTTCCCAATATTTTGTTTTCTCTTTTCTCAGGTGGTAATTGAAATTCGTTCAAGAAGGGGTAGCCACAGCTGTTGTCCTTAAATATTTGGCAGGTTTGCTTACAATAAAATTAAGTTACCTCAGAATCTGTAGTATTGACTTCTACTTCATACTGCTGTGTTTCATAAACTCCATATTATTAGGTTGCATTGTGCAGAGTGTATTTATGTTTAATTCTTCTATAGCATAGATTTATCCATTCATTAATACAACTTTACAATCAATACTTTCTTGTTTAATAAAAATGTCCTGTCATATTTTTTACATTTTAATAAAATAGAGATTGTACAAGTAATCTTGTCTCTCCCAAACTCAAAATGGGCCTCGTAAAAATGGGCATTTATGTGTCGATCATGCATATGCTGAAGAGAACAGCTGAGATTATCAGTTGTTTTACAATTACAAAGGAGATGTATTGATAAAAACTAAACAACATAAATTAAACTGATTCTTGGCAATAATGCCTGACCATGATGAGTCCCTGTGTGACTACCTGTTTATATTAATCTTTTAGGCAGCATGGAATTAATAGCCTGTGCTCCACTTGTAATATAATTTTATTGATAGGCTATGCTTTAAAAGGTTTAAATTTCTCTTTTGTCTCTATTTTTTAAAGAGTCCCTCCAAAGGACCCATATTTTAACAAAATTTCTCCCATCTTACAGTATGACTTTAAGCAAACCAAACAGCAATGTGTGCCTATTGTGCCATCTTCAGGATATTTTTGGAATAAAGTAATCTTGGATTTTGTAACCTTTCTGAACTAAAGGAAATATATATTTGTAAATTTTTTTTTTCATGACTCAAGAGTAAGAAGGAAGTTTAGAAAAGTAAACCAAAAAATACGTTAACCTCAACACGAAAGAGCTTATGTTTCGTCATCCTGAGTAAAAGGGCCTCAGGCCACTACTTCATTTTCTTATTTCTCTGTCTCAGTTAAATTTACTAGTTGGAAATCCACAGTACTCTTTTCTGATGTGCAGGAGATTAAATGCTTTGTGAGACTTATGTGTCAACTTTTGCTTTTGGGTTTTTATTCTCTGATTTTGCAGCACTGAGCATGGTGGGAAATGATGTTGCACCACACTTTTTTGGTGAATGGCTTCAATTCATCATGGCCTTCTGATCCTCAGTGGATTATTGTTTGGGACTGAGCTGAAGACAGCCATCTACTGGTTGTAACTTGTGTTCATTCTTTAGTGCCACCATCACCAAATCTTGGCTGAAGCAAAAGCGATTTCCACAAAACATATTTCTAAAGGTACCTTGACTACAGCAGGGAGTTTTTCCTTCTCACAAAGGAGTAAGGAGTGTGAACAGCCTGTACCTTAAAATTCGGCACCGTTCTCATGACCTACAAGCCCTGACAACAAAGAACTGCCTGTTGTTCTCATGCAAACTGCTGAGACCTAAGCTAAAAGCTTCTGTATGAATGGGAGGTATGAATACAGCAGGATCTAGTGAGCTGTAGATGTAGCCTGGGGTGAGTCTCATCTCCACACAAAGGAAACACACAGAATCTCAGCTCTTTTTACACTAAAAAATTGATACTGTTAATAAATTACCACAAATTGTCTGCACTTAAGTGCATTGATATTGTACTTGCCTGGCTCTCCCACATGCCAGCATGAATCATGTGTTGTCTTTTGCCAGAGAAAATCTGTTTCTCATGAGAGGCTCCGATTTCTTTTAGCTTGCAGCCTCACACTTGCTTACAGAGAAAAAAAAATGTTAATTTCCTAATAAATACTGAGAAAACAAGAAGCTCAGAAGGAATCACCAGGTTGTTAGTGGAGCTATGCCATGACAACAAAACTGTGGTACGGCATGAATTTGACCTTATCCAGCTCAAGGAGATAAATAGAAAAGAAATTCAATCCATGTTGGAAAGGTCTATTAAGTATTTCTCATAATTAATGATCCCTCCTGGAAATTCTATGTAACCTTTCCTAAGATACAGCAAAATATGAGCCCTTTTGGGATGATCCTAAACCAGTTCTGTGATCAAACCAAACCACACCATCCTTTTTTACCTATGAGGTAAACCACGAATTCACATTTTCTCTGAAGAAAACCCACCATGACTTCTGAGAAGGAAAAGTTTATATTAGACACAAGACTAGTTGAATTGAAAATAGAAGTGCTCAGAAGCATGAATGGTCAGGCATCACAGACCAATACTGTTAATTTGATAAATTACGGCCATACTGCCAGACCACAGCTCCTTTACAAAACATGGAAGGCAAAATAGTAAAGCTACATTGACCTTCCTGTCTACTTCAGTAAAATGAACAAAAAAGAGTAGGGAAAGGCAGGCAGAAGAAATGGTATTGTTCATTCCCAGAGAGCAACAGAGGTCTTTCAGCCTTCTTTTTTATTCTTCCCCTCCCCACACTACTAAATCTGCTCTCAGCAGATTATTATTATTTACACAGTGCAAAGAACACTCTAGATCTAGGTTGTCCATCTTATGCTCCTGCTCACTGTTTCCTTTCCTCTCAAATGCTTCCATAAGTTACAGTATCCATTGTGGATTTGCTTGAGAAGTGTTTTATTTGCAAAGGCTAGAGTGATTGTTTGCCTGAACTCACATGTGACTCTATAGGTTGCTGATTACCTTGTGTGGGATGCACTGGGAACAGTGTACACCCAGACGAGTCACATTTTATCATCCTTTTCATAGCAAAGCAGTGGTAGTGTTTTACCATATCCCAAACATGCAGATCTTTTGAACTGGAATTTGCTAACATATCTGGGGTTACATTTCAAGCAGTCCAGAAACAGATACATAGAGGTAAGTTTTCAAAGTCTTAAGAGATTCTGAGAAACTAGTACAATGAAATGGAGAACCTTTCAGGTCATCTTCCTGTCTCATCCAGAAAATGCAGGGGATTATCTTCTTACTCTACTTAACCCAGATTCCTGAGGCACATAGTCATAGAATTATAGAATAGTCTGGATTGAAAGGGAACTTCAAGATGATCCAATTCCAACTTCCCTACCATGAGCAGGGACACCATCTGCCAGATCAGGTTACTCAAAGCCCCGTCCAGTCTGTTCTTGACCACTTCCAGGGAAAGCATATCACAATTTCTCAAAGCAACCTATTCCTGTGTACCACCACCCTCACACTGCAGAATTCCTAGTATCTAAATTTATTCTTTTTCAGTTTCAGATTAAAAAGTACACCTCCACACCCCCATCTTTCCTTTAAGTACATAAAGGCTGTTATATGGTCTCCCCATAGCATTATCCAGGCTGAACAACCCCAGTTCTCTCAGCCTGTCCTCACAGGACAGGTGCTTCTGACCTTTGGTCATCTTCATGGCCCTCCTGTGGAGCCACTTATGCTTGGGGACTCTGAGTTAAACTCAAGACAGCAGGTGTGGTCTTACAAGAGTAAGGTGGAAGAATCATCTCCTTCAAACTGCTTCTTTTGATGTGTAGTCCAGGATACAGTTGGCTTTTTATACTAGAAATGCACTTTGCTGGGTCATGTTGAGGAGCCTCAGGGCTGCTCTGCATCCACTCACTGCCTAGCCTTTGTTTGTGCTTGGGATTGCCCCAGAGCAGGTCCAGCACCTTGCACATGGCCTTGTTGAACTTCCTAACATTTGCACAGGCCCACCTCTCAAGCCTGTCAACGTCCTTCTGGACGTCATCCCTGCCCTCCAGTGTGTTGACCACACCACACAGCTTGGTGTTATCAGCAAACCTGCTGAAGGTGCACTTGATCCCACTGTCCATGTTGCCAACAAAATGTGACAGTTCCAATACCAACTCCTAAGGAACGCTTGCCGCTTTGGTGCTTGTGAAATAAGTTAGAAATTAAATGAAATGAAATTAAATGAAATTAAAATTAAAGGTCTTGATTCTCCTGTCACACTAACAGAAATATGGAATAAGGCTATTACAAATATCTAAATTGTAAATAACTAAAAACAGTGTCAGAACACAGTTGCTGAAAGTGAATCTTAAATTCCAGTTTTGTAAAGAATAATACTATTACAAATATCTAAACTGTAAATAACTAAAAACAGTGCCAGAACACAGTTGCTGAAAGTGAATCCTAAATTCCAGTTTTGTAAAGAATAATACTATTACAAATATCTAAACTGTAAATAACTAAAAACAGTGCCAGAACACAGTTGCTGAAAGTGAATCTTAAATTCTAGTTTTGTAAAGAAAGAATACAGTAATATTTGAAAAGACATTATTGAAAATAACTCCATGGAGAATTTTCAGTATGGACACTTATCTTTTATTTTTTATGTATGAACACAATATTATTATCAGCCATAAATTCTACACATCTCAAAACCAGATCATTTCTATTGAAAGCAGTTGACACTTCATTGTTCTTTACAGCCATCTTCCTTGCTGAATATGTTGTATCTGCTTCAGCTCTTTAACTTAGATTAACTTCAATGAATTTCACTATTCTCCATAAGTATTACTTTATTCAGTCATACATTCATATACTGGCCGTTGTATTTATTACAAATCCCAGCTGTTTAAAAAAAAAAAAACAAAACACCAAACTATTTGTCTATCTTCAGCATACTCAGTTTGGACTTCTGACTGTAAGGTTTGATTATCTGCATTTGTAATGGACATCTTCATCTGCATGACCAATGCAATAAGAATAGCTAAAACACCTCATCGACTCTTACCTTAAAACAAAGAGTCCTCACTTTATTACCCATATTCACAATGTCCATGAACTCCACAGATAAGGACATAAAAACAGATGACTGTATAACATAGGCACAATGGTTTAGGCTGAAAAGAGATGCAAAAGCATCTCTCATGCCAGAAAAGGGGATAAGTATGTGTTAGAGCATGAGTACATAAGCTGATATTCTATTAATCAAGATATTCACACATTAGTCACTGTCATCATTCACCAACCACTGCTTTTTGATTTATTATACTGATTTTTTTTCTCTTAACTCTGAGAACATGGACAGCTTATACAAACTGATCCTGGCAGAACTCCCACAGAATTTTGTTTCATATACATTACATGCAAGTCTGCTTGCCACTCTGATGGATAGTAAAAAAAAAAAAACAGTACCACAGGAAAAAACTTACTACTAACTACTATTTCTTAATACAATTTTGCAACTCACAGTATCACCAAGGTTGGAAGAGACCTCAAAGTTCATCAAGTTCAACCCATTACCACTCCCACTTCCCTCTCTGTTTTCATGCTTCCTCCTTGCATATAAACTCATGTACTGTTCATAAGTACATTACTTTCTGCTAAATGATAAGAAAATCTTGGAGGGATTTACACCCTAGAAAGCAAGAAAATAAAGTAGGCAGTTGTACAGTAGATGACTGCTATAGCATTGCTCCAAGTCATACCTTTCAAGTTTAAAAATTTGCCTCTGACGAAGCAGGTCAGGAAAACCTTCTTTTTAAATGGTGACCCTAAAGTTAGAAATCTGAATACTAAATGGTAACTGTGAGAGAATAGTACTTTGGTGTCTGAAGACTAAATTCTTATTTCCTTTTTTGAGGATCAAAACTATTGTCATGGCTTAATCCCAGCCAGCAACTAAGCACCATTGTCATGGGTTGAGTTTAAATCTGCTGGTATTCATGCTGTTGTCATGCCAGCTTCAAAACAAAAGTGCTGGCCGGATCAAAGTATTGTAGAGCTTGAAGTTCAGATTGTAACATGAGAGACTTCTTGTTCTGATTGCTGCTTTTGGGCTCTGGGTTTTGGGCATTGGCGCTTCTCTAGGGATGGCAGAGAGACAGGTGGGAATTGGCTAGTTCCCCAGCTTTCTGCTTTATGCTGCCCTTTTTTTCTGCAAATAGGCTCAGCTAAGGTAATTGTTATTATCGGCATTATGATGATGATGATGATGATGATGATGTCATTTGCTCAGTAAAACTTATCTCAATTATTTTTATTTCAACCCAGACGGGTTCTTTCGTGTGTTACTTTTCCCTCACTTCTATGTTGGGGGGAAACAGGCAGGTTAACCCATTACGACCACACAGCTGCTTCCCCACTCCTCCCCCATCCCAGAGGAACTGGGGGGAGAACTGGGGGGAGAAAAAATAAAACTGGTGAGTCGATATAAGAATGATTTTATAACTAAATTAAATTAATAATTACAACAATAATAACAATGAAAATTAATATATCAAAAGAGAGAGAGAAATAAAATCCAAGAAAAGACAAATGCTCACCACCCAGTGACTGATGCCCAAGTAGTGATTTGCACTTCCAGCCAACTTGCCCAGTTTCTATACTGAGTTCTACAGTATGGAATATCCCTTTGGCTAGTTTGTCTTAGCTGTCCTGGCCATGCTTTCTCTTAGCTTCTTGTTCACCTGCTTGCTGACACTGCATGGGAAACCAAAATATATGGGATAAATGCTACTTAGCAGCAACTGAAACAGCATTGTGTTATCATTATTTTCACACTAAATCTTAAACACATCACTGTACCAGCTATTAGGAAGAAAATTAACTCTATCTTAGCAAAACTCAGGACATCTATCTTACCGAAAGATCTCACTAAGGTGTAAATTCACATTAGGAATTTTAGTGAATGTCAGGAAAGGCTAATTTAGTTTCTATATACATTTTTTTTTAATGAACCTTTTATACTTTTCAAATGAATGACATAAAATACAATTTTTCAACTAGAAATTTATTTTTATTTTTATCTACATACAATGACAATCTCATACAGAACTATCATTTCCGGATGCTTTGAAAAGTCAAGTCAATATTACTGGTAATATATCTTACACCTGAAATAATGATTAAGATTATGAAAGGCTTTGCAAGACTAAGTATAGAGCAGAACTGAAAAGTGCATATTAATATCAAGTCTCAAAATATCTAAATATCTCTACAGAGCAGTAAGAGCAAGTTCATTGTTGCTCAGAAATTATTTTTTTTCTGCTATTCGGCAGTGCATTTGAGGTAAAAAAAAATGGTCACAGTTCTGTTTTCCAAATACTTGTTTGTCCATGTTTAGGATCTTCTGATGCTGTCCACTTCAGACATATAAAGATAAGATTAAAGTCATATCCTCTCTTTTGAGAATCAAGATTTGGAGTGTTTATTGAGAAACTGGAATGTTAAAAGGATAAAAATATTGTGGCATGGTTCTTTGACAAGGAAATCATAAATTGGAACCAATATTCTGTCAGATGAAAGCAATCCCAGAAAAAAATAGAAGTCTCTATCTGGGCTTTGCATTCAGGGCTGAAAATAAAAATGTTCACAAAACAAATACAAAGGATAAAAACACTGAAAGAGAAAAGCAGATTTTCTGATGCCTTTATTGTAGCAAAATAACAAAATCCTGTGCAAAGAGATTGTGAATTGATACCAGCCTGAGCTATAGCATTTCATCTGCCTTTTGTACTCACTTGGCAGCTGCAAGGCAATAGAGTCTTCACACTCTGAGTTTTGTTCTCTGCAACACCGACTCTTTTATCATTGACCTTACTTTGGAAATCATTTTTCTCAGTTTTAAATAATAAGTTTTCCAGCAGCTCTTAGAAGAGCGTGATCAGGTATAACGTCTTTTAAGAACTGTTGGAAAACCTTCCATTAAGCATAATTATATTTTTGCAATTATTTTCAGTTTAAGGGTATGTAAATACCTTTCCTTAGTTCACATATTTCATTCCAGAAGAGGCTAACAATTTGCTGTAAATTATCATTCTGAGCTCCTTGAATTTTTAAACACAAGGAGTCTAAGAGATGCTAACCTTGGGGGCTACCCCTGAAAACACACAGTACTCCAAATCATATTTACAGCCTCAGTACATGACTGATAGAGCACTTAATTCAGAACAAATGAAAGCTCAACCAAGTAACTGTGTAACTTAGAATGTGCCATCTCTCTCCACTTAGCACAGAGAATCCAAGTTAACCAGATCAGATTTACGTCATTGCATCATTTGTAAGGTCCCTGGTATAGGAACTAATTTCCAACAACTGAAGATTGAATTAATCCAGTACTTACATAACATGTTGCATATGCCATGTTCTGCCAATTATTCATTTGCTTCAGTGTGTCTTTTCAGCAATATGAAAAAAAAAAAACCAAAAAACAAAAAACACAACAACAAAGACATCTAAAAGGTCTCTTAAAACAAAAATTCATCACATTCAGCAAATCATTCCTTTTAAGAGAATTCTCTGAATGTTCTTCCAAAATAGTTGCAGCTCATATCAGTCCAGCATTACACAAACAGAATATCTTAAGGACAGATTTCCCTATTGATTATAACATTTTATGCTTACAGATCTACTCTGACCTAGCCAAGAGCTTACTCTCAATATATTGTCCTCTGTGCTGTACTTCTTGAAGGTGAGGTGAAGCTTATGGTCAGATACTGATCAGCTCTCCTGTGTACAATGAACTAATGAGTTCTTATAATTGTTTTTGCACAAAGACAGTCTCTAGATTTTTACCAAACACTCAGTTTTAATTTCTTTCTACTTCCACAGATGATACATGTCTGGAAGACTCAGAAACAGATGGATGTTGCTATTGTTACGGAAGGGGTAATTAATTACTGCGAGACGATATTTTAAAAATATTAATATATAGTTTATTAATATTAAATATTCAGAACTTGCATCACCCC
>WBNM01026909.1:60940-74146 GCA_013399055.1 Ramphastos sulfuratus
AAAAAAAAAAAGCTCAAGAAAAAAAAAAAGAGTGTGAGAAACATTGCTTTTACATTTGGATTTAATCACATGAATGCAGATGAAAGGATGTTCAGAGCACAATGCAAATACTAGACTTTTGACTGGAATGGAAAAGCCATCATCAACCATTTGGAAAAGGAGTAAGACAACAAAAGGCAAACACAAGAGAGTACTAAAACTTCATCTCAAACTTCTGGATAACATTGACACAGTTCAGCAACTTCTGCATAGAAATTCTGTCCCTGAGGAAAAAAAAAATTAAAAAAATAAGAGAAGAGAAGATATACTTCAATATAAGCTACAGACACAATGATGGGAATTTCTTTTTAATATTGAATACCACTCGGATGCAATTATAAGCAATCCACACTTACATAGTAAAAATGACTAGGGATCTTTTTGCAAGAAATGAAAGACAAAAGTGAGAATTGCTGGGAGTAAGACAGAGTGCCTAGAAGCTAACTGTCCAGACAGCATGACTCATGACACAGATTTTAGCTCTGACACATCTCAAGCCAGGAAATCACTCTAATTTGTGCCATTGATTGCAATCAGTGAAGTGGCTACTGTACATACTAGCTGCTCTTCTGAGCAGTACATTATGTGCTGTACTTGGCTGATGCAATCCAATTTATAGACTGGTAGGTACTAATCCCCAGTAAGGAGGAAGTCTTCCTGTCTTCCTTCTCTGAAGCAAGCTTTTACCTTTTTTTTTTTTTTCCAGTTGTTTTGACCCCATTTGTAAGATCTATCTTAACACTTCACTGTTCTCTTGGACCCCAGTGTATTCCAACATTATTTAGCTGGCAGTCATAAAATGCAATATAGGCCTGACCCAAAGAGCTGTGAATTAGTGGAAGAAAGACTGCTGAAACGAGATTTGGGGAAATCAAGCAAAGAAGGTGTGTAGCACAATCTTTAAAGAAGGTCTATTTTAGTTTTCTCAGTCTCCAAAATATCTGCCTGTGTTAACAGGAATAGCAAAAGAAAGAAAATTATTTTTGCTTTACTTTACTCATCTGCCTGTTGTATTCAGTGTTTGACAGGCATATACCTATATATAAAACATAATAGATGGAGGTACCCAATATAACAAAATCAGACTCTTAACATGAATAGTAGCAAAGTAGAAATTATAATGGAATGACAGTCAGCCTTTCTAACAGGGAGAAAATGAAATATGGCAAGATGCTTTCAGAAGGTATGCCATGTATCTCTCAGCCTGTATAAGATATTTCCTAATGTGCTGGTTTGAGCTAATTGGAATATTTTAATAGAGAAAATTATATTATAGGCTGTGAAAAGGAAACAATGGTGATGTCCACTCACAGGCTTGCTGAGATGTTTAAGAAAAAGTACTAAAAACAAAGATAAGTCAGTGTCTCTGGGGCACAGCGTCTTGGGCGGTCTAGCTTCTGGCTTCTCCTCTCTGCTGAGTAACCTCACTAACCACTTTTCCTTTAATTACACCCTGGCCGATCCTCAAAATTCTCCTTACGCATAAGGCAAACCTTGGGGTAAGGTATAGGGGTGGGGAGAAGGTGGAAGGGTGGTTGGGAGCCCCTCCTGGGGTCTCTGATTTCTGGGAGGGGTGTTGTGTTTCCGTATTACCTTTAACTTGTATATTTCTGTAAATATTCCTGTATATAGTGTATATATCTGCTTGTATATTGTGCTAGGCTGTAAATAGAGCTTCATTCCTTAACTTCCAGCCGGCTGAGTTCTAGTCTGGGTGATTATACAAGGTGTGGGGGGCGGGGAACTCCCAAACCATCACACCTAAGCAGAAGGTTTAAGATCAGAATGGACTGTTATCAACAGCTAGTCACCTCCTTCATTGCACAAGACAGAATTTCACCAAGTGACTCCCACATTATGACAGAATTCATTGCTCAAAAACATATGCCATTTTTTTGTTAAATATTCCTGGTGCATTGTTCTTGGCCAAACTTCTTTCAGTTACACTATTTCTAATACCAATGCCAACAAGTACAGTCTCTTCCTTTTGCTTGCATGAGATTGGAAATCAAAAAATACAAATATCTCTCATACCCTGAGCCACACTCTAGTTTCAGCAATTTGAGGAGGAAAGCAGATGGACAGATTGCCAGCCATTGCTGTGGCTCACCCCATGTCCCTCTGCTTATACCACACTTGTGTTTTTTCACTTTGTTCCTTTGCTCCTCTCTTCCCAGTAACTATGAATGGCAAATGTAGCTCTTTCGTGGCAACTTTCCTTCCCATGGCTGTCTCTTTCCTGAAGTGTATTTTAGGTGTCTCAGATGAAGGTGAGTAGCCATCCAGTATTGGAACAGATGGAGTACTGGCACATGCTGTCTTCTGGCAGCAAGACCAAAGGTGGCCTAGCAGAGTTTTGCCATGGTTAACACTTCTGACTTTACTAGGTAAGTGGTTCTTGTGAGCTCTATCTTGCCTGCAGAATCTCTGGAGTCTTGTGACAAGGTGCTAAAATTGCAGCTAGTGGCACAGTACTTAAATTATGCTCAAAGATTTCAGCATTGTAAATTCTGAGTGGGAAAATACTTTCAGGCTTTCAGACAGAAAGAGTGAAAAGAAGAAAAAAAATCTATAGGATGAAGTTATATATATTATAAAGAAATTAGAGTCTTTGTCTTCCATTTGACACAGCTGGGGGAAAAAAAGTCAAATTCATCACAAGACAGGAAAAAGAAGTGTATCTATAAAAGCCTCAAGAACGAAATTAACTCCAGCTGTTCAGTCCCATATGAGGTTTATTCTGAAATGTTCTTTTAGCAGCACGGGAAGGACAAGAGTTACCATCTGTATACATGTATTACATGTATTATAATTGGAAAAAAAAAAAAAGCATATCTCTCTTTAGGTGAAGTGTAACAGCCACTTCCTAAGGTATGCTTCCTTCAGTGAAACATACCTTTCAATACCCACTGATGATGTTGCAGTGATGGATCCTTCAGTGAATGCATTGACAGTTTGTCTATGCAAAGTGACTGATTTAGTAAGTAAAAATGCATGTTTTTCTTTTCAAATTCATAAATATATGTCCTTTACTTACAAAGCTTTTCCAGTTTTCTAATACAAAGCAATCTACTAGTTTAAAACAAAACAAAACAAAACAAACCCCCAAACACTCTTATTTTAGATGTTATCCTCCCATAATTTTCCACTAGAGAAACTGCATCCAGATTCATTTCACATATGCAATATAATCAACACTTATAAATACAATTAATTGTGGTGATTTGGCCCTGGCTGGGGGCCAGATGCCCACCAAAGCTGTTCTATCACCCCCCTTCTGAGATGGACAGGAGAGAGGGAAAATATAACAAGAGGCATATGAGTCAAGATAGGGTCAAAACAAAAAACATGAGCTGAAGCAAGGGCAAGGAAAGATATTATTCTCTTCTTCTCATTGGCAGACAATGTTCAGTCACTCCCAGGAAGCAGGGCTTCAATATGTGTAGTGATTGCTCCAGAGGACAAACACCGTCAACAAATGTTCCCACACTTCCTTCTTTTTCTTAGCTTTTTTTATCTGAGCTGACATCATATGGTATAAAATACCCCTTTGGTCAGTTTGGGTCAACTGGCCTGACTGTGTCCCCTTCCAAGGTCTTGTCCAAACCTCAGCCTACCATTGGGGGTGAAGGAGAAGAGGGATGTTGGAAAAACACAGCATTGGTGCTCTGCAAGTACTCCTCAGCACCCAAAACACTGGTGTGTTATCAGCACCCTCTCAGCTAACACTACAAAACACAGCCCTCGAAAGATGCTATGGGTAGAACTAACTCCATTTCAGCCAAACATCTATAGAGTATGCTATTAAAGCACATTAACTTAGTAAAGCTTGTCAGATATTAATTTTGCTCAGCTGGTATTAATCTCTGTATATCCCTTGGGGGAAAAAAAATGTTATCAATGAGGAATAACAATAATCTCAAAACAGAGGATTGGTTATGGAATGTTGAAGTTTTGGGATTTTATGACAGTAGCTTTGATAGAGATTGGCAATAAAGATATTTAACCAGTATTTAGATATATTCAATTACAATACTAACACCTAACTTTTAGCATTCTCAGGCTCATCAGTTCAACAAGATAGTTCAAGAACTGCAGCTGTCTGTTCATGTAAGGGGGAAGTGCCAGACTATCGGTTTTCAGGATGTACAACAGTACATTATTCTCCCCACAGAAGACTTTCTACATGCTATTTTTTAATACAATAATATCTATATATCTCTATATATATACACACATTAAAAATTACAAGTAACTTATTTAACCTTTATTATTAATGAGATTGTTTAAGAGAAACTGCTGTCACGAAGTGTCTGCTCAACTAACAGGTCTTTATTCTAATCATGCTACTGTTCCTCATTAAAATCAGAGTTGCTACTTACAATGTATTTTGGGCTGGATTTTTTAGGAACACATCATGATTTAAGATACTTCAATTTTGCAGGCATTCAAGGGAGATAGAGGATGGGGGGTTGTGTATTTCTTTTTCAAAAAGGCATTTCTTAAAGTCTTGTGGGACAGGCATTTCAGACTCGTGTTATTAATCACTTAAGGAAAGCCTCAGCTAATTGGTCATATGCTGTAAACAGAGCTGGTGCCCTGCTGTTCATGTGTTTCGTGCCTGTTGAGGGGAGCAGGAGTAACTGTACATTAGGGATTTTTAAAGTATGTACATGAGTTACAGGCAAGCAAACAAGGCACAATAGGGAAAGGTAATGCAGGGCAAGCATTAAAATCCAATTAAATTAAATCAGTATATTTCACTGTTGATGGGCATTGGTTTTGTTTCCTCTCCCTTAAATTGAGTATTGAGGTGTCAGACTCTGAAGAGTAACTCATTAGATTTGAGCTGCTTTTGCAGAGAAATAAGCAACCAGCTGATTTCAATATGTGTGTGCCTCTGCAGAGTTGTCAGGGAAACACATATTTCCAAGAGGAAGAAAGTCAGCTCCTTCCACAGATGTTCTTCAATTACCAGACCTATGAATGTAGCATCTCTGAGTAATGGAATTTTTTGTCTCATCTTTCACTGAGCTGTTACTTTTCTTGAGAACAAGACCAGTATCCCATCCAGCAAGAGCCTGTTGGGTAGGGTTACACAGGTCAGGGACCTGCAGTTTGAGGAGACCAGCAGGTTCCCAGTGGAGAGCAGTGGTATGTGCTCCTCAGAGCAACACAGTGAGGAATATCATTCCAAGTCTCTTGTCCAAGAAGAACTGCTTGGTGTACCAGTGACATATCAGTTGGGAAGCAGCACAGGTGGTGTTCAAGAAATCATGGATTTTTAACCACAAAGACAAGATCAGCTCTCATTTCTCTGAGCACCAAATTATTTTTCTGTCCTATGCAATGTACTGACAATTTAAAATAAATACATAAACAAACAAACTGTGCTGGAATCCAACTCTGCAGACCAAGGCAAAAAAAGTAGATTTGTTAGGAGCAGACCCCTGACAATACATGGTCAAAGAAGGCTCAGATGTGTTATCACATATCTTGGCTTACCTGGGATAATCTCCCCTTACTGCATTCCATATGTCTATCATGCTACATGAAGTATTGCTAAAATGAATTTAAAAAACCCTGTACACCTGAATATTGTAATGATTATGAAAAATTAAAGGGGCACAGGGGAAACTCCAAAGAGAAAAGGGTCAGATTTTATCTAACTAACTAGCCTGTTTCTTTTACAGGGAAATTAATTCTTTTACATACTGATAAAATATTTCTACAAACTCTATGAAAGCTGATAGCAGAAACTTTGGGAATATCTCCTACTTCTACAGATCCAGACATCTCAGTTGGAATAAGTCCAGAGGAGAGATATTTTAAGATCTGTGTAAAAGAAAGCCTCAAATGCTAGAACTATAGATGAGTGTGTGAAAAGGGAATATTTAGGGAGTAAGTTAGCTCAAACTGACTTGCTGGAGAGAGTCCAAATGACCATGAAGCTGGTGAAGGGTCTAGAGCACAAGTGTTATGAAGGGTGGCTGAGGGAACTGGGATTTATGCTGGAAAAGAAAAGGCTTGGGGAAGACCTTATCTCTTGCTACAGCTCCCTGAAAGGAAGTTGTAGTGAAGTGCATGTTGATCTCTTTTTTCATGCCTCCTCCTAAAAGACAGCATGGCAGTAAACGGCCTCAGGTTGTGCCAAGAGAGGTTTAGATAGGTTACTAGGGGGAAAAAAATAATCACTGAAAGAGTGGTTAAGCATTGGAACAGGCTGCCCATGGAAGTGGAGGAACTACCATCCCTGGAAGTGTTAAACCAACATGCAGATATGGAAAGAAAAGGAAAAGTAAGGGAAAGCAAACTAGTATAAAATACTAAAAAAGTAGTATACACAGAACATGAAAGAGGAAATTGAGAAGGAAGCAATGCATGGTTTTATTTTGAAAAGTAAAGGCATGCAAAGATGGAGGAGTAGCTAGACAATAGCAATCGTTAACAATTTATGTTTGCAAGTGACATGGTGGACATACACAGGTAGGCATAATGAGACTACAACTAATCAGAATAAATCTTGGAGGGACATGGAAAACACATGAGGAAGTAGATGAGATAGAGCCAGAGTAAAAAGAAATGAAGAGGAAACTGGAGAACACAAAATAATCAACACACGCCTGACTGCTCTGTGGTTCTTCTCAGAATGAATTGCTGGACTGTGGACAAGTGAGCACAAAAAGTAACTAAGAATTTTTAAAAACCCACACATTTAATGAAACACTATTGAATTAAGTTTGCAAACAGGCATCCAGGAAAAAATCAGAAGAATTTGAGTTGAATTGCATGCTAGGTTAAAACATACAAAGAAAGATGTTTTGAAATTTGAGAAGGAACCACTAAAGGTAGCTGTAACAAACTAGTAGTGTTTATCCAGTTCAGCTTTTCCATCACTAACAGATGTTGAAATCAATGAGATCAATAGGTTCACCTGAAGCATTTGAGTCATTCTTATTCTCTCATAACAGATGAAAGCTGTTTAAGCTGTGTGCTAGATGACTGGTGTAGGTGTAATGCCTGAAAGCAGCATCACATGGGGAAATAAAATGCTTTCATTACAATGTGTTTGTGTATTTGTCAGCACTTGAGAATTATCCACATCACTGGTTTGTTGACAGTTTGCCCCCTTCATATCTGCAAAAAAAAAAAAAAGAAGTGTATGGCACTAGCAAAACTGGAAGTTAAAATGTAGGAGGAAAGGTATATAATACAGAAAAGAGTCAATAATTTATGTTAAGTCAGGCATGCTGCAAACACAGGTTACCCTCGAAGCTAAGCTTTGCAAAAGAATCAAATGACATGGCATGACTTCAAATGGAATGAGAATGTCATATCCCAGTATGTCATATCAGCACTCACAACCTTAAAATATTAGCAGTCCTGAACAGCCAAAAGTGAGATAGCAGCTAACACAAAAATGCTGCTAAAATCAGATGACTAAATTATCTAATGTGCTGGTTTAAGGCTAATTGGAATATTTTAATAGAGAAAATTATGTTACAGGCTGTGAAAGGAAAACAATGGTGATGTCTATTTCACTCATAGGCTNAGAAGGAACTAGACTTGTAATTTATTTCTAACAGACTGTTTGTGCCTACTTACTTTAATTTTGATAAGATTTGTGCACACCACTGAGTCTTTTAAGAAAGATGAAAGACCCATATCCTGCTTGAAGGATTTTGAGTCCTACTCCTTCTCTCAGACACCTAATAATGATTCCTTTTTTTCTTAATGATGGGAATGTTCACCTCTGGAGTTTTCAAGAATAAAAACTATCTTGGGTTTTGATCCTGTGATTGTTTACTCTAAAAATTATCAATTTAATAGGTTCTAAGTTTTAGTCATATATATAGATAGGACATAGAGTAATTCAAGCAGTGATTTGGAAGTGAAACCTTCATGTAGAAAAGTTGAGAGATCTAAAACCTGAGAAAAGACAACATCCATGAAACAGGATATACAGACCGGATACATAGTGCAGAGAGGAAAAACTTATAAAGTCATAGCATACAACTTAATAGAATTTAAAATACACTATAATCCCTGATTCTGGGAATCAAATATAAAATGGAGAAAATAGATCCAGCACTAGGCAAGTGATAGAGTATAAGATCATATTTGGAATAATGGGCACCATTCTGGTCACCTTATTATGGAACTGTTGAAACCTCATTGGCTGACATCTGATACGAGGTGGTTTGGGATGTTGTCCTGTTTCTTCCATTATTAATTTTGTGCTTGAGGGCAAATGCCAGCAGTGCTCATTTTAGTTTTTACCTCCTGCTGCAACTTCAACTGTCAGAGAGACAGCAGGAGTCAAAAATGAAAGGAGCCACCTTATAGAAATGCTATGCCACTGTGTCATTTTTAAACTGACAGCTTTTTACAGTCCAATTTCTCAGGGAAAGAAAAAAAGGGACTTTCATTTTCACCTCCCACTGCTGCTTTGACAGAGAAAGACATTTACCCAGGTTTGAATGCTGGTGGGAGGCAAAAATGTAAAACTGTGTCTGAGTGTTTGTAAGTGGGCTTTGACTACACTGTAGAAGGATAAGCTGATTTGGGACAAGCTGAACTCCAACCTCTGCTTACCAGGTGGTAATAGAAAAAAAAAAATTAAGAAAAAAAAAACAAAAGTAAAAAAAAAAGTGCACATCTGCCCTTAATGCAATAGACAAAGACTATTCTGAAGGATATATGTGAATATAGAAGAGTCACAGACACTTAAAGATGTCAGTTTATCCTTACATCCAACATAAAAATAGCTATTTTTATAGACTTTGGCCTTCAAGAAATTGACAGTTGAGAAGATTCTTCAATGAGAACAACCACTGAGGAAGGTAGGGATGTCTCAAAGGAGGAATCCAGGAAAAATACGGTATGCTCCTTATATTACTAGTACATAGTAAGGAAAATCCCTCCCAATAAAAGATCTCAGAGAAAGAAGATAAGAAAAAGCTAAATGCTGAAAAATCACACATAGTAATTTTTCTACAGTTATCAACATAATAGCTACCAAAACAAAATATTTATGACTGTGAAAGCAAAGTGATATGTACGTCTGTGAAACACCACTCCAGCATTCTCATTTATCTAGCTTCCATTTTATGCATGGTACTTAGAAAACTCAGAATCCAATATAATAATGTAATGTAGTAATAGAATATAAAAGTATAAAGAGCCCCTACTCAGTGCTTGATTAAATTTTTAATTTTCAAAGTATCCGTTGCAGCTATTCTGAGCTCAGAGTTAAAATTAATTGCAAGTGACAATGTTATTCAGGGTAAAGAAAGTAATCTCCTATCATTTCAAACTGTTTTATCATTAATCTTGTATTCCTTGCTTTGGGTCTCCGTTCCTGACAAAGTCCACGACCTTGCCAGGCTTAGCCACTTGACCAGAACATCCAAAATGTTTGGCTTTCAAGGACAAGAACACTGAATTTCTCCAAGTTCATTGTTTAGTGAGACCATCTAGAATAGCAACAGCTATGCTCTCTGGAAAACACTTTTTTCAAGAAAAATACCATGTATATAAATACACACACACACACATAATAAGTTTGCATATATCTCTCTAAATATATCTATATATACACACACCTATATGTACACAGATACATATATTTTAAAATATCAAACAGTGTGCATTAAACAGACAAACTGTAGCTAGGGTCTTCTAATGGGAGCTTGGAAATCTAAGCCTTGTATTGGAGACACGCTGTCATTTCTAATGATATGTCAATTTATAATTAATGTCATAGGCCTGGCTCAGAACATCAGGTACATGGGATAGCAAAGCAGCAGAAGCATTCTGAGTTCTGCATCTTTTCCACATTTTATTTTCTAGTTTATAACTACTTTTAAATCCTGTATTTCGTTCGTCTAAGACCACTGACAATCATTTTTCATTATCTCATTTTTTACCTTCTTGTAATTTCATGTGAAGACATTTACTTGCAAGTCCTCCTGCCACTCAGCTGCTACCAAGAAAGCACAGTCTTCTTTTCCTGATCTGTTTCATCTTCACAGAACACATCTTGATCCACAATTTTCTTTTAAAACTAGTGGGCTTGCACATGCAAGTCTCCTGTACAGCCAGTTCTGCAGACACATATTGAAATAATTCTCAGTAAACTATCTTGAATATTCCTAGGCCTTATTGCTGTGAAACAAAGCTTGAACACGTGAACTGGGCAACAAATGATAGAAATTAGGTCAGCATAAAAGCCCTTGTGTTGTGAAATATTATCAGTTGTATTTATAAAAGGTCTGTTAATGGAAACATCGTGATAACAACAAGTGATAGACAAAAATAATGGGAAAGGTAGAACATTGTTAAATACATAAAATAAGCAGTATAGTAGTGGCTGAACTGAAGCTTCTGAACTGACTGCATTATCACTTCCCAAGCGGATAATTATTTTTTAAAATTATTATTTATTCTGAGTTGTAATGTAAGTTTCAAACTTACTATTAGAGCTGTTTACAGCAATTTTAGAGCAGAATTCGAGTCCAGCTTCACTGGATTAAGACAGTAAAAGATAAATAAAGGAGCACAGAGAATTTATGCACTATCATGTTTGAAATATCCATACTGTCTGCTGACAGCACTATTTTATGTAGGAGGAGCTTATTTTGTAGTTGCAGCCAGAAAATAATTGTAATAATTGCCTCCTTTTCCCTCTTGCCTGGCTAGCCAGTACTCCAAAGAAAGAGCAAGGCAGGCAGCTGGAGCAGAGGTATAGGTAGCATGGGACCAAGTTTTGAGGAAATGAGGAGGGAAGAAGTACTCGAGATAAATGGAGCAATTGTCTCAGAGATGTGAATCTCAGAAATGGAGTAAAAGAGCCCAGGTACATTCAGAGGTAACTGTGTGGAATAATAGACATCTGTTTCTCCTAAGTAACAATCTGAGGGAAGAGAAAGGGTTTTTACCATCTATAGCAAAAGCAAGGCAAGCCGCAGAGAAATCACATAAAGAAGGGGGTTGGGTTTGGGTCTGGATCTGGGTTTGAGTTTGGGTTTTTCTTGTCTTTCATGTGCTTAATCCCAAACTTTTCTCAGTTTCTATCCAAATTCAATGTAACTGACTGTGCCTCACTGCCGTCTCAACATAAAGTATAATCAAGTTGTTTTTCCACTGCCTTTCAGAGGTACATTTGTTCCTCAGTCAGTTTTGAACATCAGCTTCAGAAAGGGGCCTATCTGTGGAGGTATCTGTGTGCCAAATGTTGCAGAGGAGGGGGCAGTGGAATTTCACCTGTTTTCCAAGAAAATCCGGTCCGATGCTTACGCTTTTTTGTTTCACGGTTTTAAAAACTCTGGCTCTTAATCAAGCTAAAGCCAGAGGCCAAGTCAAACTGAGTAAGTGCTGTCTGTATACTGAGTAAAACAGTGACTGGGAAAGAAAGTAAAATAATTTTTAAAAGCCACAGAAGAAAAAAACCTGAAACAATATTGGCTTTGACTTTGCATAGACAGATTCAGATAAGAATTTTAATACAACATATATGAAGTCCAAATTCCTCTCTTATTTGCACTGATAGCTAGAGGAAATCTTTGACTGACAGGAAGTCAGTTCATGTTCTGATACACAACTTTTCATTACTATAGTGTTATATAGGTTCAGCAAGAATCCCTGAGAGCAAATCCCTAGTATATCCTAGCACATTGTTCTTTTCACTCCTGACAGCTGAAATCCTAATTGAAATCTTATGCTTATTTATTTATTTTCTAAACCTTTCTTTCTCTCCCTCAAACCACAAGTGATTTCATTATGATTTCTATCTTTTAATGACTACTTGACCAGCTCTGGGTCTCACCCTGTCCACGCTAATGCAAATACTCTGATGAGTTTTATGGGGCCAACTACACAAGCAGCAAAGACTCGTTTTGATGTTTTTGCAGGATTGGACTTCTGATTGATAAATTATTGAAATATTAAAGAAACAGAGTTTTAACTGGTAGATTGGTTGACTACTGTAACTGCAAGAGCTAAATTTATTTCTAGTATAAATCCCATGATGAAATGGCTGAGCAGGGAAAGTCATCAGGACATGGCTGGGATATTATTAGAGTTGAATCAACAGCTAAAGAATTCACTTGACAAAGGAATTGCAGTGAGCAAGTAAAAGAAAGGAAGATACATGCCAGCGTAGCCAGCAAAGCATAGTCATGAAAGCTCTTTCTATCAACCCTCACACACACACACACACACACACACACAATTAAAACAAACAAACAAAAAATACAATAACAAGAAAACAGTAGTTACATTCCCTATTTTCACCAAATGGGGAATTTAGCTTTTTAGAAGAAGCCACCAGGGCATCCATGGAGTGCTAACCATTTAGAAATGTGTTAGGAAGAACCACACCTGAAAAGAAATCTGGATTATCTTTTCTACAACTGGAAAAGAGCTACATATGTAAATAATTCTATTTGCATAATGGGATGGAAAATTTGGAACTTTTGCTATGAACTATGGAGTCACACAGGAAATCCTGTCACCTCAAGACTAAACAGAAGAGGATCTGAACCAAGGTGAACCTCGTGACTGATAATTAGCAAAAAGAAGAAAAAAAAAAGTCCTTTAATTATATCATTATACTTCTGATTTGTCTAGGAGTTATAAAATAATGCAAACCCCCTCCCCCTCCAAACAAACAAACAAACAAAAAATATGAAACAAACAGTATATTAAAAGTTTGGGGATGGGGAGGGGGATCTGATAGAATGACAAAATCAGAGCACATGAGGAAGTCTCTTCTCATACTGCAGTTTTCTGTAACTAAGGGGATCAAAGGTTTGGATAAAGACTGACATTTTTACTCTTTTTGTTATCAGATTATTTTTTTTAAAGCAATCTTGTTTTTTATTTCATGACCACCCTGCTGCTATTCTAATTAATACATATTATTATACTGATAATCTAAGGCACAGACCTGCTAGTTATTCAGCAAATCTAAGTGTCTCACAGAAACAGATTATATTGTTGTGTGAGTTATTTGGGTCTGTTTGAAACAGCACCACCAGAAAATGTAGAAAAAAATAACAACGAAGGCCTTAAATTAATACAGAACATTTTTATTCCAAACAATCACAGCTACAAATGTCTTCAGTCATATGTACATGCACATAAACAGACACAGTCAGATATATA
>WBNM01026909.1:74185-92730 GCA_013399055.1 Ramphastos sulfuratus
ATTTGGATTCAGAAGCTGTTAAACCAAGCACAAAATTCTTAACACAGGAAGAGACAACCACATCACTATTGTGAGGATGAGTAACTGCATCAATCATAATTTTTTTAACTTTTCAAAACAAGATAAAAGATTGGTTTAAAGTATGTCTTGATTCCCACCTCTATTTTGAAAATCTTGCTCAACAGATAGAAAAGGGAGCCCAGGCACAGAGAAGTTCTTTCACTTCTCTGGTAATACAGTTAAGTTCTGATTCTGACAGGGTAAAGCACAATGAAGTAGTAAACATGGGTTGCAGATCAGTAACAATTAAAGGAGAATTTCTACTACAGTTAACAGAAAAATCACATTATTGTTACATTGATGAGAAGCTTCTTCATCTTTTTATGAAAGCCTATAATATCCTAAAAATGCTAAA
This sequence comes from Ramphastos sulfuratus, assembly GCA_013399055.1. Lineage (NCBI taxonomy): Eukaryota > Metazoa > Chordata > Aves > Piciformes > Ramphastidae > Ramphastos > Ramphastos sulfuratus. The sequence continues at coordinate 74,601 of WBNM01026909.1, forward strand.
TGTCTTGATCTGAGAATAGATCTTTATTACATTGGAAAGATCCTTAGGAGCACCTATCTGTATTTGAAAGAATTTTAGTTACAGAGAGAAGCTAACAGTTATGTATTCTGATTTACGCAATTCACTTCTTATTAATTAGTGGTTGAAAACATCAATAATAGTGTGAAAGGTAAGGGGATTTGTACCAAACAGACTATTTAAGCTGTGCACTTAGTTTCAGTCAGATTTGTGAGAACTAAATAGAGGGAAAGTTCAGTTGCTATCTCTCCCTGCTCAATAACCACAGAAAAATAAAGGTAACGTTGTCAGCGTTTTATGACTTCAACTCAGTTGGGAGGCATCAGTGGTAAGTTTCAACTGCTGAGATGCATTTGATGAAAATCTTAAAAGCAATTGAGTAGTCTAAACTGTTGACTTTTATGAATTTGTATTGCGAATTACTCTTTGAAGGCTCCTTACCTGGGAGGCTTTGAACTGCCATTGTTGTGCTAAGCTTCCTGTATTTGGAGATAACAAAAATTAACTTTTCAAAGATTCATTGGTCTGGAGACTGGTAAGTTATTTTAAAGGTTTGCTTCCAAGTGTACAGTAACACCCCAAACCCTTAATTACTAAAAGTAATCTTTAATGTTTATCATCCAAATATGAACAGGTCTATTCATTATATTTTTTAACAGCTATCTGAGCTTTTTTAATTGTGGATTGGTTGGATATTTGTTTTCACAGAATTTTATGGCTGATTTGATATTTGACCTGAAAGGTGATGAGGTATTGCTGCATTTACTTAATTTTCTTTTTATCCCTGATGAATTTTTTACACAGTGACTGTCTCTTCCAACCTTGCTGATACTGTGATACTGTAATACGAAAGTAGATTCATGGCAAATTCATCCCTTTTATTTTTTAAGGCATTCCTTAATGGTAAGGTATATACATACATATTTTAATTTCTAAACATGAAGAGATTGATCCTGAATGGTAACAAGTGCTTTTAGCTCCCTTCAAATCTAATAGGAAGCAAATTTGTTCAGTGCAGTGTAGAAGATGCTCAGCAGGATGTAAATTTGGGCTCAGAGTCATTTAAAAAGAGAGCATGTGTTTCAAGCTCCATTCAGAGCACATTTTTGAACAAGAAACTTATTTCAACATGATTGAAAGACAAATCAGTCATTCAACTTCTTTCCTGTGGCATATGGAATCACAGATTTAAGAAACTCAGTAGATACATTGTTTGTTGCCACAAGATGGCCACTGCAGTGCCAGCCCGTTCAATCTGCCTGGTAAAAAATTATACTAATTGTGATACCATGTTAATTGCAGCAAGGAGATGTGAAGGATAAACCTGAGCTTGAAGAAACACAATTTGTTTTAACATCTGAAATTTAGGTGTTTGAGATTTCTCCTTTGCTTCAGCATCCAATAATAAATTGGGAAAGAATACAGATATTTGTTATTATGACTAGGGTTCTTTATACAGCATTTCATAAGAATCTTTAATTGTCAGTTTGTACAATAAAGGGTTTGTAGATTGCACATAGCTATCTGCAAATCCACACAGCCACCAGACAAGCCAAAGTATATAATTCAAATCCAGGATTCAACTTTTTTGCCATAAAAAACAAATAAACAAACATGAACACAAAAATTACAAACAAAACCCACCAAAACAACTAACCAAACTAAACTGAAACAAACAAAAAAAGCCCAACAATTTTCTGAGATTTTTGTTCGAAAGATATTTTTTCAAGAGATATTTGTTCAAAAAATGTAAACTACTGACTTACGGAAAGAAACCTCACAACACAACACACAGAGAGAATGCTATCAGGTAAGGCTATTTGGATCAGTGCTGGGTGACAAGGGGAGGTCCTTCTCCAAAGCCCTTGCACACCTTCACCTTCTTCAGGTAAAATTAGTTCTGGGAATAGGTGGAGTTATTACAATCAGTTCCTGGAACTTATTTCCATAAAGCCCTGCCTCTTCATGCATGCTCAGTGCCACCTGGTGGTCATCCGTTGGGGTCTTGAGGAAGGCCCAACATCTTCCTCAGTCTGACCTCTCTACCTTTTGCCCACCTGGCATCAGTTGTGGGTCACATTCCTGGCCAGACTCTCCAATGTTCTCATCTTTGAATACAGTATTCTTCTTCTCCATGAGAGTGTTTCAAGACCTTTTCAAGCTTAACCCGTATCCTTTGTGTTTATATGATTGATGATGCTTTATATAACTACTTATACAGTTAATGATTTAGCTTGATTTCTACATTCTGTATTTTCTATCCCTTTTCCCATATCACTACCAAAAATGGACTTTAATATTTCTGAGAAAAGATGACAGTTTGAAGTTGCACAAAGGATTCTACAGGGAAAAAAAAAAAATTCTTCACACATACTCTAAAGTCTGCAAATGTGAAGGAAATGTTTTGGTTAGTCAGTGCCTACCTGCATTACTGAGAAGCCTTAATATTCCCAGAACTCAAAACACAAATCTGTTCTTAGGTCACTACCACAGTCAGCAAAGAAGAGCTGCAGATTGCAAAGTCAAACATCAGAAGAGCATCTCCAGTGAACACCTAGTTTGAGTAGGACAAAATTTATAATCTCTAACATTTTTCTAACTCACCTAATGTACAGAGATGATGCAGTATACCACACACCAAGAACGACAGAAGCCCACAAAGCAGAGTGTAATGACTGGAAATCCTCTCCTTTCTGACAAAACTGAATGCCAGATGATTTTGCCCTTTAAACTACTCTTCAAACACATGTTCATAGTCTGGAAGGTGAAGAACAGACACAATGTAACATTCCTACGGATTTCCAGAGTTGTGCATGAGTTTGTGGATGAGTTTTCTCTTCCTTTCCCTCTCTTATCTCCCCTTCAGGCTGTAAACCTTATGCTTAACATCTCAGAAGAGATATGTGCTTGCACTGGCCAACAGAAAATGTAGGAAATTAAGCCCAAAACAGAACTACTCGCATATTGTAATTATGTCTTCACCAAATTGGAAAGTGGTATGCGAGACTTAGGAATTTATCTGGGTTTTATCATATCTTTAAAACTAAAGGTAAAAATTCAGGTATCTTTAAAACTAAAGGTAAAAACTAAAGGTAAAAATGATTCTAACAAGCTGGCTCCATGATTGCTGGATGTCATCATGCGTTAACTCCTTGACTCCCAAAGTCTCTCTCTGACCGGGGATACTTCTGTATTTATCACAGCATTAGACTAAGCAAACCAAATTAACAAAAGGAAAAGTTGGAATGGGCTAAACTAGACACAATCTAAAACCCATTTGAAATGTACACACCAAATAAACAGAAATGTACTCAGGCAATGCCACAGAAGTAAAAGAAATAATAATAAGAATAGTGTTGTGGTTTTTTCTTTCTTTTCCTCTACACAGCTGCAAAATAATGACTGGCAGGAATCAATATCAATTCACTGGATGAAACATTGGATTCACCAAACCCAGGAAGATGAAAATGACAATGATAATAGCGAAAATATTCTTCAGAAAACTACTGGAACACTATTGTTCTTTTCTATTGAAGACAATTGCCCTTTGTTCATCAAATGTCAATCTAACTCGCTACAGCTTTCATAATAAGAACTCATGAGTAGGTGTAAATGAAAGAAGAGTCTCTGTTATTTAAATTGAAATCCTCTTGCAGTTCCTTGGTATGTAAATTACAGATTATGTTATACACTGATAGAGATGGTATAAATAGATCTGTCAGAGTCTAAGGGGACCTTTTGAATTGTTCTAAGTAACATGCACCACTTCAGAATTCAGCCTTGAATGCAACCACAGAGGCAAACAAAGAAGGGAAAATTTAACTGCTCATGGAGAAACTTTGAATATGTCTGTAGGCAATGGAAAAATGAACAGGCACAGGAGGGAAGATGATACGTCTCCTCACATTCAGGGTCAAACAAGGATATTAGTAATGAAAGACATTACCCTTTGCGTGGAAAAGAAAGTTTCACCACAATTGGTTAAGACTCAATAAGTAGTAAAAATTCTCTGAATGACAGCAAGACTTAACACCTTGTGAAATCTAGCCTGGCTTAGTACCAGTAGAGATGTCAAGCACAAGATGCATGCACCTTTAAATTTATAATGGTGATAAGGATTTTTTAATCAAAAAGACTTCCACAGAAATATATGCTTTTTATTCTTTGAGGATATAACATATGGCCTAGCCTTTTAAGACATTCTTCCTTCTTAACTGAGAAACCAAGAGCTTTAGACTCGGAAGCTGCACATTTCAGCAGGTCTGCTAACAACAGTATATTGAACTTGTGTGAAAGTTTAATGCCCTAGCCTTTCTTCACCTGCTGCAGATGATGTATGTTATATTGGAGGATAACATTTTTTCATATTGTCACAGTCATCAAAACTGCCACTGACAAAAAGAAACTAGAAAATGGGATAAATAAAAAGGGTATGTGTCTCCCTGGCTTTGAAGGTAAGATCGCATATGCACTTTATAGAATAATTGTATTGAAAGTTAAATGTTAGGAAACAGCAGAAGGGTAGTTCAGTATCCTGGCTATGAACAAGGATGACAGAATGATAAAGCACTCAGGGACCAATCCACAAGGTTATTTTGGTGTCAACCTGCCTATATTCATTCATTTCACTGAAAAATAAGATACTAAAGTAACTAAAGTAACTAGAAGCCAGTGAACCAGTGCGAGAGGGGTTTTTTTGTTTGGGTTTTTGGTTGTTTTGTTAGGTTTTTGGTTTTTTTTGGGGGGGGGTGTTTTGTTTTGTTTGTTTTTTATTTTTTGTTTGTTTGTTTGATAGTGCCCTTTTCAATGGAACCTAAATATGCAGACAATATTTTGATATTTTCCACTTATCATGCTTAACGATAGCAACATTAAGTTTCAAAATGCTGATCAGTCCTAAAGATGCAGATATATACATAGCATGAGCAGCCTGTAATGATCAGAAGAGGGAAGGACAGGGACATAAAAAAGACAGAAGTATCATAGTCAATAAGCCCATGTAGTATTTTTTAAAGGATGTTATTTTTATAAGCAAATTCTGTGAGCATTTCTGTGAAGTATACAGTCTGTATAAACAAATTGCCAATATATAGAATAAAGAGCACAAATGCATGACTAAAGATGCCTACCTGCAATACAGAAAAACTATAGGTAACATAGATGTATCTTTTTGACAGAGAGCAACAACTCTATTGGAAACACTTTTATCTTGTTACATTTCTTTGTATAAAAATTTTCTTATGACTTAATGAGAAATGTCAATGCCATTGCTGGCATTTAAAAAACTCTCTTGTAAAGTACAGGGATGCTTCAACTCTGAAACAGTTAATAAAATAAAGGAAGCCTTGGAATGTTCTAATAAATCCATCCTGGCACAAACAGAGATGCTGTTGTCAGAAAAGTTAAGTAACCCACTGTAATCTTGACCTCAAGTCAATGACAAGATTGACACTCCAAATCTCCTCAGTGAAAATGCATTCCATAGCTGCATGAAGAAACTATGGGACACGGTGATTTATAATTCTTGCTCAGAACAAATGAAAGCTCAACATTCTTATACTTGACTAACATTGGGCCTGGACAATAGGGAACCAAAATCTCATTTGGATACATGTGGTGTTTAAAAAGACATCATCAGGATCTCCAAATTGATCCAGTACCTAATGGTAGGCAGCACTGAGATCTCAGCACAGACACACATGATGACTGGCTATTGTGCATGCTTAAAATCTCAGTGGTTGCATTATGGTACAAGTTCTTGTTTTGTGAAAGGAAGAATGAGTGAGACCCGCAAGCAGGGAATTACAGTAATCCAGACAAGATGTCACAGAAGCATGAATTAATGTTTCAGTATCTCTATGTGACAACACTCTCAAACTTGTTATATTTCTAGGTTGATAATAGGACTTTTGTTCCCCCTGAATGCACATGATCCCCAAAGAAAAGCCCTCAATTAAAGTTTACCTCTACATTTTGCACAGATGAAGAACAAGTAGTATTTATGTGCAGTACATTGAGGGAAGAAATCTTCAGACACACTGTTAACAGCATTATTAAGCACAGTGGTCTCATCTTTTTCATGTTTAAAGCAATTTGGGGGCAGTCAAACTACACAAGAAATGGGGATCAGATGCTCCTATTGAGTGTAGCAAAATAATATAAGTCTTCTTTCCAATAGCTGTGCAAGCTTTTTACTTCTACTTTTCTCATCTTCCCCTGGATCTTATTATCCCCTTTTGTCTACGATTCTTAATCAGAGACACAGCAGTTTAAACTGCGCTATGACCTGAGAGATGACTTCTTTATCACCTCTGCACTTTTATAACATAAGTAAGTGATGGATAAATTATATAAGAAAGCTTAGACTGTGACCTGAGCTAATAATTTTTGTGTCCTGACACTGTAAGTCTTGCATAGTGCTTGTTCAGACAAAATCCGCACAGGAGTGAGTATGAACTTTATTAGAGTCAAACCCAAATAAAAGCAGAGTAGGGACCTCAAGATTTGGCCCTTTTTGACCTTCTACTAGAATTTCTTGCAAGCATATTGGGTCACATTTTCAAAAGCATTCAAAAGAGTCAAAGTCCTCTCTGCATTATTTTATAAAATATTACAGTTCTGTACCTACATTACTGGGGTATATTGCAACATTTTTTAAAATAAAACAAATATGCTATGTAACAGCATGTTGAGTTTGCCAATAAAATAATAAAAAGCTTTTGCTTCACAAATTACTGAATTAATACTGAAATATCTCTAATGCATCTTGCCATTCTATAAGGGCTTTCCAAATAATCTTATGGATGCTTACAGTGCCAAAAACTCTCTTGTATTCAGAGCTACAGTTACCAATCGGCAGGCTTCCCTGACAAAGCTAAAGTAGAGTACACGCATTTTATTTGTCTTCATCAGAATATCCCAGGAAAGAGAGTTGAGGGTGTTTGAGCTCAGGAGATAATTATCCCCAGTGTCCAGGTGTGAAACACACCAAATCAAACCACTGGAAACAGCTTTCTGGATCACCTTTCAGATTAAGGTGGACACACTGTGGGATGCAGAGAAGAACACTTTAGAAAGCAGCTTTGAAGGAAAAGACTTGGTTCCCCTGGGCAACAAGCTGAACACCAGCCAACAATGTGCCTTCACAGTAAAAGCAGCTACCAGTATATGCTGAGATCCAGCATTAGGAGGAGTGCTGCCAATAGGTCAAAGGAGATGATCCTTTCCTTCTGCTGGGGATGAACATCTGGAATAATTGCATCCATTTCTAGGCTCCCCAGCACAAGACAGACATGGACATACTGGAGAGAGTCCAGCAAAGGGCCACAATGATGATTAAGGAACTGGACCATCTCTCCTATAAGGAAAGGTTGACAAAGCTGGGACTGTTCAGCCTGGAGAAGAGAAGGTTTAGGAGAATCTCATGGGTACATATAAATACCTGAAGAGAAAGTGCAAATAGCAAAGAGCTGGGCCCTTTTCAGTGGCGCTCAGTGACGGGGCAAGGGTCAATGAGCACAAATCTAAACACAAGACGTCTCTGTGAACAGCAGGAAAATAATTTTTCACTCTGAGGGTGATCAAGCATAGACAGAGGTTACACACCGGTTGTAGATGTTGGATTAGATGGCCTCCAGAGGTCTCTCAACCTCAATCAGTCTCATTCTGTCAGCTAGAAAGAGGCTGCAACCTCTCAGGAGCTTCTCTGTCCAGGTCTTTGCAACTGGAGTGACTGGGATTCAGCTACTGGCCAGACTTCTGAGTCTCACTACTAGAGGATTCACACTGCCCATATATACATATATAAAGTATATCTGTATTCCCACAAATGGACCTCTATTCTGTTCAATGAGAGGGAAGCAGGATGAAGCCATTGGTGCTGTCTGTGTTCCTGTGAGTGCTCTGTGTTTCTGTCTGGGGTCTGAGTGGCCAGTCAGGTATATATGCAGGTATGTGGTGTATCAAGGTGCTCTCTGTGCTTGTGCATACTGGGAAGACATTTTCATACTCTATTTGCTGCACCTGGAGGCTCAGCAGTAGCCTCAGTTTCATCAGGCTATCAGATACACTTTTCTCTAACAGAACCAGTTAAGATAAATTGAGAACTGTTAATTTTGTAGCTTCCCTTTGTATTCTGCATCTTTGACTTAAGTCAGGTTTGGGGGTTTTTTTTGTTCGGTTGGTTGTATTTTATTTTTATTCTGCTTCATCTCTTCTGCAAAGTCATAATGCTGACAAAACATAATAGCTCTGCTCAGCTCAATAAATATGGATTCAAACATATAAAAGACTAAGCAGTAGTTATTGTTTGTTATCACGAGTTACACACTTCATCGAGAACTCCTGTTATCAATGCTCAAAAGCTCTGAGAATCTTGGCAGTAGTCACTGACCAGTTTAATTTCCCAGGAATCATAATGTAAATATGATTTCTGCTATATCCTAGGAATGCTAGCTGTTCTTAGACATGTATCTTATGTTTACACGGATTACACAGGGCACTAATTCTATCATTACTAGAAAGCAGCTACTTTCTTATCAGCAGCTTGGAAAGTTAACTTCACTGAAATGAACAATGCGCAGGGTAAATTGGCCTGCTAGTATTTTTACTGGTTTTCCACTGCTTAAAAGGTCTTTTGACTGTCTCCTGAAGGTCTTCTTTTCAGCAATCACCCCCAACTCAAAGCAGTAGTTTTTTCTTAAACATCATCATAATTTTTAATAAGTTTATCTTTCTCTTCTACCTACTGTCTTTAAAAGCCTTTTGATGCATTTGAGTCATATTTTTACATCCATTTCCTATTAGGAAGACTAAAATTTATATCTTTGTGTAGCTGAAAACTGAGATTCTTTCTTCATGACATGGTTCACAAAGTGAGCTTTTAAGAGCAACAATAAATATTGCAAGGATAATAGATGGTGTCGTGGCATAGGCTTTAAATTAAGTAAAAATATACACATCTTGTTGTAGAACCAGAGTCACAGCCACTACAGTTTAGCAGCTCCAATTCATCCACGTACAGAAGGAATGCAAAGGAAGCTGAAAATAGACAGTAACCTTACTAGCAGGCATGTTAATCTTCTAACTGAAAACAAGGGACTAGAGATCAAAAACAAACAAACAAACAAACAAAAGAGATAACATTTAAGTCAGACCAGGAGTAGCCATGAGAAATTTATATTCTTTCTGGGAAAAACCAAACAACCAAACAACAACAGCAACAAAAAAAACCCCACAACTTCTGCACTTCTTTTAGTCAGTGTAAAGCTAATAAAAACATACACTACAAATATCCAGTTATAATTTTTTCTAAATTCAATCTAAAACAGACTAATCCATGCATGTATCTAAAATCTGTGGAGGAAAATGGCTTGCTGAAGAAACAAAAAGAAAGAAACATTTGGATAAAGGCATATTGGGAAATCTATTCCTATTCTTCAGTGCAAAGTATCCATATTTATATCCAGGTCAGTTGCTCAGAGATAAAGGGGTCAATAATAAGTTCCTGTGTAATTAAATTATATATAATTACTCACTTTATGGTCAAAGTAGGGATGGTTTCTGAACAAATACATTTCAAGAATTCAGCCTTAACTCAGGTAAATAATCCAGCTTTCTGTTTGGCTTTCCAAAGGAAGTTACTGGTTATGTGATTGAAGCAAAAGGCTACATACAGAGAACTGGGCAGACAGGTAGTCAGTGTGAGGTCACCCAATAAAGACTGAATTTGCTTGTTGTAAAGCATTTTATTAATTCACTTGGCAAATGAGGAAAATAACATCTTGACTCTATGTAATATAATATCTGTATTTTACCATCTCAATTTTATGTCTGCTAATAGCAGATTTAGTATCGAAGGGATCAAATCATACAGGAAGCCTATCCATCTCATGCACAGGAAGCTTATGCATTTCATGCACAGTGAATCTTAAAAGAGGAATTGCAGCTGATCATGCCAGTGATCTCCACCTTTGGCAGTATCTCCTTCTAGTCCTGCGGTGCAGATTTAGCTCCACTTCGGGTCTCCGGAAGAGAACTGCCAGCTCTTACCAGCTCAACTGGGATAGCACTCTAACCCAAGTGTGGTTGTAATTAGGCTTCTTTCAATGACTGAAATTAGTTCTTCCCACTGAGGTGACTGAACTGCACATGCTCTTTTTTGCAACACACTCCGTTCCTGACCCTTCAGGCATAAGTACTGGAGGTGATTGGGTCCACCGGCTCTCCTGTGCTACCTCTAGACATCTCGTGACTCTTGCTGCCCTTGCAATGTACCGCAACATCATGTATTTTCTACTTAAGATGTAGATACGGTAAGAATCCTTATCAGTGTAAAATCAAAAGTAGGACTATGAATTAATCAACGTTTCTCTATCTCAATCCACTGTAAAACATTTATCCAGCACCCGCCCTTCTGAGCAGAGCAGGTCGCCAGCTACAAATTACGGGCGACATTGCCACCTAGTGAAGAAAAATGGAAATTCAACTACAATAACATGACAGAGCATACAGCAGCGTTTTTATGACACAGCTGTCCTTAAGATTCACACCTCTGGCTCCATAGTGATAGTTATGTGGTGTGTAAACAGATATTCACTGACTATCCTAGTCCTTGTGCCTGCACGTATACATTGCTCTGCCTACACAAAACGGAATGAATTTCAGTTTGAGGAGGGTAGATTTGCACTGGATATTAGGAAGAAATTCTTTATAGTGAGCGTGGGATGACATTGGAAATGGTTGCCCAGGGAGGTCGTGGATGCCTTCTCCCTGGAGGTGTTCAAGACCACGTTGGATGAGGCCTTGAACAACCTGGTCTAGTGGAAGCTGTTGTCACTGATGGTGGGTGGGTTTGGAACTAGAAGATCTTTAAGATCCCTTCCAACCCAAACCATTCTATGAATCTATGAATACACATAATTACGAGTGTATTTGCAATACACTCGCTTTGATGGATGTATGATTTACCATGTAAAATATATGTGTCCTGCCACCAAGGAAGCAGAGAAACCTTAGATGGTATGATCTGTCATGCTTGTCATCAAACCACCTGTGCCTGAGTGACATTAAATTTGAGTTGTTCAGTGATGAGGCACTCCAAATTCTGCTTAGACAAAGATGTAGCACCGATCAGACTATGCTGGCTTCCTTAGACTCTGCTAACAACATGCTGGCCTACCAGAAGATTTGCTGTGGTTTCTAAGAAAGAGTAGGTGGATAAAAGATCTGTGGTGGAGCTCCTGGACTGACAAATTGCAAATGATATTTGACAAGCATATGAGCTTTTATGACATGCTCAAGGCAGTTTAAGGACTTACATACAACAGCAATGCCAGACAAATATACAAGATGAAAATGTGCTGATCAGAGATTACGAAGGCATGAGGCAATAGTGAAAACTTTTGAATATCCTCTGTCACCCTTACTGTCAACAGAGCTGTTTCAGATGACGTCTTCCTAACCAACACTCTCCATCAAGCAGCCTAGGTCATAATGTGAAAGGATTAAGGAGAAGTTTGGGGTTTTTTGTTGTTTTTGTTTGTTTGTTTGTTTTTTCCCCTTTAACCAGCAGGAAACATGGTATGACATGACAGGGAGTGTCTGTTCAGAAAACTCTGAGCCATTACAAAGATAGACTGGATGTTAGGAAGTTCTTCAGCATAAGGGTGGTGAGATCCTGGAACAGACTGCCCAAGGAGGTGGTCAAAGCCCCTGGAGGTGTTTAAGGCCAGGCTGGATGAGGCTCTAGGCAGCCTGATCTAGTGTGAGGTGTCCCTGCCCATGGCAGGGCTGTTGGAACTAGATGATCCTTGTGGTCCCTTCCAACCCTGACTGATTCTATCATTCTATGATTAATTTAATGCTTTAGCTGCTGGCATATTTTGTGAGTGCATCTATATGGAATATATCCATCCATAAAAAATACAATTCCTAATAAACATGAAACAAGTGTAAAATATTAACATATTAATGGTATATATGGCATCCCAGATTTTTTTCCCCCCAGTATTACTGAATTTGTAACTACGATTTCACATTACGGGAGTAGTAAAAAGTAAAGTATGCTTCACTAGCAACTGGAGTAAGTTCCTTGCAATGATGTCCCTCATTTTAAGTGGATACATAGAGGCATGCAATTAAGTGGAAATTTATAAAGAATAATTGTTTGCTTTCAGAGTTTGTTAGCATACATGTACGTATTTACAATCTTTACTGCCCTCTAAAACACTAGTGGACAACAGAAACAAATGCAGCTCATCCAGCTGTGTACTTAATTACTAAATTCTTTGCTCATTTTCAGCAGCTTACATTAAGGCTCATTTTCAGAAGCATACTTCCTCAGCTGGGTTCATTCTTGTTAGTACAAAATAATTAGAATGCAGTCAGATATGTAGAGGGTATGGAATAAGATTATTTTTTATGTTTCACAAGCTAAAAAAATTTAAAATGCTGCTTGGAAGTCCAACACGTATCTTACAATGTTGAGCGGAGAGGAAGTTTCAAGTCCCGTCTGGTTTTCAAGGTAATTTTATTATATCTTTTAGATATATTTTTCAGCTTCTGGGTATTATGTTTATTGCATGGACTGATTTGTAATCTGTTTTTCTTCTTGACTGAAATCTGTTTTTATGAGAGACATTGAAATAACATGTGCTTTCGGCTGCTAGTTCTTAGACACTGCTGATAGAATCATAATTNAAACGTGCCTTGAACACCTCCAGGGACGGTGACTCCACCACCTCCCTGGGCAGCCCATTCCAGTGGGGAATGACTCTCTCAGTGAAGAACTTTCTCCTCACCTCGAGCCTAAACCTCCCCGGGCACAGCTTGAGACTGTGTTTCATACTGTCTGTAGACTAGCAGGAGTCTGTATTTGCTACTTCAAAGCTGGATATGTGCAAAGTTAATGAATGTAAGTTCTTAAAACAGAGACAGAGGCTTTGCCTATAACTAGCACTTGTGTACTGCTAGGAGTAAATATGAGTCAAAGACAATGCTTTTGTTGAAATATCTTTTAATGAATAAAAAATAAATTGCAGAAAAGTACACAACTAACTTTTAAAACTACAGATTTACTCACTCATTACTCATTTACACATTATCTGATATTTTTAATAGCTGGTTAATATTCTAGATTACATATCAAATTGCAGAATGAATCTAGTCTTTTTACATACTTAGGTAGAAATAGGTGTGCCACAGGCCATAGGACAGTATAGTGAAGCACACATCACTATGGGGAAATTATATAAAAAACAAAGTGGTAACTTTAACATTGAAAAACTACATAACAAGAAAGAAAACTGGCCATTATTTAAAAGAAGTGAATCCTTTGTTGATGATGAAAGCATTCCAAAGAATGCCTCAAAGCTATCATATATTGATGGAGCCATTTTTAACAAAGCTAATTTTTAACAAAGAGTGATATTTTTGGTATTAGAAAATAATGCAGTCCCTGATGCTGTACTTTTTTTTGTGTGTAAATACAAGTCATACATCTGATAGGCAATTATACACTATTAGACTGCATACTTGATCAGAGCAAATTCTGATAAGAACAATGGATAAAACATAATACACAATTTTAGAAAGTGAGCTAGAGAAAAGTGATGGCACATTTTCAGTCGTAGCTCAGATAACAGCAACCATCTTTGTAATCAGTATGGTTTTAGTGATTAGAGTAGCTCCCAGGTGGTACAGTATTTAGCCATGATCATTTTTCCAACTCAAGGATTATTGACATTAACAAATGTTAGAACAGATTTCTAGATAAATAATGAAATGTATTTTCTCTAGAAGTCTGTAAGTAGCACCACATTAAATAATACTTGCTGGGATATATCTTTTGGATAAATTTTCATTAAATTATATGTGACTGAATCACTAATGGATTAAGTAAAAACTTCAAATTCACTGTTTACAGGAAATTCTTACAATTTGAGAAAGAAATTTAAAAAAAATAATTATATGGAAAAAAAATCAGCCACATTTTGTTCAATTTGTTATAGCACTGGGCAAGGGCAACTCCTCAGGTTTCCCTGCGCCTCCTCCCCTGCTTCTTTATGCCCAGTAATTTGTGATTAGATGAAAATACTTAAATGGGTAAATCTTCAAAAACACTTCAGTTGTCATGTGTTTTTTTGTTTTCTGAAGAAACTATACTTTATGAGCTAATTATGCTCCTTTGTCATTATTACTATTTCAATATCAATGCACACAATTTAATGGTGTACAAAATGTTGTTTGACTTACTTTTTTCACTGAGATCATATTGCTTAAAACAGACAGAAAAGAGAGAGATGCATGAAAGAAAAGAAAAAATACATCAAAGAAGTTCAATTAAGAAGACTTTGGTAAGTAAAAATGAAAAATACTGGGCTCATAAGAAGCAGGGTGGAGACTTCAGTCATCTATGCTCCATTCTGTATGGCTCTGTTCATTCTCTCTGTCTTCCCTAATGTCTGCTGCTCTTCCTTGGTGTCTCTCTCTGCCATACTGAATCTCAAGTCTCCTCTACAATGATCTGTAGCTATGCAGGTGCTGCTGGATGCCAGGAGATAGTGCGCCCTGAAAGTACTTACATGAGGATCTTACTGCCATGAAAGAGGTATGGGCTGCAGGTTCTTTTGCACATCCCTCAAAAGCATAAGATGAATTGTAATTTGCCATATTTCTAAAATAGTATTTGTATAATACAAGTTCCTGGTTACCTATCTTTCAATGCTGAAAACTTAAAAGTATGCTCGTTTAACCATGTCAAAATGACTTTCAGACGTGGGGGAAGCAAACAGTAACTTGCTGTTATTTATTCAACAACTTTATTACTGCCATGGATCACATTTATGAGGATATTATAAAGTTACAAGGAGTTGTAATTAAAAAAGCAGCTCCAACAATGTAAAGTGGTCTATTACATGTTCCATATGACAACTTTATTACTGCAGTGGACCAGTATAGCAATTACAAATAAGAAATACATTACACAAACCTTGTTCTGAGACAGAATGCTACCACAGGCCAATATACTGTAAGAATGTATTATTCTGTGACATATCAATTATATTAGGGTTACAAAGTAAGGAAGTAAGCTACTATAATTTAGCAATCTGATGAAAAAAAAAAAAAGTACTAATGAAAGCAAATTTAGCAATGGAAACAGTTATCTATTATTGATTAGTTCTTGATGGTTGTATGGTTGTTATAATTAGCATTTGTATGTTTTCCCATTATAGATATTAATGTTCATTAACATTTTGTCATGGACTGAAATGTTAAAATAGGGCAAACTGGTACTATAGGCTGTACAAACTTGAAATAACTCGTATTTAGAAGATACTACAGTACAAGTAAAAGAGAGCACATAACAAATGGAAAAAGCTTGTTGGGGAACAAAGTATGAGAATCAGAGGTTTGGATGATCATGATTTAAACATAATTTTGACAAACCTCATGCTGATGCTGAGTTTTATGGAGAATTCAGGTGAAGACAGCTAAGTAGCTTTGAAAATGTTTATAAACAGCACTTCTCAAGCATGAGAGAGAGCATAAAGGTCTTTCCTAAAAGATTTAAGGGGTAGATGATGGAGATATTCACTATGAATAAACCTTTTAATCCTTTCCAGTGTTGTTCAGTGAATGACAGAATGTACGTATTGTAAATGGCCATGAAAAGGATCAAAAGAAAAAAAAATATTTCAAACTGAGAATATAGGGCTTCCACAAATCTACTCAAAATAGAAAACCACAACTAAGGGCTGTTGAAAAATATGTTTTGTTTGGAAGCATGATGGATCCAAAATTTCAGGTATCAAAAACCCCACACTTAAGTAAGTTTCCATAGCAAATGCTATCAAAGAGTTATTATTTTTATTAGGAAAATGTATCTCCGATTGCTTTTTCATGTATTTGTGTATGTTAATATTAGACAGAGTAAGTAAAATCAAGATAAAATTGTAAACAAATTACCAATATAACTACAGTAATTAATTAGAATTCAAAGCACACTTATGGAAAAATTGAGACAGTTAAAAGGAGCTAGGCATGCATTTTTTAACAGATGGTGCTAGATAAGGTCACATAAATATAATTGAGGTCACAATTTGGTCACTGTCAGAACAGACACTCAGTGAAAGAGGTGAATTTCCTTCTGTGTTTTTCATTAATTACTCAGTGCCATTCAGGCAGTGTTGTCTATTGTAGATGCTCTTTATAATGTCCTGTCCATAGAAGACTTTCTCTAGAATATTCTTTTAGTATCCTGTAACTGAAGAAAAATATAAATCTGTTTGTGGAAACATTTATTTGCCTTTCAGCTGGAGAGACAAAAGCCTACCTGTATCATAATGTATCTTTGCTATGGGTCTCTGTAATAACACTTTCGGGGTATAAATAGGTTTAGGTGCATTTTTACTGCTGATGTAGGAAGAAGTGATAAAAAGTAACCAACAATTTTTATGAAAATACGAACAAATTTTGAATTCAAAGACTTGTCTTGGACAGATACTGCTCAAATTCTCCTATACTTTCAGCATGTAAAACCAAAGTTTTATTGACCCTGCTGTTGATTTTACATACTATATTTAAGAGGAGGTTTTGTTTTGTGACCTTTATCAACCCTAGTATAAAAATATATTACATTAAATAACATTTATATTACATTAAATAACATTATACACAGTAAATCATGGATTCATTATTGCACGTATTTGTAGCAGAAGTCCTTCACATTTGAATGCCGGTTAGAAAGTGTATTACAGAAATCAAATCAACTGAGTTTTCACATGGGCCTCAAAGCATAACATTATGCTGTTTCAACTTGTCCAAAATAGTCTCTCCACAGCTGTGTAGGCTCAGCCTGCAGATGCAACCACCACAGTCAGTACTTTTATGTGAATGATGTCCATATCACAGTGTTTTTCTTTCATAATAGTACACTTCATCTAGCTAAAACAAAATAATATTTCTAAAGTATCATTAATGTGTCAATTTTAGGAACATATTTGATTACATTTTCCTTTTCACTTATCAGTGAATTACTTTCCTGAAAAAATGTCCCTCTCTTTCTTTTCATTTAACATTAATTTGGATCAGTATTTCGGCCTTTTCCCTTCCCTAACAGCTTTATACAGAAATATGTGACAGAAACAAGAACAGTTATATCAGAAATAAATCCTCTAACAGTATTTACCTAAGTAAAGGTTTGTAATTTTGCATTTGGGAACTGGATGAAACCAAGGTCATGCTATCACCAAAGTCAGACTCAATATTGTATTTCATTGTTTCGTGATTTCGGTAATAAAGGATAATACATTTCTTTTGTGACAACCATTTAATTCCACAGTCTGTGGATAGTTTTGTTATAATAAAAATATATTGCTTCAGGCTTTTTAAGCCAGCTTGGGTACATTTACAACTTTGAGCTTGTCACACATGAGGAACAAGTATCTCCTCTTACAAATACAGGACCAGTGACATTGGTGGTAAAGCATAATTGAGTTTTGCCATTGCATATTGAAAAAGAATAATGAGAATGAGATGAAAAGTTTAAATATATATATATATATATACATACATACCTATATCCACATCCTCTGGTAGAAGCAGAAGCCACCTTTTTTCATGTTGTTCAGAAATAATAACTGGTTGGTGATCAGCAACTGCTTGAATGCAATCAGGCCTGAACACAAATCGCTGCATTATGCTGACAGCAGGTGAGCCTATGGATGTGAAAGCAGTCAGACTACTGTGGCAATGTGTCAAATGGCTATTAAATTATTGGCAATGGTTTATAATGTAAAGCTTGACTGGCAGGGGCAGAATTAAGAGATTATTTGGTTTAAATTTTATGTTTTCTGTAAAGCAAGGCTTTTTAGAAATTCTTCTGTAAACTTCACCATTGCAGATCCCAAAATGCGGTCTTGGCAGAATGGCCTCTGTGGCATTACACCACTTTTGATGAAAAATATACATGTTAACAAAGTGGCACGTAAAGCTGGTGCATGTCAACCTTAGGAGCATGCATGGTGAGAGCATTTGAAGGAATCTGAATGTGCACAAGTCCATGGGGCCTGACGAGATCCACCCACGGGGCCTGAGGGAACTGGCAGATGAA
>WBNM01026913.1:5000-27860 GCA_013399055.1 Ramphastos sulfuratus
GGGCTTCTTTCTTTTTAATATTCTGAATGCAGAAAAAAAGAAACAAGACCTCTGTGCCTCCTCCTGTTGGGGAAAGAGTCTGAAGAGGACTGAAAACTGACAGCTTCTAAAAACAATAAAGCAGCAAGTAGAGGTACACATGGTGATTCTCAGGAAGGATTGGAATTACAAAATCATAGCTGCTAAACTCATTAGTATAGGTACATGTTTAAAATGATCAGAGAATTTGGTTCTGCCCCAAAACAGGCCAAAATCAACATTGCAATTTAGAAACTGTTAGCTTGGAAAAGTCTAAACACTACCCTTAAATTCTATCATTTATGTTTTGTTACTCTATAGCGGATGCTATAAACGGGTGGTGGTTTGTCCCCACAGGAGAACAATTTTGAGGAATAAAAAGCAGCAGTGTAAATGAAATGGCTACATGGCTTAGCTGAAGTGGTGTGGGGTGGGTGAGGGGAAGAGCAGTCTGAACAAGACCGATCCATCTAACACCTTCAGCGTGCAGCTGACCTCCCTGAAATGACTCACATGCATCAAGTTCAAACCTCTTATGATTCAAGGTTTTGCTCAGCTGGGAAATAGCCTCTGACCCTTGTTCTCAGCACAAGGATCAGAGCCCTGTCATTCCCCATGGGACCTACTGTGGGTTAGCCTCACTTGTGTCCTAATGTACCCCAAATCACTCAGCCTGTAATACCACTTGGATATTCTTTGCTGTGTATGAACAAGATTCTGCTCATTCAGGTAGTGGAGAGAAGCACGCTGCAACTGTTAGAATTTTCAACACCTTTAGTTAGACTAAATAGCCAAATCCTAATGTGTACATTGTGTTCTCTCTGACTCATTCATGAATCCCTCTCCCCTTCCATCTCAACTTTTCAAGAAAAAAAATTTGGGTTTGAGCTGGAAACCAAAAATTTGGTTTAGTTTTATATGGGTTTGAGTGGTTAAAAAAAAATAAAAGGGAGGAAGCGGGGGCAGGGAAGGGGAGCTCCTTTAACAATTGCATGTCCCATTAGCAATCAAAATTAGTTGAAAAAATAAAAATTAGGGCTAACATTTTTCCATTGGTACTTTCTCATTGCAAAGTCTCTTCACTTCAGATATATAAAAATAGACCTTACCAAACCATTGATGGACTTATGCAGTGGAGATGGATAAAAAAAATAAATCCGTTCAGTGAAAAAACACAAAGATTAGAATATGCATTTCATATACATTTCATTTTAAGGGATATATTGTACCAAAATAATTATTATTCTACAAAGGGAGACTTGGTCAAAGGTTTTGTTGTAAGGTCATGTTGAATACTAATATTTAAGCCAACCAAAGTCTCGAAACAGTACAGTACTTGCAGGAAAACATGTATGGTTTTTTTTTCTCCCCAAAGCCACAGTACTGGAGTTTTCTTATTTCCATCATTATTAGTATAAAAAAATTAGTACAAACCAAAAAAAAAAAAAAAAAAAGAGCACTCCTACTTTCATATTTCTTTAGATCTTAACCTGACATTAATGAGCGAATACACACTAGGATGATGATCACACTGTAGGATAAAATGGCTCATATACTGCGTTGATAAGTTGAGATGAAAGAAATCCAGAACAAAGACACAACAGTATTGTGGAGATATGTTTAGATTCCAAAATATTTGTATCAGTCAAAGATAGAAACACCCAAGACAAATAAAAACAAAAAAAAAAAAAACAAAACCACCACACACACAACCCACAACTGATAAATAGAAACATCTCCTTTTTTCCACTTGAGTATACAATAAAGATACTGCATATATTAAAGCAGTACTCCATTACTATGCCTAGCTGCCACACACAATACATGCATACAATATATAGATATTGTCTATCTGATCTCTGATGCATTCGAAGATCCTAACGAATATCAGAGCCATCCCTGGGCAAGCATTTGAGTTGCACAGACAAAGATGCTCAAATTGAAATAGTGCTGCCATTGAAATGCTGACCCTGACGATCTAAGAGTGCAGTTTAAGTCCTGTTGTGTAACATCTCTGATGCAGTCCTTCCTAAAGCTCAGTACACAACATTACAATTTGCACTGGGCTGTACTAGAGTTTACAAGAACCTCGGCTGCAAAATGCAGAAAGGTAATCTTAAAGGGTGTTTAATATAATCCCAAACCCCATACAACCACCCTCGCTCAAACTACAGCTGTGGACACAGATGACATGTTTCTTCATTTATACTGGGTACTGCCTTTGTTTTCAATGGCAACCATACAATACAGCTTTTCCTCTCCACTTGTTTTTTGGCCAGATGAAGGTATTTTTCTTTCCCATGTTGATTTGCTTATTTACCAAAGACATCAGGACACTTTACTCCACCATAACATGGCACTGCTCCCTCAAAGGAAGACTAGGCATTAGATGTGGTGTTCTGAAATGTGAATATTAATGCCCAAAACAAAAGAACCATGAGCATCAGAGAGAGTCAAGAAGGGATTTGACAGAAATTGGTACCAGAGCTGGTAACAATTCGCAAGTATGTCAGGCAATGGCACAACATCTTGATCAAGAAGAACTACAACTCACCAGATGTACTCCCACAAGCACCTTCAGTACTCTCACCAACCAGGATTCATAACAAGTATTTTAAGACTGGACTCTTTGGTGCCAAGCACAAGTCAACAGGAAAACCACTTTCAAGGAATGAAAAGCTGAATCAAACACAAAAGGTGCACTGGATGAATGCTACAGCAGCCAACCACTTACCCTTAAGAAAGAAGAAGGGGTTATAATCCCAAAGAGAATTTTCCAACAATAAAGTATGATGTATTATATATAATTAAGCAGACAATTGACCAGACATTTCATTTAAAAATGCTATGTGACCAGGTATTTGTTTAACATCATTTTGTCTTCAAAGACACTGTAATTGCAGTTAGAAACTGCAACTATTTAAAAGTCCTGCCCAACAGCCCCATTATGACTCAGGCACTGTAAGTAAAGGCATGGTCAGGGGAAATGAAAACACCCCACATTTGGCATGCTTTTTGTCCCATTGGCTGGGAAAAATAATCCACCCCTGAGAACAAAACTTGATGAAAATTATCAGTCCCACCAATTCTCAGAGGCATTATCCTTCTGCTCAAGAATCTCCTATTGCACACTTCTTGACTGTGTCTCTTGCCCCTCCAGACGTTCAACTACTCAGACCATCAAGCTCTCTGGCCAAAGGACTGGATATGAAGGGGTCAGTACAAATTTTGGCTGAAGTTGCAAGGCAAACCATCAAATGGTAAAGCAGAAAACTTATAAAATTAATCTCAGAAGGACCTTCTAGTCCTCTCCTATAAGCAATTTGAGGGAAAAGAAAAAGATGAAGAATGGAAGCTTTTGAGAACAACTCAGGATAGGCAATAAACCTGCATGCTACCCTATGGAAACAGGGTGCAAAGTTCAATCCCATGTTTGTATTTCTAAAGAGCATAAAATATCAAATATCCTTCTTGGAGGAAAATTCTCTTTCTAGTCTCTTCCCACATTGCTATGTAACCATACAATAAATATTATCGTGCTCACATGCTTCTGTTTACTTAGCATACATTATGTTTGATGCTATCTGGCAGCTAAGTTTTAGTTCTGTCATCTTAAAATACTAGTAGTTGTCAATCAAAATGGAAAGTGCATAATAAAAATGTTCTAGAAACTAACAACCCTATATTTCTACACCCTCAGCTTGCTAAAGCATTGCTAAAAATGAGATTAACTTTATGTTTTTACAGTGTCCAATACAGACCTCTGAACATCCTCCTGGAAATGAACACAGACTAGATACATAATGAAATAGAGTGTGCATATATTATGAAATATATGCAACATCTTCATCTGGCCCTGTCTTTTGATCCACAAGAGAGTTTGAGGGGGGGAAAAAACCACAATACAAAACCTCATGATCTGCCCAGAGACAGTGTTAGGCAGAGAGAGAAAAGAGCATGGTCATGACCAGACTAATTTATGGCAACTTCCTGCAAACATTTAGAAACATGGAAACACCCAGCAAATACACACAGGACAGGTCTCTGAAGTTATGAGCAACATAACAGAGTAAACTGATTAATTTAAGGGAAAGTGTCAGAAAAAAAAAAAAGCATCCTTTGAATTGTATCTCTGAAACTTTAATGGGAATTTCACTGCTTGGGACATTTAAATCTGCTCCATTCAAAGTATTAGAAAATACCCTGTAGGGAACAATCCTGTAATGTCAAAAAGATGGACTAGATGTATAACAGGACTTTTGCTGCTCCAATTTTTATTATTCTAATCCATCACCCTTACTGAGGTGGCAAAGTTTTATGTAGACCTTTAAAATTATGACCATTAGAAAATTATGTCTGTCTGCATAATATATACACACATATGGATGTAAAATCTGGATTTCAAAAACTCAAAGGGCAAAAAGAAATTTTGTGCCTGATTTGCCCATGATATAGCTGTAACTATGCATTAATCTGGCAAGTGCAGACAGAAATTTCTAGAGATGGTTATGTGAATGCACAATTTACATGCATAATTGTGACAAGTGAACTTGCAACTTAGGCAGTAACTTAAATATGTTTACTGTTGACAACATAGCTTATGCCACAAACCCAGTCTGTGAGCTTTGCCCCAAGAGAGAAAACTGGAAATCCTGCAAGACAGACAAGTTGACATCAAAGCTTGCAGAAAAGCTAAGCAGAAGTCCCAGAAGGAGTTCTGAACAAAACACTTCCATCAGGGATTCTTTAGGAAAAGGTGAAAGATTTTATTTGGTTCTCTTCTGCTCAAAGCACAATGGTCCTTCTTATTTCCCTTTGCCCCCCTGTTTTGCAAAGAGGCTAGAACTCCCTGTTATTCTTTCTAAAACCTGAAGTGCACCAAGGATTTTGTACTGACAATCTACCAACAGTAAAAGTCACTTAGATAGACCAATAGCTGCTAAAAGCACTTCTGTTTCCCAGGCACAGGACAACAGAACTTTTTATGAATATGCAAGGCGTGTTGAAGGAGGGGAATCAAGGTTTCACTTGGTTCATGCATGTTATTGTTGTTATTTCTGTTAGTCCAGAATAGGAATTCTCTTGTTGACTAAAGCACTACGGAGTGCCAATAAAGAGATCCCCTGTCTACATACTTCGGTAGAAAAGAAAAACAGCTAAAGAGTATGGACAAGGGAAAATCTTTTAGACTGCTTGGCCCCAGTCTGTCATAATGTTACAGTGAGAAACAGCAGCCTGCACTGATTTTTACACACAAATCTTGTGACTTTGGTTGCTGCTAAGGATGTGGAATGATGGCAGTATACGGCCATTCACCATTAAGCTTTCATAATTACTGAGTATACAGAATATTTATTAGAGAGACTATGCCAGGCCTCTTTTGTGAGCTGCCCTGGGCCTGTTCTCTGAGCCACATCAAGCAAGAAGTTTAAATGGAAGTGCTCCCAAGTTTCTTAAATGGTTTAATAAAACATATACTGACTGTAATATTCAGTTTATAGTAGAGAACTATTGCCCCTTGGTTTGAAAAATGACCTCTAGTTGGCAATTTTACTCTCAGCTTCATAGATTATAGTCCGCTGTTGGTCATTTTCTCAATCCACAGGGCAATACTTTTCCATAACAAGCTCAAACTGCAATCAGTATTTGTAGGCTGTTACACAAGTTGAGGATAATATGTCTCAACACATTCTATTATATGACTAAACAAAAGAAATAACAACCTGGTGACACAGACACATGGACAACAGCAAAGCTATTCTTCTACCGCTGAGATTGCAAAAAAACTTATTTCTTTGTATTGTGCTAATTTATATTACATTTCATGTGTTCAATATACGATCTGTAATTTTTTTCATTAATAGTTTTTTTATGTTGTCTTACATCTGTTCTTTTTCTAATGTAAACTGACAAATACTGAATTCTATTAGTATCAGATTTTAGAAATGATAGATAGTGACAGATAGCCTAACATTGTAAAATCACATTAAAATGCGTTCGCATAGATATCTTAAAGATCATTTGCTCTTGGGCATACAAAACACACATTCATAAACTTACAGATTTGATATTAGGAAATTCTGATGCAGTTTAGCAGGCAAGCTGCAAATAATTGTTTCAGCACCCAGCTGTAGCACATAAAAATGAGAAAGAAAAAACAAAAGTTTGAACAGTTTCCGTAGTAGATGATCAAGTAGACTGCATCGAGGAGAAGCTGTAGATTGGGAAGTGAGGGAGGTCTGGAGTCTGTTCACCATGTGCCCTGGAGAACTCTGCTAGTGACAGATGTTAGGAACATCATCCCACCTTCCCAAAGCACAGTTACTTTGACCTGTAGGGCTAATACAACTTACCTAGCTGGCCAGAGTGCAGCGAGGTTTAATTCTTTAATCAACAGATGACGAAAGCTCTTGTAGGTCCTTTACTGTAAATGCAAAATGTTTAGAGTTACAAGATTAATATTCATCCCCATCTGTAAATAAAGTTTTATGGTTAAAACATGACAGACACCCACGCTCAGAGGTGAAGTGAACAACTTCCATAGCAAAGGCTAGTGGAATTAAGAAATGGATATTTTGCCATCCTTCCTCTAGAAATAAGGAGTTTCTTATTCTTTAAATAAATATACCATATTTACCAGGGCTCTGTAATGGGGCAGAAAAGAGAACATTGGCTGAAAACTTTAAGGCCTGTAGGAGAAGAAAGTTCATTGTAGATCTGTACAGAAACTATAATATACTGCATGTTGAGTTAATAAAGTGGCAGACAGCTTTTTTTCCTCTTCATTGCTTTCCTACCACTGTTCCTGTATTGTTGCACAATCCCAGATTCACCTGCGTTCTCTAGCTGGAATGTAAGTGATCTGGAATCATTTTAAAACACAGGAACTGCACCCATAAGCCTTAAAACATTTGAGCTAAAGAATGTATTTGAATGTGATTACCAGAAGATGATGGCTCTTTATCTTACAAGTCTTCAAGGAATTTAGATGTCTAACTCATTAACAGTGTTTGGTGCATTAGATTGTACTTTTTAATGATTTTAAAACAAAGGTTTTCTAATACACAAAAAAGCAGCTTCCACACCCCAACATATTTTATTTTAGAGTAATAAAGTGGCACATATGTGCCATAGGTAATGGATTAATTAAGGAATGTGATGTTTATCCTAGGTCCTGAGTTGTACATCTTCATAACTCACTCGTAAAAATTAAATGTATTATACCACGCTCCAGAATTATATATCTATTTTTACCATACTTTTTGAGAACAAATTGTTTTAAATTGGATTATCTTGATATCCAGTGAGAAATTACATTGTTATTTTAAGAATTTACATTGTTATGTATAAAAAAACATAATCTTATCACCGTGCTTTTGAACTGTCATGTTACTCCCACTGTTATGAAATCGTAATTGCTGCTGCCACACCTAAAATCAAATGGAATGCATATTGCATTTCTTCATATGCTGTGCATTTCCTACCTTAATCACAAAAAGATATGCACTGTATTTTAGGAGTATTCTTTCATTATTGTCTGCCTTTGTATATAAATAACGCACCGCCATGCTTGCAATAGCTCATAAATTCCTCAATTCTAAAATCAACAGATGAAAAAATCCTAAATAATAATCTATAGATGCTTCATATTTAAATGAGCTGTTGGCACATAATGCTGCAAATCATGCATACAAAAAACTGGTGAATTTCAAGGTACTCAACACTTACAACAGATTATTTTTATTTTTTTTTAAATAAAAAGATGAATTTAGAATGACAGAAAAAAATGACTCTTCAATAAATACATGGTGATGTATTTCTGATGTCATCTTGAAAGTTCTATGAGTGGTCAACTACACTACATTGTTCCATA
Source organism: Ramphastos sulfuratus (assembly GCA_013399055.1). Lineage (NCBI taxonomy): Eukaryota > Metazoa > Chordata > Aves > Piciformes > Ramphastidae > Ramphastos > Ramphastos sulfuratus. Next base: position 12,892 of record WBNM01026913.1, read on the forward strand.
CCAATTCTAGTTCCTTTTACCTCAATAAAGTTGATTCCACTGGTCTTAAGATGCAGTGCCTCACTAAAAGTAAATTATCTGCACATTATCTGGAGACTAATCCTCTTCTTGAATATAAGACAGAACAGTTTCTAATCCTACACAGATAGAGTAATTCACATCCCCTGTACATTTTATTGTAAAGACAGAGTAATACAATACATTTGATAAATCATGTATGCGTGTACAAAGGAAGAGGTTTATCTCCTTTCCTACAAGATGCATCTGTATTGAAAGACACACTCCCCATGCTGGCACTGCAACAATCTTTAGAAGTTCTCTAATAAAGACATGTAAGTTTAAAAAATGGAGCAGCTCACAAGTCAAACAAGTTCCTGATGAGAAATGCTTAACCAGAAATACTATTCCACTGATGGTTAAGTTTCCAACCATACATCAAACCCTACAGTCTATTGATTAAATAAAAAAGATCTTTTCTTTATTTCAAAGCAAAAGAGAATTAAATCATCCCCATTGTTTTCCCTTCATTTGGAACTATCATGCTGTATACACTGGCCATGTGTCCTGCCTATAATTACAACATTCTTAAGGAGAGTTTATTCTGCAATGACTGATCATGGGTTTCTTGCCTCTTCCTATAAATCTTCTGCTCCTGGTCATAATCAATGGCATTTGATGACCCAATATTCTGATCCAATATGGCAAGCAATAGGATCCAACATATGCTAAAAATCAATAAATTCATTTGCTTCAGGAAATTTTGGATCAGGACGCCTTTAAGTATATGTAAATACAAGAATTTACTGCAATTGTGCTGGCACATCTTTCCTTTCTCATACCTCATTTTCACTGCACAATTAGCTGCCTTATGCCTTAATTTTGCTTGCAATCCTACATAAGATAATCCAGGCCAGACAGCCCTTACAAAGCCTTACCAAAGCCAAGGTCTGCTGGCTTAGAGAACAGAGGGTCTCTTTCAGTAAAAGACATCAAAACACTGTAATATCTCTATATCACTGAGCCCCATATAGCATTGACTGGGCTCTGAAAATCCCATCAGATACTGACATAGCATGAACACATTACAGACTGTTAACAATAGCTTTGAAGATCAGCAATAGGTGGATAGAAAAAAAAACTCTCCTTGGAGTTCAGCTTTGGTTTTTCTCTTCCTGTGTGCAAAATTGTTCAAGTTAACTTAACAGATTCCTTGGGCTACTGTTGTCTCCAAGTCAGCCTTCGGCTTGGTTCCAGTTTACCTTCACAGTGCTGCTCTGCGCTGTGCTAACAAATTCTAACACAGCGAAACAAGGCCAGAAGAGAGTGTATCAGGGATGGTTTTCATTCTGGAAGGTAACGACTGCTAGGCTAAAATGGCAGAACCCAAGTTCAGCTAACATGTTTCTCTCCTCACTTCCAGATGAAAGAACATGTGCTAAACCCAACTATGTTGCTGTATATGCACATTATTTGGGAAATTGTAGAAAGCATTCAGATTTTCTTTTTTTTTACATTTTTTTAAAGTACTTTGAATCTTCTTTAAATTAGTATCACAGGCTAGGGTAAAGGCATAATTAATAATAAATTCATTGACCAAAAAAGGAATTTATTACCTGTTAGTTATTTCAGTGTAATGAAGTTACAATAATGCAGAATGATGAGTAAATAGTCATCTGTACCAGTTAAGAAGGATGCAGCTTCAGCCTTGTAGTCTTTTTTTCACTGGAAATCACTAGTTCAGCATCAGCAGAGCAAAGATAAGAGCCTTGGTTCTGCTAAGTAGCACTAATTTCTGCCCATAGTGACATTCAGAAGAGGATCAATCAAGTCACAGGGATAAGAACACCGTTTGCTTATGATGTGGCTGTCACCAGTGAGGATGAGTCTGTAGCACTCTCCAAGCATCAAGGCAACACACAAAAGAAACACAAAAAAATACATATATGTACTCTTGCAAAATATATCAATGCAGTTCTCCACACTGAAAAAGCAGAAGTCAGAAGATCAAGAACTCACAGTTAGGATTTTCCTATTAGTTAAAGAACATAAGGATTCTACTGAAGTCTTTGACTGATATATGATCTTTTCTTTCTTTTCAGGCAGAACAGCTGTCCAGTGAACTAGAAGAAATAGCCCTGAAGACAGCTTTCTGTCTGATATGACTTTGAGAGTGAAAATTATCCCAATGATAAATGCTTCACATGGAATGTCTAGGGAAAAAAAAAAAAAAGAAAGAAAGAAAAGAAAAATGCCAGCCATGACAGAATTTTTTTTTTTTTTTCTATCTGAGCAAGCAATCCCTATTATCCTCTGGGAAGCGGGACAGGTTTCCAATGTCTGATACCAAAGAGAAAAGGTATGTCCCTCAAAACTAGATTTGGAATAAAGCCAACCAAAAAGAGGCAATAGGAACTTTTGAAAGATGGGCAACTGGGCAAGCAGGGAGAGAAACAGAGAACTCTGAAGGTTTGTCAGAACACAGTGAGTCTTCATTGTAGGGAAACTGTTTAAGAAAGGTGAAACACTCACACTTTGTTGGCTGGTAAAGATGTACAATCTTTGCCACAGTAAATTGACTATCTCAGAAAAACAGCAACATCCAACACAAGCCCTCCCAGCTTGGGATACCTGGTATTCCCTAAATTTATTCCAAATAATGGAACCATGTCAATGACACAAAGGGAGGACTACAGCCATTAGGATCATTCAGTGAAATTTTGCCCAGATTAAAGGAATGATGGCCTCTGAAGGGGGCCTACAGGAAGGCTGGGGAGGGACTATTTATAAGGTCTTGCAATGACAGGACAAAGGGCAATGGCTTTAAACTGGCAGAAGGAAGATTTAGACTGGATGTTAGGAGGAGGTTCTTTGCAGTGGGGGTGGTGAGGCACTGGCACAGGTTGCCCAGGGAGGTTGTGGTTGCTCCCTCCCTCGAGGTGTTCAAGGCCAGGCTGGATGAGGCCTTGAGTAACCTGTGCTAGTGGGAGATGTCCCTGCCTATGGTAGGGGGTTGGAACTAGATGATCCTTGAGGTCTCCTTCCAACCTTACCATTCTATGATTCTAACTGGAGCCTTTCTGGGGCTTGGTTCTAGAGCTGTGTTCTGGCAGTACGGTGGGGGGATCAGAAAAGAGCGTTAGAGAATGAATGCCAGAATACTCAGGTAAATTTTGTACATCTTTCTCATTTTAAAACATGTCTCATCGTGGCACTTCAGTGAGCACTGGCGGCTGCTGTCATACACAGACAGCAAAAGGAAGAGTAATTACAACTGCACTTCCCTTGAAGTAGCAAATCCAGTATAATACCAACAGTGGCAGGCAGTACATCATCAATGGTTCATCCATCCACTTTCCCGAGCCTTGGTGAACTTGCTACACAGATGATGTTCTCCATTAATTTGGTCAAGATAGGTCTTGTCTTAGAAACACCTAGCAGAAGAGCATGATAATTGATGGGTCGAGGTTTAACAAGACCAAGTGTCAGGTCCTGCACTTTGGTCATAACAACCCCAAGCAAGGCTTGGGGGAAGAGTGGCTGGAAAGCAGCCCAGTGGAAAAGCATATAGAGGTGCCAGTACACAGCTGGGTGAATGTGAGCCAGCAGTGTGCCCAGGTGGCCAAGAAGGCCAAAGGCATGATGGCCTGTATCAGAAACAGTGTGTCCAGCAGGAGTAAGGAAGTGATTGTGTCCTTGTACTCAGCTCTGGTGAAGTCACAGCTTGAATACTGCGTACAGTTCTGGGTGTCACAGTATAGGAATGACATTCAAGTCCTGGAGCATGTTGAGAAGAGCAATGGGGCTGATGAGGGCTTTGGAGGGCATGTCTCACAGGGAGCAGCTGAGGGAGCTGGAGTTGTTTAGTCTGGAGAAAAGAAGGCTACGGGGAGATCTTATTGCTCTCTACAACTACCTGAAAGGAGACTGTAGTGAGACCAGTGCTGGTCTCTTCTCCCGAGTAACTAGTGATAGCACAAGAGGAAATGGGTTTAAGGTGTGCCAGGGCAGGTTTAGATTGGACATTAGGAAAAATTGTTTACTGAGAGAGTGGTGAGGCATTGGAACAGGCTTTCCACGGAGGTGGTGGAGTCAGCATCCCTGGAGGTGTTCAAGAAGCATTTAGATCTGGCATTTCAGAATATAGTTTAGTGGTCATGGTAGCTGGGTTATGGTTGGACTCGCTGATCTTAGAAGTCTTTTCCAACCTTAATGATTCTACGATTTTTGCATAGCCACAGATGATTTCTCTCCCACCCCTTTCCTAACTTAAATGTCCTTCCTCTCCCTATCCCAAATGTTCTCCTTCACAGCTCCTTCTGGAGACCACCTCCTCCTCCCCCAGATAGGCTTCCATTAAGCCTATGCATCAGAGTAGTGTTCTCACCTGCCTGCTCTTCTACTACCTCACCTGTCTCTCTCCTGCATTTTCAAGTGTCAGCTTCTGCTCTCATGCAGATTTTAAACCCAGTTCTCAGAAATCCTGCTCCATGGGATTCCAACAACAGAAGAACAGGAGTTAAGAACATAAAAGCATCCTCAATGTGGTGTCCCATCAGGAAGCCAACTAAATCTGATAGACACTGTCCTCTCTGACCCTTTAGTAGGAAAGGGCTCAGCATTTAGAGATAAAAAGGTGTTTTCTGAACTGCTGTTCTGGTTTGCAAATGGCCAGTATCATTTAACAAACAAAAAGCATTCACCCAGATCTTTACTTTTAGGGTAATCAAATAACATCTAGAAAAATAATAATAATTTCCACACATACACATTACATATATATTTATATTTCTATGCTTCCTCTCCTTCTCTGCTTTTAGTTTGCAGTGACGATCAGCAATTATTTTACAGAGAAAGACTCTGTAACAAGCTACCAAGATGCCTTTAGTAATAAGATAATTATTTTTAACTCTGTAAAGAATTATAATTTTTAATTTAAAAAGAAATCAAATAAAAACAGCTTTCATCTTTCCTACCATGTGAAGAAAACATTCTCTGCCTACAACTCAAATTATCATTCCCTCCTTTGTGCAAAATGAATTGACCCAGAAAACTAAAAGGGTAAGAACCCATATTTGCTGGGCCTATTCAGCAGCCAAAAGTTCATGAAAAACACTGTTGTGTATCACATAGCAATCACTTGATGCCTATTGTTAAAATACAGTAGTTATTCAAAAAGTAAAATCTTGCATTCTCAAATAAGAAGCCAGGCTGCAATGTGTGTTTACTGTTTGAGGGAAGAGTCATCTTGTCATTTTCTCTTTTTCCATAGTCTTGGCATATTTGGTCAGCTATGCAATATGCAGTAACCCACAGGAAATAAAAGCAATACAAGAATTTTCCTCCAGTGTTTTGCTCACAGGACAATGTCCATTCAAAGCAACACTTGAGATCACTATTAGGAGGGTTGAGATGGGCTCTATTTTTATGCAGTCGCAATGTTGGTAAAAATGTTAACATTCCAGAGGAGGAACACGAGGGAAGAAGGGAGAGCAGCTTGCTGCTTTTTGACTGAGAGTTACGGCTGCACATGTTCACATCTTCTCAAAGCAAGAAACTCGCAGGAAATCCTTTACACATCTACAGATGCCCACACTGCTATTGCACAATTGCACTTCTTCCCAGCACTGTTATCTGTCATTACAGCTGTGCAAAAGTATGAACTTTACAGACATCTCCCAGTCCACCTTTCCTGCAAACCTTCTGTGGTAAGATGTGGTGAAAAATTAAGATGCAATAGAATTTAAGAAGGAAAGGAAGTCAGAAAACAAACTAGCATTTTATGGTAGAAGAAGCATGTATTACCCCAAAATATTAGAAAAGCACTGGCAGATCACTTGAGCCATTCTGGCCTCCCCAGATTGTCACTGAAGCCGAAAGACAGCCTTCAGTTTCAGTCACAATGGCATCAGACTATCTAAATTATCAAAGCAAGACCAAAAGGTATCTTCTGAAACAACTGCTAGAGGAGAAGGGAAGAATAAGGAAAATATAAACTCCCTTGTAGGTGTTATTATGCACTATTATACAAATAGTACAACTTAAAACTTCAAGACAATGGCAGTTTTAATACCAGAAGGGAATGACAGACTTGCTTAGCGTTAACGGCTGTGTACAAACAGGTGTGCAACATTTTCGCTAGCTGTAAGATGCTTGTTGAGATTATCTGCTTATCTAAAAGCATGTTTAAACTCCTTTTGAGTGCTTAAAGTAAGATAGTGGCAGAAAGTAGATTAAAAAGGAGTAAAATGTGTGAACATAGATGTTTTTGCCAAGAGCCTTACTTTGAGCCCAGCTGTATCCAGGTAGTTGTGTGCTGTTTGTAGACTCTGAAAAGAAAGTTGAGTGATAGGCAGCAAGCTCCACCTGAATGGATGGAGCTGGTAAGGAAGACACATGATAATGAATTAGGAGCAAAGAGGTTTGTGATTTGAGAGAGAGAATCTGGCTGTTTCCAAAATAAAATGGAAAGCATGGGTGTGAGTGAAGTTGAGCTTTCTTTCTACAAGTGTCCCTGCATGTCTTAATGAAAATTCTTTACCGGAGGCCAGAGGAGAATGCAAAAAACCAACTTAAGCGTACATCTCAGCTGGCTTACAAAGTATCTCTTCAAATGGAAGTAAATATATGATTAAATATTTAAATCAGCCCAAAAGGTAGATGGGTGCATAATTACAGAAAGGGATTGTTTATATAAACTAAATACTTGGTCTGGCCATTGCTGAGTGATCCGGCCATGACAGGATGTGGTGATTACATACAACTGCTGAATAGCAGCAGATACAATAGTACAGTCACGTGTAATTTATCAGCAAAATACTGGCATACTTCATGAAACAAAGACCAAGCTATTACACCCAGTGCAGAACTAAAAATTAAGAAATTTTTCCTCTAAAACAATAAAAAGTGTATGTTGAAGACGTGCAGAACTCTTCTTGCACAGCTCAAATTCTCCTCTGAAAACACATGCTTCTCTCAGAAACAGATTCCCAGCATAGGGGCTGGTAATTTATGATCCACAAAAACCCTCTGTTGAACAAAAAAGTAATACCTACACTATGCCTATGCAAATCACTAAGAATAAGTGACTCTAAGGACCAGTAAGAACAAAGCCCCAAACTCCTATCAAACATTATTTGAGGTTTGAAAAAGTCAAGACAAAGTGTAATTTTTTTTAAATGGGGATAAATTGGGATTTCTGTAACAATTGACTCATTTTGCCTGCTTTTATCTAAGGATCTCAAAGAGCACTCCAAGTGTTAATTAAATTACAAAGCATTTTTGAGACAGGTAAATGGTATTATGCCCACTGGGGAACAGACAGAACATTTATGTTTCATTACTGAAGTCACAGAGTAATTCAGTGGCTAGTAATATAACCCAAGAATTACCAGTCACCACTTCTACTCATTGACCTGATGGCCTTACAGGAGACAAAATTAGCCTTTAAAAGCCAAAAGCATTTTCCTCTTGTGCTTTCCCATCTTTCAAGAATTAGCCCGAGATTTTTAAGTTTTATTTTCTTTTTCTTCCTCTGCTTACTGGGAGACCCTTCCACCAAAAAAATCACAGAAATTATGCCACTTCCTGACCTACCCAAGTGTGGTAAGGACCACAGTACAGCAATACAGATAGAAGCCTAAACAAGGGCAGTGAACTGTAATGGTGCTGTTCAACACCTTACACAACTGCAACAGGATTTGACACATAAGATCCTCGATCCCATCGGAATGAAAAAGGAAGATCTGCAAATGAAATAGTCCTTCACTGGCAAATTCACCAACTTCCAATCCCACTTTACTAAAGGAACAGACATAAAACTCCCCAAAGGCACCTGGTGTCTCTTGAACTTCGTACAATCTCCCATTGAAAGAAACAACACAAGAAACAACCAAGGATGCCCTGAAATGTTTCGAAGCATGCAAAAGCCTACTCTGCAGCCTACTACATCTATTTGGAGTTGCACATAAAGAGAGGAAGGAAAAACATTTTACTGACATTCTATTCTCGGAAAAAAAAAAAAAGAAAAAAAGAAAAAAAAAAAAAAAAGGAAGCTGCCATTTTTTCATTCCATCTTGGTCCTGGCTAGTACAACTGCAGGATCCACACATAATAAAGCAGCAAGATATAACACAGTCTGACCACTATACAGTCCAGTGACAGTGCAACCTAAAGCATCTCTAGTTTGAGACAGGCACAGCTCTGATGGAGCTTTAACTAATCATATCTCCATTAGCAAACTGATTTTGGTGATTTCTTCCTGAAAGGTTTTTCTGTTTAGTAAATTACTGCATCTTAATTAAAAAAAAAGAGAGAGAAGCATCTTTTTCAACTTTGCTTAAATGTTTTGACTACAACGTTTAACCAGGATTTCAGGTTTTTTTCCACTCCCACACTCCTGCCCCCTTCCCGCCCCACCCCCCCTCCCCTGTTTCTTGGTATTTCATCAAGAATCAGCTGTGTGGAAGAGAGAAGAAAACCTTTGTTTTAAGTGACCAAGGCTTAAGACTGTCTTTCCTACAGTAGGAAACAAAGCTGATGCATGTATCTCCAATAGTGGTATTATTGTTCTATGGTATGACAATCAACATCTTTTTTTCTTTTCCTAAAAATATGTCTAAAGAACCACAGAGTTTATACACTGCATTCAAAATATTTTTCTTCGTTTACATTGATTGCATATTTCAAATCATGTTACAGCTGTTTCGCTTAGTCTAAATCAAATAAGGAATCCACATAAATGCATACACACACTTGCCTTCGTTTTAGACATTGCCAGTATTGACAAGATTAAAATATTTTTCTCATTCATTATTTATTGTGATATGATGAAACAGTAGGAGTATGTATTTAACAGAACATCACACAGCAGAGTTAAAATGTGGACATGCCGTTTCATTTTGATTTTACTGTGACAGAGTTAAGTATGTGACTCCCTGACTGCAATAATGGCATCTTTGGGTGATGAAGATTTAAGTTGCATTGCAAAGACGCAGTGTTATATAAACTCTTGAGCTGTGCTGAATAGCAGCACTATTAAATAGATGTACCCAAGTCTGGAAACAGTGTCTTGACTAAGGTCCCCCCTGTTGCAGAGGACTGAGGGAATCGGTGCTCAGTGCAAGAGCAGTTACAAACTCCCACACTGCATGAGGTACATAACTGGAATGAGCAGAAGGCACAGGCATACATACACAACTTAAATGCTTTTACAAGCACCAACATCTCTTGTCTCCAAAAATTTGTCCTCTGGATAGTTTCTCTGCTTCTAGGGTGGACTGGTACTTCCTGACAACTGGAGTTTGAATTCAAGCAATGCTGTATCTGATTGAACCTCACGTACAAGGTAGGTATATATGGATTTGGTTTTCAAACGTGTGCACCTTGGATTCAAAGTCACAGCCACAGCACTGCACCATCCCAGTTTCCAGCTCACAGCTGGACACCCTTCTGCACTTTTCTAATGCCAGACAGGACTACATCAACTGTAGTCCTGTAACCACAACTTGTACTGCTGGGCAGAGGAGCACAAGTTCTGTGGCATGTGGCAGTATTTGGGTAAGAGTGCAGGAAAGACAGACACATTTTAGCCCAAAAGCTTATTCTTGCATATTACGACATAAATACACACCCTATGATAAATACAGCAGAATAATCAGAAGGTACTGAATGCTTAAAATGCACCCTTAACAAAACAAAACAATGTAATGCATAGCTCTCTTTACACATCAAACAATTTGCCTAACAAATCATAATAATGCAGAATGATATAAAATTCACCCATCAAGCCAAAATGCATGCACAAAGATTACCATGGCAAAGAATTGTGAATTTCATTAAATATGTTAAAGTAGGGGGGGTGGGGGGGAAAGAAAAAAAAAAAAACAGCTTTGAAAAATAGTAATCCTGTCTTTCAACAAAAATATTATAGGAAGCTATGAATTTGGTAGATCTGAATAGGATGTTGGTACATGTTTTACTAAGGTAATATAATGGCACACTATTATTAGATCACATTAATCATTACTGTGCCAAAGGCACTGACAGCACCACTGAAAAGGATTGAAAGGGCTGGTAATGGATATAAATTACCCATTGTGTGATAAAAGGATTTTTACTAAGAAGGTAAGAATAAAACAGCAAATTTCTAATATAACTGTTGTGTAAAAACCAAAATAAAAGTAATCCAGTCAGTAATATCCACAAAATCAGAAAGTAAGCACTTCTGAAACAAGATAAAGTCACAATAAAAACTGTATACAATGTAAAATTAATTTTGTGGTGCAGAATATTGCTATCAATTTAAACAGTTTATATGATGACCTCTAAGGGGTATGGTCAAGAGAAAGGTAAGCTTTGTTAATTGAGCATGAGCTTCTTGCATGCGTATTTGAAGTTTGTTGGTTTGGAATTTTTTGTCTTTTTTTTATACTTTTTTATAACCTAGAATAGCTTGATGAGAAATTCCACCTCCCCCCCTCCCAAGAAATTCAAGATGTGTTGAGAGTTTTCTGTTTCCTTCATTAACATCACAACAAACAGCACATCTCTCAGATGGTTTTATTTGGATTCCAAATGCTATTACAAAAGGAACCATGTCCTTGCTGAGCTGTTTAACCATTTGATTGAAACCATTCGTATTACTAATTGTCCAGTTCTGTGCTTCTCCTTCACTCTGGCAAACATTTCCTGATATTAGGAGGGATCAGTGAATTGGTCAAGCTATATCCTTATTTACAGCATTCAAAACCCACGTATCTTCTCCGAAGTTGATGGAATTATTCTAGAATCAAGTCACTGTAATTCTTTCTAAGTCAATTGCCTAGAATAAAATCCAACAGCTCACATTCAATTAGTAAGTTTTTTTAAAAATTGTGAGCCATATTCTTAAGTTATATAAATTCCTAAGTACAGACATCAATCCTGAAAACACTTGCGTCTACGCTTAACTTTCCTCACGTGAGCAATTCCATTAGCATCGGTAATTCAAATACCTGCTTATGCACTTGCGGTATTGAAGCTTTAATATGACTGACTGTCCTCTCTCTTACATCAACTATAAATCACCACAATTCCTCTGAAATCACAGAGTTTCTCCTGATTCACAGAATATAAAAATGAGTGGACAATCCAGCAGAACAATGGAAACAATGAAACAACGTAAGAATTTGACTTGGGAGAAGATGCTATCAGAAATTTATATTTAGGAATCAGTTAATGCATGTAGAATGTAGAATTAATTATTGGTTATTTCCTAGAAAGCTAGACTTTTACTTCAAACTGAGGGCCAAATAATCCAATTCTGATTTCACACCAATTTCCACACCAGTCTGGTTTCTCAGACTTTACTTTTCTACTCCATTGGAATAGCTCAGAGGAAAATCACATGTACAATGTAGTACACCCCTCCACCCACTGAATTTCATGGGTGTTCTTCTCATGCTAATATACAATGGAATATGAGTCTTAATAATATGCATGAGATGTTCTACTGAACTTCTGGAGATGAATGAAAAAAGGCAAAAAAAAAAAAGTGGTAAGTAATCATGAGTGTCGTGGATTTTTTTTTTTTAAATCAGCAGTCTGTTGATATAGTAATAAACGATAATTTATCTCTAACACAAATACTACATATCAACTGCATAAGATGAGGTGCTCACGATTTTACCAAGCAGGTATTTTCCTTTTAAAATCTATTTGTAACTTGCCAAACCCTGAAAGAACTGTAATAAAAAGTTTTGCTGAAGATGTAAACCCAGTATTTTTAAAGATGCAAAGAAACCATGTGAGAATAGATTTTAAAATCCCATTTAGGTAACTCATTTTTATGTATTTTCTAATAAGGGAAAACAAACCTGAAAGCTCAGATCCATAAGCAGAACAAAATATTATGAGGACAGTATAAGTAAGTATTCTTACCAGTTACTCTTATCTGATGAATCTGCTCCTGGTTGAAGAAATTCTTATAAGACAGGGGACAGGTACTGGAGGTCGCAACTGTAAAAATAAAACCTGTGAGAAATTTAGTATGTCAAGACTCAGTGTCTGAATCAGATGTTTATGTATTACAATGCCACCTCAAGCAGACAATCTACAGAACATCAGAGAATATTGAGAATTAGAATATTAATGCACTAGCACCTTTCATTTTTTTTAAGCTTTCGTAATACACTTATTTGGTGGTCATTTCATTACAGAAACTGGAAAGTTATTTTAGTTCTGGATTGTTTTGAGAGGGAAAACCTCTCCTCGAGATAACACCGAGGAACAGAATGAAATTCTTCTGATCCTTTCCCCTAGACAGTGCAGCAAAAGAGGACAAAACAGGATAAAACGAAAGTTGCACAGCATACTCCAGAAACACAGTTATTTCCTTTGACATTGATATTCTAATCTTAAAACTGAGTAACAAGAAAACAGCTACTAATTGTATTTTTACTTTTTTTTTAATTCCATTTTATAACAGAAATAAGTCCCTTGTAGATGATCTCATCTAATAAGCCCTACTTAAAAGAGATAAGAGCCAGCAGTAAAAGCCAAGCTAGAATACTTCCAAGATATTTGTCAGTAGTGAATTTAGAGCCATTACATTAGTAAGCAAAATAGAAACAAAAACAAAGGGCATTCTTAGAGCAAAGTAAAGTTCACTCGACTGAAGCTATAATCTGAAGAATTTATGACTGAGAATTCTAACTATGTTTATTCCTATGCCTGTGTAACAAATTAAATTAAAGGTCACTTCTAAATAATACACTTTGTACATCTACATCGACTAAACTATTTCATACAGCAGACTCTGGCTCTGAAACTCCAGTTCAAGCACCACAGCCTTAGGGCTTCACCTTATCCACATGTATTTTCCAAAGAAGCACTGCCTTCCATGCAGAACCCCAAAGGTAGGCTGCAGTAGTCAGCATGTACAGAACTGCACCCTTCATTTCCTTCATTTCCATCTGGGTCACAACCACCCCATGGTAAGCTATAGACTCAAGGATTTGTGGTTGGAAAGTTGCAACTCAGACAGAAACCTGTAGGTGTTGGCTGACAGTCAACTAAATGAGAGTCAGCAATCTGCTCAGGTGGCTGAGAAAGCCAATAGCATCCTGGTTTGTATTAGAACATGGTGACCAGGAGGAGCGGGGAGGTGGTCATCCCCCTGTACTCAGCACTGGTGAGGACACACCTCAAGTACTGTGTTCAGTTCTGGGCCACTCACTACAAGAGGGACATTGAGGTGCTGGAACATATGTCAGAAAACTGCAACGAGGTTGGTGAAGGGCCTGGAGCACGTGGCCTTTGAGGAGCATCTGAGGGAGCCGCGGTTGTTCAGTCTGGAGAAGAGGAGGCTGGGGGGAGGGGGGGAGATGTCACTGCTCTCTACGACTACCTGAAGGGAGATTGGAGCGAGGAGGGGACAGCCTCTTCTCCTTGGTGTCAAGTGACGGGACTAGAGGAAATGGTTACAAGCTGCACCAGGGGAGGTTTAGACTGGATATTAGGAAATATTTCTTCACAGAGAGGGTTACCAAACATTGGAATGGTCTGCCCAGGGCAGTGGTGGTGGAGTCACCAGCCCTGGAGGTGTAGACCTGACACTTAGGGACATGGTTCAGTGGTGGGTTAAGGGTTGGAGTGGATGATTTTTGAGGACTCTTCCAGCCAGATGTTTTCTGTGATTTCTATGTGAAATAATTAGAAGCTTGGCCATTTTACTGCATTTGGTTTAAATTACTCATCACTGGCATGATCGCACTGCTGGGCAATGATGCTTGTTGACTTGAGGGATAAAAATATTAATTGAGGACTCCTATCGATGATGAAAACAATATTAAATAATTTTTCCAATTAGGCGTTTACTACTACACAGCACAGCCCTCCACTAGTGCAATATCAATACAACACTTTAATATATCCTTTCAGATCTCTCCAGACTTCACCTTGTCCCAATTATGTCCAGTGCAAAATACTAGTGCAGTGTCCTGCTTTGTCCATATCACCTCCTCTTCTTAATCCTTTTGTTTCTCCACCACAACAAAAACAAGGTATTTGTTTTTCCTTTTGATGGTCTACCACTTTTCCTCATTCCCACTTCTTCCCCCGTCACTTGCAAGTTGAACCAGTCTTTATCAGGTGCTTTGAAATGTTTTCCAAGTGACAGTTCTACCACACAACTTCTCTGACATAGGAGAACTACCCCAGTAAAAGCTTCAGATCCCTCCTTTAAAACTCACATTTCCACAGTTAACTGCTAACAATTCAGCAGCAGACATCTGGTTTGCCATCGCCACTGTTTCTCATGTATAGGAACACTTTTCTTTTTTTGTTCTCTCAGGCCTGGTTTTCTTTTACATGTCAACTGTCTCTAGCTTTATATTTGAATTATAAGCCCTGAAAGGAAAAGTCTGCCTTCTCATTACACATTTTACAGTATTCAGCATAATGTGTGGTGAGCACCTACAAGCCATTACTCTAGTCTGGTAACCTATTTCCCATGAGCATACCTAACAACATGGGAAGTAAATCAATGGGTAGTCAAGCTAAGCACCTACAATGCTGTCTGGAGAGAACAACCACCTTTTGTAAATGGTTAAAAAAAAAATNCATGGTGACCAGGAGGAGCGGGGAGGTGGTCATCCCCCTGTACTCAGCACTGGTGAGGACACACCTCAAGTACTGTGTTCAGTTCTGGGCCACTCACTACAAGAGGGACATTGAGGTGCTGGAACATATGTCAGAAAACTGCAACGAGGTTGGTGAAGGGCCTGGAGCACGTGGCCTTTGAGGAGCATCTGAGGGAGCCGCGGTTGTTCAGTCTGGAGAAGAGGAGGCTGGGGGGAGGGGGGGAGATGTCACTGCTCTCTACGACTACCTGAAGGGAGATTGGAGCGAGGAGGGGACAGCCTCTTCTCCTTGGTGTCAAGTGACGGGACTAGAGGAAATGGTTACAAGCTGCACCAGGGGAGGTTTAGACT
>WBNM01026913.1:28345-30845 GCA_013399055.1 Ramphastos sulfuratus
AAAAAAAAAATTAAAGAAAATCAAACATTCTCATCAGATTTAGTCTTCCCAAATACACACCATTTCAGAATTCAAATAAGTGAATTTCAGTTACAATGTTTGGACATGTAGGAAAAATAAATTCCTGGACTGCTACATATAAACACGGGTCCCATCCAACATTTTCAGTCACACAGTGTCTAAAAAACAGTGACAGCTTGTTTGTCTGGAATTTCTGCTGTTGTCTATGCCTTAAAACCTCAAGATACACCTTTTTTAGTGTTTATTTGCAGTTTATTGAATGTAAGAAAGCCAAGAAATAGAAACAAAGAAGATAATAAACTGTTAGGTTTCAAAAAGATGTTATCTCACTCAACAGGTTCCTAGTACTCCTACACTGACTTCATAGACTACATTTTTGCTGTGCTATTACAAAGCTACTTGTGTTTAAGAAAAAAAAAAAAAATCAGATTTTTACATACACGCTCATGACTTGCAAAACTCTAGGAATGATTCTCAAGGGGCTTTCACTAAGATGCTTTATAAATTCTGATGACAGACAGAACACAGTAAGGCTTCATCTCTTAAAGTCCTGTACTGATTTGTTTGGAGGCTTCATGTCATTGATCAGCATGTCAATGTCTCTTGCAATCTGCTTTCCAGTTCATGACTGTGAGTGAACCCCTCAGGTTTAAAACCTTAAATGATTTAAGGTCTGCGATACATAACCTTATGAACAAATTGGGAAAATCTGTAGCTTTACACATTAAACTGTAGCAGAAATGATTTAGAGCCTTATAAAAAGGTATTTTACTTACCTGTGCTAATATTATTCTAACACATTTGACACTGACTATGTAAAGCAGGTATTTTTAAAAGGTACAGGCAGCAAGCTGCATGGAAACAAATTTAGATTCACTGGGGTCAAATTGGGACAGTTTACTAGTGTCTAAAACACTCACTGGCATTAAAAAATTGCACCATGAACCCCTACAGACCAATTTGTCAGGGTAAAAGCCTCCCAGAGCAACACTCCTCTGCAGTTGCACTCTGCTCAGCAAGTGAGCTTGTTGGCCCAGCACACCTCTGCCCCAGAAGAAGAAACTCCAAAGGTCTTCAAAAAAGGGATGGCAAAACAAACACACTGAGGTAGAATTGCACCATTTCTGTTCATTCTTAAATACGTTCGTGTGGCTCATTCAAGGAAACCAAATTACAGACATTAAAGGGAGAAAGCAATCTCTCATCCCATTGAGGAGTAGGGACCAGAAGGATTTCTGCAGGTTGCAGACAGACATCTAATACACAGCACGGGAAAACAGATGCTTGACCATGAACTTGTTCTGAACAATTGGACTTTTCCCCAAATAATGAGGCTGAAAAGGCTTCACCACATCCCACTCTGTTTAAACTCAATGGTGAATCCCCTGCTAATCTCACGGGGACAAGGCTTGAGCTTTCTGTAAACAGCATTCCCTTTCTGATAGAATGAGGTGTCATGTTTAAATAATTATTCCCTATCATCTGCTTTCTGAGGACCTCTCGAAATGCCGTGACATAACTGCTCTCACTCTAGGCACATCAGTGATGCAGGGACAGAGAGATACCGAGCAGGAAAAGAGGCTCAATGACAGGTTGAAGCCAGCCCAGCAGCTGTGCAGGAGACCCTTCACAGGCCTCCATGTGAATGTGGCATACATCGTAAATGCAGGATAGGACCAACAAGGCCTTAAGGGTCCATTTAGTGTCACTGGGAGTTACATGCATAAACAAGGAGAGATAAACAGTCCCTAAAGCAGGATGTTGGAATAAATCTCAGTATTTTTCCACTGTTCCTGAAAAAACTAAGAGCTGACACCACTTTTCTCTGGCTGGGGCATGGTTTCCACTCATACCACTGCAGCCTCCCCAGCCGTGTACTGGCTCTTGCTCATAGCCCTGGCGCTGAACCTTCCTCCCTGTGTGCCCTTGCCCAGGTGCTCACAGATCTCCAACAAATGAAACTCTCTGCCTATAAATACAAGGCATTTAAAAACTCGAATCTCACTGTGACAGGATTAGCTCAAGTCTCCTAGCAAATCTGCAGTGCTTGATCTAACATCCTTTCAGGGAGGCTCCTTTACATCACTGAGATCATGCGACAAAATACCGCTCTCGTTTTCTCTCCCGATACATGTAAGCAAAAGACAGCCAAGAACAGGACAGGAATGCACATCATTTTAACTTCTGGGGAGCCAAGGGGTTTGCAAAAATATTTTATCAAAGAGGCACTCTGCAGCTCCTTGGGTGTTTCTACACACATTTGTGCTTCAAACGTCCCAATTTGCATTTATTTTGTACAGCTTACACCTTGCCATGTTCTTTGGCAATAACACTACTATTACCTTGCTCCCACTAGGACCAGCTATCAGTCGCAAAACTGATCACTTACTACAGCTTGGTGCTGCTCCTGCCTTTCATGCTGAGGCTTGATCCAAAGCCCTGTAAGTCTGGGGACAATACTTGACTTGGTGGTAGCTGG
>WBNM01026913.1:33345-79676 GCA_013399055.1 Ramphastos sulfuratus
TCCTCTCCAGTGACTGCCCCTCCACACACCCTTTGCCCGCTGCCGACCGCTCAGCTCCAGCATGACCCACAGAGGCACCCGGGGACACGCACAAGGGCTCCTCTGCTGCCCAGGGTCTTAGTCTGTGGGATGCTGCTTTGCTGGCAAGAGTAGGAGGGAATCCTGCAGCTACCCGGAGATCAGGCATGCTGCAGACAATGGCAGCCTGAGCTCCTCACGTATCCCTGTCAAAGGAACCCTGTTTCTGAATAATTTACACAACATTTAGGCAAAAATATTTTGTATTTTATTCAGTAGATGCCTTTTTTTTTTTTTTATAATGAGGCACTCATTAAAACCAATATGTGTGTCATATTGTCAGGCAAATATATGTTAAAATGTCACTTTGAATATGAAATAATACATTTTAGGGGCTTGACTCATTAAAGAAAAATATAAGCGAAAGAAAAAAAATTTCTGTGGGTAAGGCTGAAAGAGAAGTAAGCAGGGAAGATTTTCCTGGCCTGCAAAAAGTTTGAATTTTCGTTTGTTGGGGTTTTTTTCCTCCACTCTGTTTTTTGGGAAAATCACAATCATAAGACAGCTTCCATGAAAATAAAAGATGAACAAATATAAGATGCCTTCTGTCTTTATCCTTTCCCCTCCCCTCCACTCACCCCTGCCACAGGGCAGCTGAGAGCACAGCAAAGCCAACCTCCCCAGACTGGCAGGTCTCACACCTCACATCTCACCCAAATGAACCTACCTACAGCCCTCGGCATAACCACTGTCCCTCACCTTGGAGCTACTCCACTAGAGTACCACGATTAAGTCTTCACTGTCCAGAAAAAACACTCCATGCAAAGCCACACCTGAAAGGCACATCAGGGCTTCAAACTTGACCTGAACAAGACTTGTAGATAGCATAGGTCCATCCTCTTTTCACCATTTGTTGACAAATTCAATGCCAATCCACCCATTCCTGAAAAAAAAGTAGTCAAACTGCACATTCTGATTCAAAAGCATTTTGTCAGACTGCTGCCAGTGAGGAACCACGATAATCCAGATTGACTCTGGTTTAAGCAGACCAAACTCCTCTGGTGATCACACACAGGTTGCAAACACAGACCAAAGATAACATACAACAAACCAGCATAAAGCTACAAAATAAGCACAACCATGAAAAGCAAAAAGATGCCCGCCATGGACAGACAATAAACATTGGCATATCAACACTGACAAAGGCCATCATTGTTTTCTTCAACTGTCCAGATGTCTACAAAGGAACTCCACAACTGTGTTCAGGCAGTAGTGCCAAAAGGACAGTACAGGAAGGCTGTCTTGCCTGAACTTTATCCCCATCTCATTTAGTCCTGTCCTTACATGCAGGACAATCCCTTCCAGTCAAGTTTGAGAGGAGCTACTGAGGGCAGCCCGCTCCCATAATCAGCCACCCAAAAGCCCTCCAGACAGTATTGTGTCATTCTTGATAAAAGCATTATTTCAAGAGGACTGACACCTGCTTAAACCAGACAGTGAAACCAAGTGAAATGCAACCTTTTTGCTAACATCTACATCAAGACTTAGGGTAGGGCAATCACACAAGAGCAACCCAGCCCTGACACCAGATATTCAGTCGCCTAACAGGAAACGGTTACATGAAAACCCCCAAAATAAACCACCTTAGACTGTTACAGAGTCTTCCTAAGATCTACAGGACTATTTCAGCTCCATTCTCCTCTGGGCTTGTATGACTTGTATGTGCAATTAACAGCAAAAGCAGGAGGGTTTGCAGGACCAAGCCTGCTATCTATTAACTGCTGAAAAGATGTACAATTTTTCTTTACTTTAGTTCATTTAGAGATGGGTGATACCTGCAGGATTTTGGTATGGAACAGTAAGGAGAAAATGAAAATCTTCTGTTCTGATACTGGCACATCTCAGAAACATCTCTGCTGGGAATAGGTATATGCCAAAGCACAAAAGACAGTTTGGTGTATCTAGGAGGGCCTCAAATTATAATTGAAGTTGTGAACAACAACAACAACCACCACCACCACACACAACACCACCACCAAAATATTCCAAAACCAGGATACAATAACAGGGTCAAGTGTTAAGGGTGTCCTGTTGCAGTCTAATTGTCATCAGGAAAAACTATCCTCAGACATAAAACTCTACTTCTACTGAAACAATCATCAATTCACAGTTTTGAAGAGAAGAAAATATAAAATACTTATGACATGATAGCTTGGGAAAATGCATTTTTCATTCCTAACTATCTTGTTAGTGCATCAAATTACAAAATACCTTCTGAGGCAGTTTTCACCGTATCACATAAGAGGACATTTCATAAGAGATACTGCTCTCATCACAGCCTAGTAGAGAAAGAAAGAGGGATTTTGTTTATAGATTCTTTCTTGTTTGTTTTACATTTTCTATGTAGAAAAAAAAAAATCCAATAACCCACAGAAAGATGTAGGTCAAATGTTCTCATCTCAAATCTTCCTTGATAAGTAGCGATTTAAGAAGGCTGCATAAGAAAATATGTTATTCCCTTTCAGCTCATAGGAAAAAAATGTTTCAGAAATAGCACATTAAAAAAAAAAAAAAAAAAAAATTCAATGTCACTAAAACCAGAATAGAAAATGTTTTATAGATTAACAAACATTGTAATGAATTTGCACAACCTTAACTGACTGTATACATAGCATAATGAAATGGTCGACATCCTTTCAAAGAAAAATTAGGTATTCCAGCACATAGCTTTAGAAAAGCATTGTTCGGAAAAACCTGCATTTTTTCCCAGCTACCATGTAATTTGTGAGATGCATTTTTAAATGATCTGCAACTGCAGCAGGCTTCATCAGTCAGATGATACAGATAGATAATTCACCAAACTGTCACATGATCTTCCATCAGTCTAAAAGATGTGAATATATTGCCACAAGCTTTGGGAATAATGGGTGCACCTGTTTACAGTGTCACCTCTGTTTGCTAATTGTCTCCTTGAGCTACATTTTACTTCTAATGCATTTATTTTTGACAGGCAGTGTCTATTTAGAAATCACATTACTTCAAGTGCAATTGTTCTTTTGTCTATCAAGTAAATGAAGTGTTGTTATACAGATTTCAGGTTCTGATTAGTGAAGTATCAGCACACCACAAAGGTCAATCAGTTATTTACCTGAAGTAAGAGGAGTATGACAGGCCTCTTGGATACCCTCTAGATCATGGTATAGTTCATATCAGTATTAATATTTTATATTTCAAATATATGTATACACACACACACCTTTGTTTGCATGCATGGATTACACAAATGTATTAAACCCTCTAAAACATACTGTACTGTACATACAGAGAAGAATATAAGGAAAAGGGCACTCAAGTGGAAAATGCCAGCGTCGACACAGGCACAACCCTTCTCCTCCAGTATTTTAAGTTAAGCCAAGATAATGATGACAACCAAGGGGTCATTCATTCTCCCAGACATTCTGCAATGGTTTATGTGCGTAAGCCCACACCAACAATATTTGTGTTTTAAAAACACTTTTTTTTTCCCCCCCCATCGTACTTCCTGCTTTTTATAGAACAGTGAAGCAAAATTTAGTTAAGGTTACTTCCATTAGCTTCAGCTAACAAAATGCCATAAGAAATTATGATGAGGCACTTGAGGTCTAAGAAGGACCATAGGGGATTTTTATTCACACCCATACCCTCATGTCTGCAATGTTACCAACATTCTGTAAAATAATTTTTCAATAAGTACAAGCCTGTGTCTTTATGTATATTCTAACACAGTCAAGTAGAACTATACTATCAAACACAAAATTTTGAAAGCCTAAATCAGCATATTGATCAGACAGCTACTTCACTGAATATATATTGATCCTATTAAAAAAAAAAAAAAAAAAAAAAAGGAGGGAAAATAAAGGCATTTTAAGTGTTTATAAACCAGGTGGAGAACAGTAGTACTGTAGCGGCAGCCTCGTTACTTCTCCTATACCTCTTTCCAAGTTCCACATCCCATACTCAGCTCTGCCATGCAAGGACAAGGTAAAAGAAAAGCATGAGAGCAATACTAATTTTACAAAACAAAGGCAAGGTCTAAGACTAACACCTACACATCCTCATGAAGGTCTAGTTACAGACTACTCTCTCCACATGCAGAGCAACCTCAGGGGCTCACCAAGGACTTCCAGCCACCACTGCTGCTTTACCATTTTGCCAAAAGAAATAGAGACAATAAGCCATGCTTGCCTTAAGTCACATTCTAAATTGGCTCCCAGGAGCATTCCCCCTACCTTGTTCACTAAAGCACGGTGTATGTTTTCTCAGTGTTTAGCATATGCTATGTAACCTGAGCAGAACTTGCATTGTTCCAGTAGTTGTTTTTCTAAAACATGTTCCCATCAGGACCATAATTACATGCAAAATACTAGAGTTGGAGTAATTCATAAAGTCATTCAAGATTCTCTCTAACACTTTCTAGCAGGATCAGAATGCATCTTGAAACAGAATGTAGAAGAAATCACAAATCTTGACCACAGATGCAAACCAATGATAGAAGTTCAAATTACTCCAGGTTAGTTTACATATTCCAAGACCCAAAATGCTATAGGGGAATCTCCCTCAATGTATTTTAATGAACTGTGCACTTTTTTGTTATTTCTGCAAATGTAAGCACAATTTAGGTAGAATTAATAATTTATGAGCATCTTATATACCTGAATTTATGGCTAAAGCTTCTGGAAACCTGACTCTTAAGTTCTCAAAGTGCATTTCTCTTGCAGCTTCTAAAGTTAAAAATCACAAGTGCTGTGCATTTAGTAGCAGCAGGATTGAGTCTTGTGCTTGTAAAAGAGGCAATGGACATGAAATTGCTGTTCACTCACAAGCCTAAGGTGTTTCTCTGGGAAGATGTGTCTCCTGCCATATCATGACATTGCAGGAAAGAGATAATTTATGTGGAAAGTGTACAAATTTATTTTATACCTACACCAACAATCACTATTTTACACAACAAGAAGTAATCTTCAGAATATTACTTTGCATACAGAGAAGTGGATACTCTAGTAATAACGCTGCTCGCCTTAGACTAAATCCCACCAAGCACTCTTTTTGCACACAGTCAGTCTCCTTGAAATCAATGAGATTTCTTGAATGAGCTCTTCACACAAGTAAAAGGATCAGGTCCTCAAACAGCAGAAAGTACAGACAATCATGTTAACATAAAGCATCAAACAGGAGGAGGTCTCAGCAATGGAGTCAAGTATAGTCACCTACCACACATGGTTAATGAGATATGACAGGCCAAATTCAGATCAAATGTAAACAGGGGCACTTTCCTGCCTGGAACAAAACCTCTTAAAGAAGTCTAAGCTTTGCTTCATGTGTAGCATCAGGTGCAATTAATGATTATCCAATGAATTACCAAAGCTTACCAACATGACAGTCACCAAAATAACAACACAAACACTACAAAGCCACAAGAAAAACGTGACCATCTAACTTCCAGCACCAGCAGTGACAATACAGATGACTATCCAGCTCTGAAGAACAGAGGAGAGGTTCAGTATGACAGTATCAAGAGGGATCCAGGACACATGCATGTCAGGGAGCTTTCCAAAAACACCAAAGCACTGTTTTCCTGATACCCTGGGTTCCCCTTGCTTCTAACACCGTCCACCTGCGTGCCTCCTGGGCAGTCTGACAACAGTCATTGCAACACAGGCGTCAGGCACCACATCTCACCTGTCAGACTCCTTCTCCTCCTTTCTTACCCACCCCCCACCCCCGCAAACAACTCATGGCATTGCTAAAGAGCCAGTCAGGTTTGACCCTATTTTACCTCAACTTCTGGAGCTCTGTGTAATTGACAATGGAAACGTTTTTAATTCTGTCTCAGTCACAGCATTTCTCTTCTTTTTTTAATATATATTTTAATATTGGAAGGAGGGGGGATGAGGACACAGCTCTTTCCAAGCAGAACTAATCCTCCTTTGAGGATGGGCAAGTCCCACACAGCTCTCAAATCCAAACGGCAAGCAGCTCTGGTTGGCTGGGGAGGCTGCACATCTCAGCAGGTTGTAAAACGAGGATAAACAACAAATTATAAGTTAGAGGCAAGTTCCGTTTTCCCCCTGCAGCCTGAGATGTGCGAGACCGGCCACTGAGCGTGTGGGTAAGTGCGGGGAGCACATATGCACCAGCAGAGTTTATAGGGAAGGAGGGGAGCACGTGGGTGGTAGCAATTTAAAAAGCAGCTGTGTGTATGTTTTTCCCGGTTAGACTGTGAAATCACAAATGGTGGAATCAGCACTGTAAGCTTAAAACCAAGCTAAGCCACTTGGCTGCGTTTTATTGTTAACTTCGCGTCTATGTTTTTCCTTATTTTTATAAAATACACCAAATGACTCCTCTGCCCCTTTTTATTAATAAAAAGGATAGAAGTACACTAAATATTTCTAATGCGGTGATAAAAATGGTGAAGAATGAGAAAGTTCCGTAAAACAGGACATTTGTGCCCACAGCCTTTGGAACATTCCTACTGTTACATATATTTTTCTCTAAGTAATCAGGAATGTATTGGTATTTTGAAATTATGTCTCTCTAATAACACAAAAGTACTTAAGAACAGAAATAGACAGTAATGGAAAATGCAGTCAACTGTTGACAACATATAGAATTTCAGAAAATAATTTACAGGGAACAGCACAGCAGATGAGTCAAAATTTTCTCAAAAATATTTCTTGCCTCCGATAGTCCAATGTAATTCATTTTCTATCTCTGTTCATTAATCATTGTTAAAATTAGTGATCCATTTCTTCCACTCTGCCATCTGCACTCAGCTTCGTAACAAACATGACACCTTCCTGCATAATAAAACCTGACAACTACGAGGATGCATTTCCAAATAGCTTTCTGCATATTTGCACCTCTATAACTGATTCCGTTGTCAGACAAAAGTGGATTATTTAACCAGAGTTCTTTCTTTATCAATTCCGTACACAGACGTGTGCTTGTGAGGGAGTGTGTACGTGTGTGTGTGTGTGTGTGTGTGTGTGTATAAAATGAAGTTTAAAAAAAAAAAAATCACTTAATGTGGATTAAAAACAAGATATACCAGTTATCTTTGAATTCTTACAGTGGGTAAAAATGATCATGTATGTGCATCAGTTTTAATCTTGTACTGTAAAGCTTAAGGATGTAACATTTGGACCGGCTTCATCTTGTAAAGTTTGCATACACAAGAATTCTCCTGACACTCCAGTTTTCTCCATAAGAAAAAAAAAAAAAGAAAAATCCAGCTCACTTTTGTTTCCCAGTCTTTGATCACAGACAATTTCAAATAAATGTTTTTAAGATAAAATGAAATATCCAAGCAATGAGAAGATATAAATAAAGTGCACAGATAAATAATTAAAATTCAGGATGTCATTTCCATCCTGTTCAGGCTAGCCTCTAATCTCCTGGTGGCAGACAGGGACCAGAGAACAGGGTTCGGTTCTTGGTTTCTTTCCATTCCATCAACAGACTTGGAAAGGCATGGCAGCAGGGCATCTGAGTGGTCCCTTCATAAATGCTAATTACACTTAGATCCCACTGATTAACAGAAGCTGCAGTTCTCAGCACACTGAAAATCAGGCTAATGGTGGGAGCATTAGGCCATACACATGCAAGTCCACAGGAACCTGCCTGCCAACCATGAGGAATCTGGTGCCCAGTTTGCAGCTCTCTGCTTGATGGGAACTGCCCAGCTGACTGGGCAGATGGGAACTGACCAGTGAGCAGATTTGGTCGTCTGCCTGTGTCCACCTCTGCTCAAAGAGTGATAAGCTGTAAAACAGCAAAAAGGGCACTAAGGAACATGAAAGTGCATACCAGAGTCCTCTGGAGCTAAAACTCATTACCAAATCCTTTAAAATACTTTCAGTCAGTAGGCTGATCTTAAAAAGGAACTGGAAAAAAAATAATCTTTTCCAATAGAGAAGATTATTGTTCCATGATAACCCCAAACTTGTGCCTACACCAAGATCTGCAGGTGCCCTGTAACAGTAAACAGAATGACAAATACAATATCCAAGACAGGAATTGTTAGTTTTTCAGTCAAGTTTCCACAATCAGAAGTTCTGAGCCACAGCCACCACAATAACCCACACCCCCACATGTACACTTGTTTACCTCCAAGCCAGGTGAGCCCATAGCCACCAAGCAGCCCTCCAGCACAGACACAGCTGCTCCCCAAGCTGCTCCACACACACGTCTGACTGCCATCTCTGAGGACAGATGAGCTCTTGGGAAGAGCATCAAGGGCTGACAGGACAAACTGGTAGACAGGCCCACGTTCGAGAGACCATGAGCTTTGCCAGCTGACCTACTCACTAAACTTGGACAAGCTGTCCCAATTCCAAATGTCCCCATTTTCCCATTATTAAATGGAAACACTGACACTTGCCTCCTTCGTGACCTGCTGACAAAAAAAGCTAAATGGCTTTCAGCAGTCACAGACTACAATGCATGCAAGAAACCATACTGGTACAATCTGGTTAACAAATACATCATCTCTCAGTGTCCCAATTTTCATCTGAGCACTACCACTAGTATCAGTCCTCTCTGACAACATTTGTGACAGAAGCTGTCAGTGAAGGAAAGATCTTCTATTGCTAACATCTTAAAAAGGTCATATAGCACAGACAATATAAACTTGGGAATATATTTTGCAATGCTTCTTTTTGAATAGCTAAAATGTGAGGGGGGAACTTGAGTACAAGCTCTGAGTCAAATCCAAAATTAAGCAGCATCTCCAACGTACACCATGAGAAGCAATGTTCTGGGTGAGAAACAGAATACTTGAAGAACAAAGGACCCAGTTCTGCCTTCAGATGTGTACCCGCCACTTTCACACACACAGCATGCCAGAATGAGACTTACTGCAAGAATTATTTCAGAGTTTTTGTATTTTAAAAATGAAAGAAAAATTAAATCAATCTATTTTTTGCTACAACACCGCCTAATACAACAGCAAACGTATGTCACTTTCTGGAAGAAAATCTGCATCTGACATGAAACTGTCTGTTCAAAATTTAAACCAGATGTGATATAGAACAGCTGAAATCTAAAGTTTAGAAAAAAGCAAAATGTAGACAAGATAAAGCAACTGCCTTACCCTGCTAGATACCACATGGGTAAGACAACCCTCTTTTCAAAGTATTCAGATTGGAACCCATACACAAACCTTTGTGTACCTTTAACCTGTTGGTATTATCTCTTAAAAGTATTTTATTTGGCAGTTTAGTGTTTGTTGTTTCTTGTTGGTAGGGTTTTTTTGAGAGTTGGTTGTTTGTTTGTGGGGTTTTGTGAATTCTTTGTTGTTACTGTTGTTTAAAGCTGTTTTTTTGTTGTTTGGTTTGGAGGGTTGGTTTGGGTTTTTTTGTTTCAGTTTGGTTTGGGGGTTTTGGTTCTGTTTACTAGGTTGGTTTAGGGTTTGTTTTGGGTTTTTTTTTTTTTTTTTTGCTTTGCTGTTTTAAAAGATCTCTCAGTTTGTCAATTTGGAAATCGACTGTCTAGCCTATTTATGAATTTTCTGTTTGTTCTTGTATAGCTCCTGGTAGGCATTTGGGAACAACTACTAACTATTCGTTCTTCACTTGGAAGAGAATAAAAATTAAAAAACAAACAGGCATTGTCACTGTAGCTGCCTCTTTTGCCTTTTAGTTTCCTTTTTTCTTCACATGTCTGCATACTGACACATTCAATTTCAGGTTATCAGCACATCTGAATTACAGAATACTGATGGGGATAGAGGGCAGGCCTCTCCGGACTGATTAGCATCATTTAAGAAAGCATTCACTTGCTTGCTTCACTGGCTGCAGGGATTCCATGATGGGTGGCCTTTTAGCATTAGAAGTCAATATGGAGCAATCTCATTTGAATTAAATATGGACAAAAGAAAAGATGTGATTGTGGTTATTCATAGCTAACCTTTTAATTTTGCAAAGCTCTGAAGTTTGGGGGTTTGTAAGCCATAAAATTGAAACATACTTAGTTTTTCATTTCTTTTCAACTCATTTCTCTCTCCTCCTCCAGTTTTTATGTACTTTTTAATTTTTGTAAAACTTATACCAGAAGCTCGTTTCAAAAGAAATGTCTGGATGAATATTCAGGAAAACCTTCTAACCTAGTTAAACCTACACTGGCTAGAAAAAGAGGAATGCCTGATTCTAATCCATAAATGTATGTAAATCCACAGTGAAAAACATACTTGTCTTTATCAGACTCATAGTTGTTTCCAAATGGACCATAAATGCAGCCAAGTATTTCATTAACACAAAGAGTTATGTACAGCTAGTCATATTATGACCCTTTTTAACAAAAGTCTAAGCCCATGGAAAAGTTGCAATGATGTACAGCAGCAAAAGTACAGCAACGAAATCTCATCACAGGGAAACAAATTTCCACTCTCACATTAAATTATTCTATGACCTAAAATATAAAATAGTAATTACAAGTTCTCACTAACTAGTACAATTCACAGAAATATGGAACATCAGGATACAGAAATAGTTGGGAGAAAATAAATAAAGTTTTGATTTTCCAGATTAAAAGAAGTACAAAACTTGGATGTCCAAGTAGATGAAAACACTAAAAGTGTAGCCAACCTCTCTGAATATTTGATCCCTCTGCACTTGAAGACAGTGGGAGTTTTGCCATTAACTTCAATGGAAGCAAAATCAGACATTGAGAAATGAAGTGGAAATGGCTTTTGGTGAGCTGGGCTGACTGCCATGATACAGGATAAGCTCAGCCTATGAGGAACAGAAGATAAATATCACACTACTTCTAGTCCATGACTTGTCCCTTTGCTACCTATCCCAACAGACTAGGCTTAAATTTGAAATATATAGTTAACTCCATTCCAGACAATTTCATAGATATCCTGATGAAGGATGAAAGTATTAAAGGTCCCCCAGTGGGTGTCTTCTAGAAAAAGATTCCAGCAAATCATTTCTGCATTGGAGGCACCATCGAAACTGAAATCAGGATCTGTTTAAAGCACTTTCATGGATCACATTAAAGATTAAATCGGCCCCATAAAAAGAAGCAGCAAAACACTACATGCATTCACACCTTTTAGATGTTTTATGGAAGCTAAGCCTGGAACCATCCAAAATATTCAAATAATTACTCCCAAATTCCTCAAGATTTTACTTCATTTCTCCTGTTGTAACAGAGAGCACCTAGATGACGAGAATGGAAGGTAGCAAGTATATATCCTGGTGAAGCATATGTGTTCAACTTCTTAAAACTCCACAATCTCACTGTAGCATTCAACAGTTTTAAAACTCAGCTCTTCCTTCCTGTCTGTAATTTACTAATTTATCTCTCTATATATATAAAATTTACTAATATATACAATTTTCTTTTTCAAGCCAGTATACCAGACCTCTGCACTTTCACACAGCATTATATTAACAGTATCCTTAGTATGCATTCTGTCCATTTTCAAATGCAATAAGTCTAAATAAAGAAACAAAAGCACTTGGGAGTACTTTCACTGCAGCATAAGCATTCTAAAAAGGCCCTTCACGAATGCTTCCAATATGCTTTATACTGCAACCCAATGTGCAACTTCCAAGCTACACCACCACAAGTAAGAAATTAGAAATGTTGAGGGCTATTGAACACTGAATTTTCACAGTGCATCTGCACAAAGTTATTTAGCACAGATGTTTCTGTAATTGTGATCCACTGGAAAAACTCAAAGTGTTCAATGGCCCTCACACTTCCACCTGCAGAGCAGCACTGGTCTAGTACAACTATGCTGAGCTGTAGCATATAAAAAGCAGCACTAGAGACTGGATCAGACTTTGTAAGATTTCCACAAATAGTGTTATTCTGCTTTGTTTGTGAAGGAGTGACATGATTTTGGGTTTTTTCTTTTCGTTTACAAAAAGACCCACATATTAAAAAGGGGTGAAATAGATTTTACATGCCTGGCTTTGAACCTGGGAATCTCCCACAGTGCAACTAATTGCACTGCCAACAAGACACAGGAGCACACCCACAAGGAGCATAAAATGTAACTGTGAGGGGTGTGATGGTAAGTCTTTATAAATAATACATTCATCCCAAGATGCACTTGTGTCTGTGTTGTTAATGTAGGTATTTTTTCATTAGTAGCTGTAAAGAATCTGGGCAGGTGAACATCAATATGCCTCTGAAGACAATAAAAACAAGGAAGCAACGAGAGGACAGGACTTGCTTCTTAAGTAGAATGGTTAGGTATATTCAGTTTGAGCAACAGCAAAAGAAGTGAAGATCATTACAGTGACCCTAGGTCTCCTACTGCATTCACATGGTCTCAGAAATTTCCAGAAGAGCATCACCCTATGCTGACAAAAAAAAATCATGTACTGAAGACCATCGAGATAGGTAGTTATCTTCTTGCCTACAGGAAGCTCAGCAGAGAGCAGACAGCACAAAACTACTTAAAGAACACTGGATAAGGACAACTTCTTTGTCATCCCACTACAAATGTACAACAAAGCAGGTGGACCATTCACTTAACCTTCCCTGCAAATCCAAAAAAAAAAAAAGAAGAATTACAGAGTTTTTTTTAACTAAGAAAACAAGAATTGATTAAAGCAAGATAAGGCTAAGACAACTGTGATTTGAAAAACGTGACCTAATATGACTATCAGCACACACTGGACGATAGAAGCAGAATCACAGAATCAGCCAGGTTGGAAGAGACCTCCAAGATCATCCAGTCCAACCTATCACCTAGCCCTATTTAATCAACTAGACCATGGCACTAAGTGCCTCACCCAGTCCTCTCTTGAACATCTCCAGGGATGGCGACTCCACCACCTCCCTGGTCAGCCCATTCCAATGCCAATCACTCTCTGTAAAGAACTTCCTCCTAATATCCAGCTTATACCTCCCTGGCACAACTTGAGAGTACATAAACATTTAGTGATAGGTTGCTGGTTTTGCAAAACACAAATCCATAATGTGGACTCATATTTTGTGCCATGAAAAGCGAGGAGAATGGCCAAGTTGTCACTTGAAAACTGGCTGCACAAATTGCACGATACACTTTTCAAAGCATACAAACAATAACGTGGCGATTGCTCCCAACTAGATAACCACTTTGTGCTGCCGTCCCACCAGATCTAACACACTGATCTAGCAAATGTAACAATGTCAGTGCCTCAACAGGAAACCAGCCATGATAACTGCTCCAAGAATCTATCCTTTTTCCAGTTCGTGTTGATATGTTGTTCCTTGAAGAACCTTACTTACTAGAACACTCTTCTACCGTCTCTACTTTTCTGTGAAGCCACACACAGCTGTTTCACCCTTCTCTTCTTCATTCCTCTCTATCTAGGTTACCTTTTTTTTTTTTGCTCACATGACTCATTCCAAGTTTGTCCCATACGTGTCTCCTACCTGAGCCTTGCACATCTGCCTGCACTGAAACCATCTCTTTTAATTATGTTGCAGCCAATTTAAACCTGAATGGATAAAACTGAACTATGTGTCTTTCCTGCCAATATCCTGCCATTCCCTATTTTCTTTATCACTGTTAAGTGGCAAAGCCATTTCCTTATCGCTTTAGTGTGGCACCTTATTCTGTCTCAAAAATTACAAATAACTCCCAAACTTGCTGCTTTTTCCTGTACCCCAGTTTAAGAAACAATCTCTTCTTTCTATGCGACAAAGACTCTCCAACTTCTCTATCCCAACTGCTACCGCAACTACTTCTACTTACTCATTCCCCAAATACTCAGCTCCACCCCAGCACAGACAGCTGTTCACTGAGTAGGCCCAAGTGTTCTGCAATAGAAACAATAAATAATTAAATGATAATGAGGAGGCAGCATGCTGATAGAGGAGGTGGCACTACATCCTATAAGACAGCACTGAATCAGCGTGCCAAGATAACAGAAAGAAACCAAGCTGATCTATAACCTGAATTTTCATTTAAGACCAGAAAGCAAAATTATGGTTAGATCTAGTAAATATCTGACAGTAGCACACAGCACTCTGATTGTATTAAATTTACTGCCCTGGGAAACATTTTTAGAGATGTGCATAATGTCCTTTGAAAACCAAATAAAGGGCCAGAAGCCCAAAGGCATGCAAGCCCTTGACCCTTATTCAGGCACCTAAATCCCACTAAAATGGAGATCAAGCACCTAAAAACCTAAAAGTCCACACACTTCACAAGATGTAAGCCACAGGCATGTAGCTCCCTGAGACACTTTTGAAGTTGTAACCCCTGGTCAAATGCTATCTTAAATATTACCATCCCACCACCTCAGTTCTCACAGCAATTTTATCTGGGCGATGTATTTATTCCTGTCCTGTACTGCTACAAGCTGTAAAAATAGCTTTATTGTTCCACCTTAGAGGTGGCTGCTGCTCAGTAGGAAACTTTCTTAAACTATCTCACAGCCATTTTGCTAAACTTTGCAAGCGCAGCAAACTCCAAGACACTTGAGTCGAAGTTTGCAGGTAAGCACATGCTCCTCGTGTAACTACAGAGTTTATCAAGAAACATGAAAATAAGATGTATTGCACAAAACATTCAGCCAGTCCTCTTTCATACTAAACCTCATGGTGTTTAAAACCTTGGCACATTTTCGGGTTTCCAGCTATTCTCTCTGCACAACAACATGAACAGAAAGTAGCTGCCTAAATATAACCATTTTTAAAAGCTTCTGGTCTCAAATTCCCTCTGTATTAAATACACTGACCCTTTTTATGCAGGAAGAGGGACGTTCTAATGTTCGAGATACAAAATTTAGTCTAACAAAGGAAAAAAATGGAAGAAAGAAATGTTAGCAGTCAAATGGTAATAGGGAAAACAAGAGAGGAATTAAACCTGAAACGTCATCCTTAACTCACCCCCACCGTGCCCAACTCTTGCAGGGGTCCTCTAACAATTGGTAATCCTTCATAGTGTACCATATGTGCTGCAATAACAAGGCCCAATGAGGTACATTAAGGATGTCATTTCAACCTTACCTCCTTGCTTCTGTGAGATGAAGGGGGACCCTTAACTCCATTTTAACATAGTCTAGTGATTGAATAAAAGGAAAGTTGTACTTTCCGAGGACAATGCTGCTCAGTTTTGTAGTGTAAATAAAAACGGCTTAAGTTGGTCAGCTGCTAACCACATGGTAATAATAAGTACAACAGAGCGAAGTTCACAATTATTTCAGATTTACTCTCTTCCTGATCTTTCATTTTTATCAGCAAAACATCCTCTTGGCAATGGGAAGCTAAGCTGAAACTTAAATGAAAGAAATGCAAGAAGTAAATGACAAAAGACACAATTTTATGAAAGGAAAATATTCAGACCTCAGCCTTGACCTTGACCTTTTACTGTCTTTTAACATTAAACATTTGCCCCACCTTCGAAAAGATAAATGTGGCTTTTGATGACAGCCTATGTTATCTGAGGATTAAAATAGCCCTCTTGCAGTGCTCAACATTAAAGTCTTCCGCATTTGCAAAATTGCAAACAGATGCAACTCAAGTACCTGCAAATAATCTGCCAAGACCAATTTCAAAAGGGAGATTTCAAAATATGTGGAAGTCATTAGGACATGTATTATTTTTGCAATGAATAGGCGCCAGGAGTGTCTCAAGAAGCAGATGGGTGCTACTTTGTTTATAAAAGATCAACAGAATATTTGCCTGTAAATGAAGACGTATAAGCTATATGAAACAATTATGTTAAAATGGTGAATGTTTCAAAGCTAATTGTAATGGTCTTTTAAGATCTGAATTCCTCATTTCTTACAGCATGCTAAAATATCATTTTAGTTTTGGTCTTGATTGATATAATTACAAAAATGGCAGAAAATTAAAGCAAATGCTGTCAGTTTTGCTGTTGTAAATGTTGTCACTTTATCACTTGTTTACAGTTGCACCCATACTGATAAGTGAATATTTTTCAACATGCATAAAAAATACGACCTTAATCTCATGGGAAAATACAGAGAGGACAGTAAAAAAAATGTTAAGCTTAAAAATATAATAATTTCCCAAACTGCAACATACTACCTAATGACCAGTAGTTTTAAAATTCACATCTTTATAAATTTCCAGCTTAATAAAACAGGACATCACAAAGGAAACTATGCCTATATATAACACATACAAATTTATAAAGAACTCAATAAACATTAATGCATTATCCCTGCAACAGAACAATAAGCTGTAGCACAATATGGCTGGTTAAAAATCTCAATGTTGGATTTCTCAAAGTAATATATTTTTAAATCAGGCCCCCAAATGATAATGAAAATTTTATCTGTCCAGATACTAAATCTATTTGGCATTATTTACCAGGAAGAGGATGTATAAACTGCAAGAAAACCACATATTTTACTTGCCCATCAAAAATATTAATTACTTGGGCAATGAGAAATTTTACCCTGTTGATTAAGATAGCTACATCCAGAAAATTTCAGTGAATAAATATTGGTACATTTGCCTCTGTACTGATAAACAGCATCAGTACAATCATATTTTAATATATGTATTTAAAAATAAAAGAGGGGGAGGGGTGGAAGGGTTGTGCATTGGGTTTTGAGGTTTGGGGCTTTTACACAACTGAGCTTAAATAAATACAAATTTGTATGAAATGCTTACTTCAAAATAGTACCTCAAAATTTGCTGTTATTGTAACACAACTACCAACAACTGCATGGCTACTTTCATTTATTGCCATTTACACAAAATTGTGGTACAGCAGGCTTAAAATACAATGAAAGCCCTCAGAGTGCAGGTTAGGAGACCCAGTGGAAAGTTTGAGAGTAAATGCAAATACTTTTCACACTCTCAAGGTTTCACTAGGTCCTGCAAACTGCAATCTTCACTTTCTTTTTTTTTTTTTTAATTTTTCTGTGTGATGAAGTTTCTGCTAGGACCTAAAAACTCTGTTCTTCACTGATAATCTTCCAACTGGGGCTTCTACTGATAGTGTATACCTGTAAGATAGAGAGAAGGAGAAAGTAAGAAGAAAGAGAAAGAAATAAATTCTTTTTAAAAGCTGCTAAAGAGAAATAATGAAAGATAAGCAAGAAGAGCTAGGCAAAGGGAAGAACAAAAATCAGAGCAAGCAAACATGTGAATAAAACATCAGAGTATAAGATTAGTGGAATATTTCCTTGTCAATGTATAGGTTAGATAAGCATTCTAAAGGTAAAGCATAGGAAAAATATCATCTGCAGTTAGTGGAAATGTTTTTCAAAACTTAACATTGGTTACTGCATAAATACAGTGCCTTCTAGGACATAAAATTAAAAACAGAAGTGAGCTTCCCATCTCCTAGCTCAGAGTGTCCAGTCTCAGTATTATGAATACAATCAGAGTTAAGTTTCACGTAGCTCAAGGCCAAGGGGAGTTAATAGACGAATAAAGGTTCAAAGATCCAAAACAAAAATTAGTAATAGTTTGGCAATTTTAGAGTAAAAAGGTTTTGGAAACTGCAGGTCACTCCCTGCACACAGGTAGTTTCCCCCCATGGTCATGGGCACAGATCAAGAGAGCTTTGCCATAGTAGCCCACAGAGCAGGTAATTCAACGCAAGCCGTCTTGGTGCAAAAACTCATTACGGAATGCTTTCACCTTCAAAAGTACATCCCTGCCACTCTGTGCTGCACTTCACAACCATATTTTCAGGGGTGCTTCACGACCACCTCCACTCAGGACAGCTTTGGGCAGATCTACTGAAGAGAACAATGGCTAAAGAAAGTCTAATTCTAAAAGTTTCCCATTTGACCCCAGCATCAAGAAGCTGGTGATAACAGCTGGTGAAGAAGAGTAAACACTAGTCAATTCCAAGGGGATAAATGTAACCCAAATGAGGTGTGGCAATCAAGTCAGTGCTTTCAAAACTACTTCTCACTAGTGTCCTGGTCCCACGTGGTGAGTGGGAAGAAGCATCCTATTTTGGCTTGTACTTTCTCCAATTTGTTCGATATCTCCATTGGAGCTTTTTTAAAGAGTTGTTTCTATTTTCACTATAACCAACACAGGTCAGATAAACACAAACATTGCCTTCTGTTCCTAACATTTGGGGATCAGATTACCAGTGTTCAGCCACAGGGTGATTCCTTTACCTCCCTAGACTGAAAGGGACATTTCCCTTCCACTGCCCTTAATGCTCACTTCAACACAGAGCAACCAAGAGACAGGCAACAGGCTGTAAAATAGCAAGCCACGATAGCAAGCTTTATTTGAAAGCAGTTGCCAGGTTCCAGAAATGGCAGGATTCCCATTTGTTTGGAAGAGGAGGATGTATTTATGCTACAGATACAGTCAGAGCAAGAGGTTGTCTTGCTGACTGCTCAGAACACATTTGTGGGAGTTAGATTTCAGCTTACAAAGGGGTCTGTACCATCTGGAGACTCCTACAGCTTCTTGTCCACTTCAGGAGCTTTAAAGGGATCCCATAAAGGCACATATTTAAAACTGAATTTGAGGGTGGCTGTTTGACTTATACCAGACTATGCCTTTATGTAAAAAACATTTTTGGGTACTGGTAGCTGCCCTCAAAAACTACGTATTCAAATAAATACAGTTACAACACATACTAACTCTACCCTGAGCAAAACATAGGATTTTATAATTATGCCAGCCTCTGCAAAGCTATGTGGGATGTCTTACCCCATGAATTAATATCCATTAGAGATGTAGCTGAGATCATCAAACTCATTTCACGTAAGACAACATATTAAATCACCCCAGGGACTAAGTACATGAAAAGCCAGCACGCTTTCAAACCAGCTAGATCTCTATAAGGTAGATTTCTTTAAGCAAAAGTATTAACTATACTTTCAGAATACACTGGTTCTATTGTTTATACGCACCACATAATGAAATGCTACTTCTGTTTTCACCAGATGGTAGCACATATAATTTTCAGGCCTTCAGTTCATATCATAATACAAACAATTGGTATGGCAAATATTACCGGTCTATAAACACTTCCACTGTTCCACAGCTCTTACACAAAAACAATACCATTTTTTTCCCATTTATTGTTGTAACAGAAACCATGTCAATTTCTGATATTTCAAAATATATGCAGATTTGGTCATTTTTTTGCTGTCCCAAACAAACGAAATGATCGAACCTCAGACTGTTTGGCTGCTTCCATTTTTTTTTTTAAATAAAAATCAAATATTAACAAAACTATGCAAATATCAAAATGTTACAATACGAGATGTATCCTTAATACATTTTAACAATAACACATGCTGTGTTCCTACACTGGAATAACATCATCCATATGAATCCCAGGAATTTAGTATATCTGACAGTTTCTCTCAACCACCCATAACATTCTTTCCTGTCTCATTGTAGCTGGCAAAAGAGAATTCTATAATTGAGTGGTACAGAACATGTGCCCTCCCTGCTAGAAGATGACAGATGGATTATAAAAACTTCAAAGCAGAGCATTTGGAGCACCAGGGGAGAGATAGTGGGTATTTGAACTCTCAGTCTTTACCCAGGAGACAATGGCACTCTGACATGGTGCATATATCAAGGAATGGTGTAACTAGATAGACATAATCTTTCTTTTCAGTAAGTATTTAACATTCTGTTACGAACAAGTTTCAGCCTAGCTAAAGTGCAACTCATCTTAATACTAATCATCGTAGACTGAAAGGCTACATGGCCTCTTTTTTCAATTTTGGTTCATCTGCTCCTTCATAAAACTGTTTTTTAAAGGACAGAAGCAGAGTTACATAGGTGCTCAGGTAGCAGAAAGGTTCTTTTTAATCTTAAAATTAAAGCTTTACTGCGATTTAGTATTTGCACATATGTAGATGAATCTGTTTTGCTTGCTGGAGTGCTTACTTGCATTGTTTGCATTTAAAGCACCGTTCTCCACCAGAGTTTACATACCACATGTTGCTGATCATTCACTAAATAGTTACTAAGGCTACTTTAAATTATTAACATCCTTAAAAAATTATTATAATTTTAAAACACAAACAAACAACACCACCACCGTTATAATTCTAGGGGCATGAATCCTTTCAAGGAATTGATCCTTTCACTCCTGCTGCTACACCACACTGACGGCTGAGTGTCTGATGCCATCTTTATTAAATTATAATTAAAAAAAAAAAAACAAAACTCATCCTTCTGCACCCTTTAAATACTCACTAGGAACATATAAAGACTGAGAATCCCATTCACTCAAGAGGTGAGTTCAAAATTTCTTAGCAATAACCAGATCAACATGAAGGTTTTCTAAACCATTACCCTCCCATACAAACAGGAGTCTGGTATATCTTGATATTCTTCATCAGTTTATTTTTACCACAACTGTTACTGCTACCCCACTCTGGTTTATTAAGAAAATACTTCCTCAAATTGATAATAAAAATGCCTACAACTTACTGTAAGGTCAGAAGTAAAAACACAGTTTAAACACCTCATTTGTCTGTATCACAAAAATCACACACACATGATTTGACACAGTTTGCAGCCGCTGTTCAGGCAAGGCCCAGGACTAGAATAGCAAGGGTATTATTGCAGGTCAGAATTGAGGGGTACTGGCAGAACTGCGTGTGGGAAAGCTTGCATAACAGCCACTCTGTGCCAAGCTTTAGCCTTTGTTATTAGTCCCTTTAATGAACGCCATATTCACACAAAATTTAAAAAAAAAAAAATGCTGCATATTTTAAGTAGAGCGAATTCAAAACTAAACAATTGGAAGATTCAATCCTACAAGAAAGCAGCACAGTAACTATTCCCTATTCTCCTACAAACGCATTTAATAAAGTAGCATGTGAGCAATTTTAAATACTCTGGAAGATGATGAGGCTGTAGTTTTTTAAGTAGCAAGTAAAAACAATAGCAGCGAGATAACACACAGAAAAACAGAAGCAAGTAACTTTGCAGCTGTGTTAATATAAAATAACATAACTCCAGCAGTGGAAGAGGCTCTCTCTGAACACACTACCCAGTACTCCATCACGGATGGCTCTCTAACTAATATCACTGTGGCAAACTGCTAAGTTGCCTACTAAAGTATATTCTTTCCTGCACAAAACATTAATCCTGGCCTTTACAAGAGGGGAGGAGGTGGAGGACTGTGATGCTTTGAAGAAGACCTGTTTTGAGAAACCCTTTTTAAAGTGCATTTTCATCTTTTTTTTTTCCAGTGATCT
This sequence comes from Ramphastos sulfuratus, assembly GCA_013399055.1. Lineage (NCBI taxonomy): Eukaryota > Metazoa > Chordata > Aves > Piciformes > Ramphastidae > Ramphastos > Ramphastos sulfuratus. The sequence goes on from WBNM01026913.1 coordinate 54,537, forward strand.
TCTGCCATACTGGAATGTAAACACCACAGGAATAGACAGAATCTCGAATTAAGGATTTGGATGCCTTTCTTTAGAAGTAATCTTCAAAGAATGTACATCCCAAACATCACAGTGGCTCAACAAGCTAGGAAGCTAGCTACTGCATGTAAAACTGCACAGGTCATATCTGGTACTTACAATCAGTTGCTTCCTGAATTGCTACGAAGATACACAAAAATGGTTTGTATCTTAGTGTATTTGACAAGCGAGGGACAGTAATGTTGCTTTAATGGAAGAAAGCCATTCTTCCACAATGGCACTAGTGTACTTATACACACTGTTGTTGAATTAAAAGTTAGCTCAGCAGGACTCGAGCTTGCTTTCTGTTGGTAGGCACCCACCATCGGTTGTCGACACAAGTGGAGAGGAAAGGCACAGATTTATTTACAGATGCTATTGTGCAGACTTTAATAATAGTAAATACACAGAAGATGACTATTGTGGGTGGAAAAAAATCTCTGGTTTAATTAACTGTCAACTCGTCCATCATAATGTTACCCAACCTAAAACCACCAAATCTGGACAAGTTCTTTGATGATATAAAGCAGGCAAAAGATTTTATTCGCATGCAACAAAACGGAAGAGATGAGTGCCATTAAAAATATACTAGTCCATGCTAGTACTAACTGCCACACATTTGTCAGATAATAGCTTGGGTTTTTTTCCTATGAGAATAGCCTTCTGCAAGAAAGAGACATTTAATCAGAGTGATACATGACATCCAAAAACTGAAACCAAAAATTATGGCGTGAGCTAAAAGCAAGTCGTCTTCCTGAAGGCAGAATACTGAAACATCTTTAAGATTAATTCTGAGAGAGAATTCTGAAAGTCAAATGCTGAAAGATATTGAAAATACATTAATTATACACAACTCAGGATCTAGGAGAGGTTAAATCCCAACTTGGCAGAAAATTGAATCCTTTTATTTGATACAAACTTTGTACATACTGATGTTGTGTCCTCCATTCCTAATCCCTCTAGATCTACCAGTGGAGCAAAAGGGCTGAAGGACAAAGGAATCAGATTTAGCCATTCCAGTGTCATCCTGCAAAGAAATTAAATCAAACAGGCACTATGTAAAATAGCTCCTGAAACTGCTTGTGGCAGAGGTCAAGCTTCAGACCTACCTGGGGCAACTGCCCATCTTGTTCTATCAAACATTTATAAAAACTCTCCCAATTTACATGGGATTCAAAGAAAGGAGACTTTTCACAGTTGCATCTGGAATACCGTGTCCAGTTTTAGGCTCCCCAATTCAAGAGAGACAGGGATCTGCTGGAAAGAGTCCAGCAGAGAGCTATGAGGATGACTGCAGGACTTGAACATCTCTCCTGTGAAGAAAGGACTGAACGACCCTGAGAAGAGAAGGTTGAGAGGAAATCTTGTCAACATCTATGCAAGTCTGAGGAGTGGGCATCAGGACTAAGGGGACAAGCTCTTTTTGGTGGTGCCCAATGACAGGACAAGGAATGGCAGGTACAAGCTAGAACGCAGGAACTTCCACCTCAACACAAGGAGACACTTCTTTACTGTGATAGTGATGGAGCACTGGAGTAGGCTGCCCAGAGAGGTTGTGGAGTCTCCTTCTCTGGAGACTCAAAACCTGCCTGTGTGGTCTGCCCTGCGTAATCCTGCTTTGGCATGGGGGTTGGATGTGATGATCTCTGGAGGTCCCTTCCAACCCAATCAGTTCCGTGATCAGATGACTCTCAGGAACAACTGTCATTCAAGTGCATTAATTTTCTCTGTCACCTTAAGCACTAAACAAATTTTGAAGGCATGCTGTGCTACCTTCTATAGGGCATATTTTCCATTTTTATCAGAGATAGTTTTTAATCCCTTATTTTGATCTTGAACATGTGTGAATGTGTGTGCATATGTGTGTATTTTAACACTTGGGACCCTTGCTTTTCTACTCAGGATAGTTGTAATTTTAATACTTTAACTTATTCCTATTGAAATGATCGAAATTTTGGAAGCTTATTTTGAATCATCCTCATTTTGATTCCCGGAAGGGCCAAGCACTTACTTTTCATAATGAAGTGCAACAATAGCTGTGCTGAGGAAATCAGATCCTATGTCTCTGAGGATTATTTTTCCAAGAATCAGACATGCCAAATAAATGTCGTCTTCAGCAAATGCAATCCGAAATCTATGTATTAGACACACATTCAATTTCATTCCACACATAGATACTTAAATGAAGATGAATCTTATACAATTGCTAAAGAGTTGATTGGTCTGTTTGATAACATGATGCTCTCCAAAAGGTCACCAATTTGTCTAACTGTAGAAACAACCACTGAAGCTGCTAAAGAAGCAGCTTCCCAGAGCAGTAAATTTTGAGGAAGTTCTCTGCCTCCAAGGACCAAGATAATTCCAGAACATAGCTGTGAATTCTGTTCTGGTTCAAGATATGGGAAATTCCTTAAGGTAACAATTTTTCCTTTTCTCAGAATACTAAAGGTCACAGTCTGACTCTTTCAAATATGGCAGGGATGTTTAGCAGAGAGAGTAACTTGGATTTCTGAAACTGAGGCTTAACCTAACCACCTCTGTGCCAGCCAAATACAGTCCCATAACATTATGCACTCTACTTACCTAACCCTCCAGAGAAACTCTTGCCATCTTCCTACTCTTTACTACTGCTCCATCCCCATATAAGAATTCTAAAATTTCTCACTTTCTTCAGCTTTCAACCTTGATCCCTATGTGGAGATGAAGTCAGTTCTCTGGAGTGCTACCAAAGACCCAGAAACCAGCAGGAGCTGCAAGGATAAGCTATCTTTAAATCAGCCAGTCAATCAGTTCCCTCAACCATCAAGTGATGCAAATGCAGTTCTTGGATCAAAAACCTTGGTTCCCACTGTGTCAGACCAGCTGATTTAACAATTTGGTTGCCAGAGTTTTCCTTTAGATAACAATAAAGACGATCACAAAACTTAAGTATTGGCACTCTTCTAAACACACTTTGCACTGCCCACTGCATAATGGTCTGACCCTCCTGGTGGCAGTGTCAGAGACTGACATTGATTTTGTAGATGTCACATCAGCCTTGCAACTACAGTCCAAGTTAGGTAAGGAGAGACTTCTCCATCAACAGAATCTTATCTTTTAAGAAACAACAAGCCCAGATATTCTAATCTGGAAAAGTAAAGGATGCCTTGAAAGAGGATGCCTGAATAAATGGCATAAAAAGTGAGCACTTAATACACCTCAATTCCACAGCAATCCTGAACATCTCGCCTATTCCTTTTACCAGTTTTCTTACTATTTTTTAATATTTTGAGAAATAGTAACCTGAAAAAAGTGACACATTACAAGAAAGGTGGTGAATGGAATTGGACAACGTGGTCTGCTTCCAGAAGTGAGTATGAATTACTCATGTGGACTGGATTTACAAGTAACAGATCCTTCACATAGTAAGCATTTCATTCTGATCTACCTTAAAAAACACATCTATACTTTTATTTCTTTGAGCGTCTGCAAACACAAATAAACCAGAAAATTACTTTGAAGAGACAAACAAGGTCTCATCTTAAGATCTCCTAGATGTATACAAGCTTAACCCACTGTTTCCTGTCTTGCAGTATACAACAATAATAGCTATAACTAGAGCAATTGGTCTTTGTTACTCAAGTTGTAGACACTAACGGTTTCAGTGCTGGAGGGTGCTGATTCTTTTATCCATGTCAACCAAGGTAACAATTCACAAATAGAAGGTGATGTAACTAGAGCATGTTGTGCTCCACTGGTCCTGGCAGGTAGTACTGACTCTACAATCCACCATCTCCTAGCACAGGGAATATTGCAAGTGAGCTTTCTTGCCAGTAAGTAGAGCCTGTAAAGAACAACGTTAACCACACATCAACTCAAAGTAGTATCTAAACATATTGTTGAGATACCAGGAAGTTTCACTGTTGTTCAAATTTCTATTTTCTAACACTAGATAAGAAAAAAAACTATTACAGCAATTCAAAGCTGACCTCTTGTTTAACAGATGAAGCATTTCACCAGGGGAATCCTGCATCAAACTATCCACAAGGAAAACCTCAAGTATATCTCTTTATATATCTTTCGAGAAATATAACCACATGGAAAATTGCTTTCCATGCCTAATCCGTATCTATAAAGAGTAAAGCTTGCTCTGAAGGCCTAGGCCCAGCTCCTCCACAAACACAATACTGAACTAGAGACCAGGAGGATTTTCAAGAGCCAAACTGTCAAAACGCAGAATCTTTCTGCAAATGTCTGGGGAGTAGTATCAAAGAAGAAATTGTGGCATGGGTTTTGTGAATTACACTGCTAAAAATGAAACAACCTCCCAAAGTGTAAAAAAAAAAAAAAAGAAAGAAAAAAATGCTTTGGTTAGGGAACTATCATTGGTCTGACACATTCTGATCAAAGACAAAACTGGCTGGAGGGTAAACTCAGGGTGAGGAATCTGTGCTTTGGCACAGCCAAAGTGAGCAAGCAAAAATGTGGCAGATGAGCATCAACACAGAAAAATGCTAAGGTTTAACATCTGGGGTAAGCAATCTAAACATCCACATACAACACTGAATTTGGAAATGGCCTGTAAGCACAGAAAAGAGATCTTAGAATTGACAGTCCTCCAAAATCATAAGTTCAGTAACACACAAAGAAGTAAACAGAGTCTTAGTCATCATTTAGGCTATTCAGAACAAGATGGATGGCATCCTTACATCTCAACCCAAAGCCTTGGTCTTACCTTTGCAAAACAATGTAGCAGTCAGTGGTACCAAAAAGATCAAATAAAACCAGGCAGAGTGACTGCTCCACCGGAAAAAAAGAGAAAAGCAAAAGACTTTTCACAAACATTAATGAACTTGGAATGATGCTGCCACAAGAAGTGGGGGGAGACAAACAAACTGTAGACTGGACCAATTTATAGCCAGAAGATCAACAGATACTTCGACAAGGATCATGATGTACTCTCCAACATCCCTATCATGACTAAGAGTACAAGGCTATTAGGAAGGAAATGGGCCACCAAAAGCATCCAGGCTCACTTGGCCTCCCTAACCAGTGCTTCCTGCTGACAGTGTCAGGCAAGAAAGGCAAGCTGGGCCACAGGCCTGGTGCAAGGGCATCATTTCCACACTAGCCCAAGTTACCACCCTGCAAACATATAGGAAGATACTGCTCCATCTACAGTCATTCAGCCAGAACCAGGTCCTCTTCACTTTTTCTTTGTAAATTATTAAAACAAAACCATGTACTTTTTATGAATAAATACCACAACCTTTCTTAAAGGCTGTGAAATCTTTTCACTTGGCAGACAGAGATGCAAGCACTGCCTGATCTTCAGAAGTGGTAAGTGCCCCTGTTGCACCCACAAGTGTCATTAGTGTTCTTTAGCACCTGTAAAAATCACATTCTAATGAATTTCCCAAGGTCATGTTGAAAGTCAGGGAAAGACTCAGGAACGATGTGCTGTCCAGTGCTTCATCAACAAATTTAATTTTCAGGTGTCATCCATTTTTTTCCTGATACTATGGTTATTCAAGCTCATATTTCACAGATGGGCACCTTTTGCTCCAGGCATACACTACTTGATCTATTTTAGAAATCAGGCATAAGATCCTCAGATATGGCAAATCAACACACTGATAATGCAGGGTAATAGTATGCAGAGGCCACTTCTGAACTATTTAACAACACTGCCTGCTGGAAGCTACTTCTGTGGGTGCTGTGCACCTAGAACTGCAACTAGGGTTCACAGTGCACATTTGCCACTCCCCAGCAACAGCTCTTACTCCTCTGTGGGGAAAAACTCAAACTAACCAAAAAAAAAGAATCAACCAACATCAGACAAAACAACAAGGAAATAGTACAAGAACCTAGAGAGCAGTGCTGAATCCTTTGGGTTTAGACGTTTTAGAGACAGATGGTACCAGTGTTTGGCAGCAGTGGGACATTCTACCAAACACGATTTGCCCCCAAATCCAGTTTCTTTATTTAAAAGGACACTCCAGCATATAAAACCAATTCAATGCTGTAATTTTACATACAATAAAAAGATTTTTCTTTCACCCCCTGAGAGAAATACCAGAAGCCAGATCCTAGCCTGATTTATTAAGGTGAAATTGAAGTAATACAAACATGGCAAAAATTTAGAAGGTTGCTAAGATCCTTAACAAAACACTTGAAAAGAGAATTACAGGTTCTTTGGCCTGAAGATGCATCACAAAGCTTAACTGCAAAACCATCTGAAAGGAGCTCAAAGACAGCTACAAATAATTGTCAATTCTTTAAAAGTATTTTTTGGAATGCATTTACAGTTCTTCACAATCACTTTAGTATCTCAGAAAAAACAAATCTGAAGAAAAATGCTAAGGTATTGGTGAACAGAAATGGATTCTTCATCTCTGGGGTAGAAACATGAGTTTCTCAAAGATAGCAGGTTATTACACTAGGAGGAGGAGAAAGTTAACCTGAAAAACATCTCCTTCCTTTGCATATCCACGAGCAAACCCATTGCAGTAACATTAGCAAGAAAAAAAAGGAGTGGAAAGGATGTGCAGAGTATCCATTAAATTCTGCCTTTATGTGTTTCACAGTGATACAGGAACACAGGGGTGCACATTTCAAACAGGACTGGAAAGAAACAGTCCTCGATGGCATCCTTCTGAGCAACAGCACCCAGAAGACAGTGCTGACAGAAATAATGTCAGCAACTGGTCCTTTCACCCTGACAGGCACATGAAGAGACCCATATGTCCAAACTGAAGGTTTTCTAAAGGAGAAGTCTAAAATATGTTTGAATCATTCATATATAGAATACTTCAGGCTACAATCATTCTCAGCAAGAGATTTTCCTTAATACTTGTCTACATCTGTCAGCTCATGCTGATACATACTGTAGTTTTATTTTTATTGATTTTAAATTTTAACAATGTCACAAGTTAATTCACAGATCTTTAGAAGAGACCAACAGTAACTAAACCATTGCAGCATCTTAATGAACCTCCTTCACCAGAAACAAGAATCATAATTAGTATATTCTTAACTAGTTTTTGGCATTTTAAACTGCATGCAATGTATGTTTCCTTCTACAACCCCTCCCTTTCACTGGAGAGGCAAATAGCTTGTATTTTTCCTTTATATGAGCAGCTTCTTGTAATTTTCTACTCTTATACACTGGTTTTTTTTCAGGTAATGGTGGTGGCGCATGGCGCTTTGCTTTGGAGCCAATTCCACACTAAATATTGATGTGTAGCTTATTTAGGGACTAGTAAAAGAAAATTAAGGGTGAGGAGACTAGATTAACAAAACCAAAGCTGTGCTGATGCAGAATGTAGACAAAAAAAAAAAAAAAAAAAAACACACCATCTGAAAAACTCTACATGTTTTAATGAGTAAGACTTGTGTGCTTTTTAAATCATTTTGTAGCTATGGCTTGCAGTCATGAAAATATATGCAATCTCATAAAACGTCTGATATTAGCATGCCTCTTCAAGTGCAAGTGAGTTGTCAATAAGACAATTAAGACAACATCAATAATACACACTGCATGTTATTATCTGCTATTTGAAATCTCAGCCTATCCAAAGATCTCTGGAAACAAAGAGTACATCTGACATTGGCAAAAACGCTCTCCCACAAGTGAAATACGTCATTCTGAATGTACGCAATGGCACCACTACCTGTAAAGGTAAAAAATGAATTGCTTTTAAATACAGTATAAATAACTCCTGGTAATGCAAAACCTGGCTCTAAAGAAGGAACGGCTACAACAGGAAATTAGCAATCCTGTGCTTAAATCAATCACTTCTATCACATGATCCAAGTCAATAAAAGTACTGAATAAGTGCTACCATTGACCTTAATCAGCCAACAATTCGCACACAGGGATCAGAAACTCTAGCGAGGAAATCAGTTGTCCCAAGTAAATTTTAAGATGGAGGAACCACAGATGTACAATCTCTCAGAATACCTTTCTGTCCAAATCATACAACATCATTATCAGGAGGAAGAAAGAACTGAGGTTAAATAAGCAAACTTCCAGCATACTTTTTCAGGTACAAAACTTAACAGGTGCACATGCATTCCCATTTCATACCTGAAGAATGCTCTACTTGTGACTTTCCATCTCCCTCTCCTCTAACACATGAGATGTAGCTAAGCATACAACGATAACCGTCTTCAATGATTTTACTTGGTGGAAATAGCCTATCTGGAAGTGAGGATGATGAAAATCGTGCTGCACAATGATTAATTTGGGCTTTAATCCTGATGTCCCATTTCATCCGAGGTTGCCATTAAGCTCAAAAGGAGAAAGGACTACATAACTGGGACCTAACGTTTTTATTTATCCACCTCATAAGCTGAATGTGATTTCAGATTGAACAGAATAGATTTCCCTGTAACTAATGGACCAGATATATTCATACGATGTCCTTTTATTGATTTTATTTTCTTCTACCTATTGCTTCCATTTTCCTTTGAAAAACACATAACTGTCATTACACTGTAGATGTCCTTTACAATTATTACATCATTCAGTGTTTCTTAACGAAAAAAATACATGCTTTGCAACAGTGTGCTTTCTAATGAAGGGCTCCCCACTAGCCTGACTGAAGTCTAAACTGTTAGAACATACTGTACATTTGGGGAGAAACAGAAGAAAATTAGACCTCTTGGAACTGGCTCAGTTTTGAAACATGCATCTTTACAAATGTAATAAGAGAAAGAAATGGCTAAAGGACAGACTTCATTTTAGGCACTTTCTAAACAATAAGCCTGTTCATGCAACTGATCATATAACGAATTTCGAGGCACTTTTTAGAATGAAAAGCCTTTTGCACAGCAAGTCATGCTGCATGCAGCTTTCAAGTTCCAGAAAATAAATATGCAAAGGGACATAGCAATAAAAACATTAAGTATTTTTAACCTATACTGTTTGGAAATTTTACTCACATTCTTCAATAACCACAAAAATTGTGTCACATATCTACTAGGGATAAGTATGTGAACAACTTAAAATTTGGTAAACCATGACAGTACACTTTTCCCCCCCGACTTTTTCCTTGATTTATATTTCAGTATTTTGTTCCCAAGTTACAATTATGCAAAATAAGATTTGTTTTGGATGACTATTTGGAATGTTTACAATTACTTAATACAATTTACTTAACTATTTTGAAACCAAATGATGTGTTGAATTAAAGAAGGTTCAACATTCAAATTGCCTTCATACGCTCATTTTTCAGTGTAGGGCACTGACAGCTGAGAAGAGCATTTTTGTTTGTGCAGTGTGCACAATGCTCCACCAGGTTGTATTGATGAAATACGTGACTTTCCAATCTTTTCACAAAAGGACAACTTTCTTTCATGGAATCAACATTCAATTTATCTGTCATTATGGCAGTTAGCAGATGAATGAAGGCAGAGGTTAAAAATAAAAATGTAAAGCCATACTGTTATTTATAAAACACATACTGAACTTAAGCTACAGCTTACAAAGTACAAGGCGATGATTCAGCTATCAGAATCAAATATATTTTCAAATAACTGAAGGAGTTTACATGCAGGAGCAGCCTTTTGGGACATACAGATTTACGCACAACCACTTTTTGTCAGGACAGTGGCAATCTCAAGTTTTTCACCTCTTCACCACAACTAAGACTAATGGCACAAGAGGTGAGGGTTTATAAAGTAGGAAGCACCTAGACAGAAGTATATTTGACAGAGTAAAGCTTCCAGCAGAATCTCAGCCAGGTGCAGCCACTTTCATTAGCCAAGTCTGAGATTACTCCCATGCTGACTACCAAGTCCTATGAAAATATTAATTATCCACATGCACCACAGCAGTCTTCATCCACACACTTAGCCACTGCTGGACATCCTTCTCAGGATTTCAAAACTGTACATGCAATTACCAAAATTCTCTGAGAACTTACACACAAGTATCCAAATATATTTTGTATATTTTAATTACTTTTTTTTTATAGACTATGCTGTTAAACTTCCTGTTAAAAGGGAAACATCTATTTCAGTCATACAGATTGGACAAAGCAGAAGTCTGTGATTTCTGAGGCTTGCTGGAGAGAAGCTACATTAGGACTTTTATCCCTGTTTTGTTTTTTTTTCCTACTCAAATCTGATACTTAAAAGTTGTACAGTCAGTAACAATCAAAGCAAACCAGTATGCATTGCTCAGATTCAAAACCTAGTTCTCAAGTGGAGCCTACTGCATATTTTCACTGGACATTCTTAGGACAGTTTTCGGAGCTCAGCCTTAACTGAACTTCTCAGGGTTTGGGTTGGTTTGATTACATAAAGGCAAAGTTCAGACAAAGTGTTCAAGTTCTCTGTGTTAGGCAGCCGTTCTTGGAGGACCTTAGTTTTTGGTAGTGGAAACTAACTCGCAATCTCAGAAGTCTCTTCCAGGATGGAACATGCAAATGTGATTTAAGAGATTTCGGTATCACTGAAGTCAAGGCTGTCCCTTTGATATTCAAAATCTAAAATACAAATTAGCCAAATACTGCCTTGTCATGAACAAATCAAATCCAGATACTTAACCAATTTGCATTTCTGTGTGATGAAGCATTTCAAGGCACGTTTGGACGTGGCACTTGGTGCCATGGTCTAGTCTTGAGGTCTGTGGTAATGGGTTGGACTTGATGATCTTTGAGGTCTCTTCCAACCTTGCTATACTGTGATACTGTGATTTGCATTATGGCTATCACTGTGACAGTACAGCATTTAGTCAATATGGCATCTCTGATGGCTACCATGAAGAGCTGGGAACTATTCTGTCTGCAGGGGACAACCCGAGGGAATCTACACAAATCCAGGTATGGGCAAGCCAGAACTGACAGCAGGGCTGCCTAGAAGAGTGTTGGAGGGTGTCCTAGGGGTTGCCTGATGACCTGAAATTCAGCAGTACGTTTCTGCTACAGAGATGATGACACCAGGTTGTGCCACTGAAAAAGAAAGTACGTTGTTCTACCAGCCTTAGGTTTTTTAAGCAGGGAGACTCTTCCTGAGATATCACAGGAACAACTGATGCTACGCTCACAAAGACCTCAAATCAGCACACAGCCCACGCTGAGAGCAAAGCTAACAACTCCTCAGCTCCTTTCTCAAAACGAACTCTTGGTTCCAGTGAACTTAATGGTAGAAGTCCCCACAACTGAAGTGTCAAGATTTCTTGATAGACTATGAGGCCAATAGTGAAAATTAAGGTATGAATGTTACTCAATCACTTCTTATGCACTTTATTAGAGAGGTAGCCAATCCTCCCTACTATTATTAGGGTTCACCTAAGGACAAGCACAGGATTCTTCAGTTTTAATTTAAACCATTTTAGGCACATCTTTCTTTTCTTCGTTTCTCCAAATAGGAGAGCAGAAATGGTGAAATCTGGGGGCCTTCTCAGATTCTAACTTCTTTTGGAGGGTCTGTCACAGATGAAAATGGACTGCAATTTGCTGCATAACCTATGCTGTGCCCCAAGCTGCAGTAGCACTGCATGGTTTCATGTAGGTGACGTGTCACAGTCAAACACAAGCGTGTCAGCTACTGACAGGCACACAACATGCGACACTCTCCTTCAACATCACGTTTCTGCAGCCTCTGCCTCACAGGGAAAGCATAAACAAGACTTGGTAGCAAGAACAGGCATTTTATGGCTTTTGCCAGTGTTGTGATATGCAGCTGCTTTGGAAAAGTATTCCTGCAACTGAGCGTCAATGTCACTTGTGTTTCCACTGTGACTGCCAACATGGTATAGTGCATAAAAAATGAACGTGCTAGTTAAACTATGTAACTCCTGAGCAGTGCCCTCCATTAAATGTAATTGCATTATCTGACAAATAATCAATGTTCAGATGACACTCAAGAGTCCTAGCTGCTAATCCTGGGCTAAAACTATCTGATATTTGCCTTCTTTCTGAAGTTTTATACTCTGCCTGTGGTTCAGTATCAGCCTCAAAGGAGAAGCAGAATCGCAAATAAGGTCCTGGCTTCCAGTATGAATTTGCTAATAGTGTCATTAGAGAGATGAAGAACATAATCTGGTTTTGGACAAAAGAGGACTCTTAGCCTTTGGTGGGCAGAATGACATGGCACCTTGTTTATATCATTACTCTGGATATTTACCATGTTAAATTTTCATTCTGTTAAGCTTAATTATTCAATATTTGGCATAGATCTCTTATTGTACCACGAGTTCCAGTGAGAAGGGAAAGTGCAGTGACTTTGATATCAAGGTCTGCAAAGAAAATTAAAATGGCAAATATTAGTTCAGAACAACCTGTGAGAGTGTAAGAGGAGGACTGCTCCAATCTGAATGCATAGCAGAGAGCATTCTCCTGAGATACAATAAAAGACTTTTCTGCTGTCCTTTCTCCACCTTCTTCTTTCTCACTTGGGCCTCCAAGTTGGACCTTCCATGGCCTACAGCTCCTATGTCCCCTGTATTCCATCTCATCAACACGGGAGTAAGCAGTAGTATTTCAGCTCCTGCCTAAGTCCCTAGCCACTCACTGCACATTTGTGGTCATTACCTGTGTGTGGTGGTAGAAAACTCCTTAGAAGTAGTCCTCTGCCTTCAGCTCTTCCTCTTCTGTAGCCAGTAAGAGCCCAGGCCAGCTACCTTCACAGACCTGCTTCAGAGACCCAGCTTTGTTCGCTTCATAGCCCAGAGTGACCATGGGCAATGGGAATGGCCTCGTCACTCCGAGCATCCAAAGTACTTTTGCTATGGAAAGAAGATGGCGGAACAGTGCCAGGCAGGGGTTTTTTTTAAGGAATACGGGAAAAAAAGAAGACTTTTCCTACTCTCCACAAAGAAGCAAAGATCTTAATTAACATTTACATGAACACTATTTGTTAATACATCTTTTTCTAAATGTAATTCAAGACCGCAGCTGAAGGATAAAAAGCGAGTAGTGTTAAAATAACTACTACGAGACCGTATAGGAATTCTGAGATCATATAGATTATTGATGGAAGCAACAAGGAAAAAAAAAAAAAAAAAGAGGTCAAATGGCTCGCTGCAGGTCTTCAAAACACTCTAATGCTTAACTCCTAAGTTCACAGAACCGTGACCAGAATTTTCCACTGATTTGGCTTTTCCTAACTTTAGAAGACCCAGTTCAGCACAGATAATACCACTGACTCCACATTACTTTAGGTTACTACAGCAGCGCTCAGTATAAAACGAACTGCAGTAGCATAGGTGAAGTTGTAACACTGTACAGCTAAGATCTGCACTGAACAGCTTTAACTGGCATTCTTTACATGTATTTGAAGTCGTGTTTACAAAATCTGAAAGAAGGCTCATGAAACACCACAAACTGTTCCCAGCTGAAGGAACACACAGTCCTCCTCCCAAACATGATTCCTAAAAGCTACACAAACTACAGCCTTCCTTTGAACACTTAAACTTGTAAACAACAGGAAATATTGAACCAAGGTGTTATTCAGCAATGATAATTTACATTCTCCTTGTGCACTTGCCAAAGCCTGCATACATCTGCTTACAGAAAGATGGGGTGTCTGTGCTCGGGCACTAAGCGTTTCAGTATGGACTTCAACTGGGGAGCAGCAAGCTCTAATAGAATAATGGATACCTGGGCTACCTAATCGAAGGGATCAAGCACTGGCAATATTGTTGATAATAAATTAGTAAGTTAGAAGAACCTTCTTCACTTAGATGTCCAGCAACGACTGGACTAAATAAGGACTGAAGATTGTCTAGAATTAACGTTGTTCACATTTAAATACAAATTATCTTAGTAGGGTTTTGCATATTGATTGTGCACTGCTGTTAAGTCTTCTTATTTCTATAGAAATAAATGATCCCTACTCGATGTATAAAAGCTGTCCTAGTACTAAATAATGATCTCAACAGGGGGCAAATCCTAAATGGAAGTAACTGGAAGGAACTGAATTCTACACTCTCCAAGCAGGGAAGTCAAGAAGCATCTAGGACCCAGAGCAAGGTACAAATGGCTTCAAGCCTAGCTGAAGCTAACTTCCATTTTACAGAGATGATGATTTCTGAACAAATCTATACAAAATGACACACATGCATCCTAACAGAGGATGGAAATTAGTTCAAGAGGCCCCCTCTCCCTTTATTCTTTAACCAATTTCCTATTTCAAGTAAGAGGAGATTACAGAAGGAGGAAAAGTTGTCTCCAAATCCAGCTTGATAAGGCATGTGCAATACACCTTCTTGCTTTATCTACCAGCCCTGTTTCTCCTGACAACATTACCCTAGCACTGTAGCAACCCACTGAAGGACCCTGACAACATCTTTTGTAGTCAGACTCCTGCTCCGATGCATGTAGCTGGAAGCATGCCGAAAGCCAGTACTACTTTAACTTATCTTTGTTTTGCTCAGCTCCACCACCAGCACCATCAGAGAGAAAGGTGGAGAGATTATAGGCACTTTGTAAAAACAAAGCAGTAAACTATAAAACTGTATCATGATTGTTTATTTTTACATAATAAAACATTTGTTCCAGAAAAATAATTATACCAAAAATAAAAGTACAATTAGTAAAAGATATATGCTGTGTCAGAACAACGAGCAACAATAAAAACTGTCTGAGGTCTTATTTGTAAAGCTGTATTTGTATAGAGGGAACATTTAAAAAAAAAAAATAAAGTCTTTCATTCTGATAGGTAATATTTTATTTGACTCAAATATATGAAACATGTCTTCAAAAGCCCAATCTACCAACAGAAAATCTTGTCAAAGCAAAGCATACTCAGAAAAATAGTCCCTGTCTGATGAAAAACACTGATAGCTTCTGGAAAAGGTAAACAAACAAATGTGCAGTTGTAGAACACAGAGTAGCCAAACTTTTTACAAGGGCATCAAATCTACTTTAGATGTTCATACTGACTAGAAAGCAGAGGACTGAAAACTTTTATGTTACAGACTATACATGTGTAAATCATTTTTAAATCCAACTATTTTTATTAAAAATGTAAATCATAAATAGTAATAATTTTCCCAATGTCACAGGAAGTCTGCATGGTAATTTGTTTTTTTCGGTAACAGAAGTTACCTCGTCAAGTACAAGTTATGTCTAAGTTTGTAGTGGACATGAATTCACCACACAAGCTGTATTCAGTGAGTAAAAGGTTCATAGTGTGAGGTCAATGAATTAGCATCATGATGTGTGAAGTAGCCAGTCAACAGCTGGTGTCTGCAAGAGGCTAGGAAATCATATTTATAAAGCAACAGTCTTTTCATCTGTGTCATGATGACTGCAACTAGAGGCAAGCTAAATGTGACTGAGCCAGCTCACACCTGAAAACGAGATACTGAATCATTGACAGCTATGGACCCAGTCATTACAACATTCACTAAGGTCTTCAATTAGTGAACTCAGTGGTGAACGTTAATCATAAAAGCACTGAAAAAGTATTTGCAAGCTTAGGCCCTGTGAAATTCACAGTTCTCTATGAGAAAGGCTTTAATTTTTCAAAGGGTACCCAAGGGTCCCTATTCCTCATTTAAATGGTTCATCGTGGAAGCACAAGAAAAGGAGAAGTAGGGAAGCTCTGGGTGCTTATCTAATATCCCTCTGTTGGTACTGGCAGAAGCCTCCTAAAGAGCTGCAATGACTCCTTCAACTGCCTCAGTCCATATATTTGTAAAGCAGCCATCAGTAGCCACAAATTTAGGCCATCTCCAGAACAGCTCTTTGCCACTTATACTGTAAAGCAAAATAAATTCAAATCCAAACTAACTCAACACTCATCACAAACACCTACTTAAAAAGGATTTAAGAGTTTTCACGCAAAGGGTAACCACCAGCCAATATTTTACTCCCAGGATTTTACTATAGTTAACTCATTAAGGATCTGATTTTACATGTTTTTTCATGTGTAAAGTTTCTATGGGTGCCAGCAGCAGTAGAGGGATATAAGGGTTGCAGGCATATCCTCAGCTGTAGGAAGAAATTTCACAGCATTGCTCATGAGAGATCAGCTCAGACCAATTCTAAACGATTGGCTGTTAAACCCAACTGCAACAGGTATACACACATGTTAAGGGTCTGACATCAAACCTGTGAGTCAACTACAAGGTTCTCATGACTTCCATGGACTTTGAACCAGCTGCTAAGAAACATTCAAACTACCATCTTTTATATTATGTGACAGAAGGTAGTAGTAGTCTATAACTTGCAAATACATATTAAAAAAACACAGTATAATTTTAAGACCAAATTACAGAAACACCATTGATATAGTTTAGGTCCTGTAAAAATCAAAGTTGCACAAAAAATTGAAGACCAATAAAAATGTTTCCACGATTCTTTTTTTAATCCCGTTGAAAACAATTTTTCGTTGTAAACATTTTTGTTAGCCAAGCACTGCAGCATTGTGCAACTGCATGACAGCCAAAAAGAACTGATGAAAAGCTGACTAGATTGATTTCATCTTTCCAACCAGAGTGAAATACGTAAAAGGAAATAACAAAATGGTGAGGTTATTAAATGTGAATTTTATATATAAGAATAAATTTACATGGAAACTGCACACCACTTTTAAAAGACATCCTGTCAGTTCAGTACAGAAATTAAGGCAACAGTGGATTTCCCTTTTCCCCTTCTTTGGGAACCACAGAAACACTGTCTCTGCTGAAGGAGTCAGATGTGAGCCTGCCTAAACTCTGTATCACCCATTCCCTCTCCCCACTGTGACCTCCCAGGTTTCTGTGTAGAAGTCTGGCAGGGGGTTACTACTGGAACTCAGAGCTATATTTATTCCCTTGGCTCCTATCCATTACTGTTGCAGAGCAGCCAGAAGGGGAACCAACCAATACAGCACGGGATCTGCCAGAGAAGTTAAGAATGAAAGAGAGGCAGAAGCTATCAAAATGAGTAGCTCTAAGGAAAGAGGAGTTTCTACCCTTTGCAGATCCCCCTCCTGCAGATTAAGATATTTTTTCTCTCCTTTCTAAAAAATCCCAATAGAGAAACCTGCCAGTTCCACAGGTGTTTTACATCTCACATAAGTTTCTTCATGAGAGAAGAAGCACTAACTGCAGTATCCCTTGCATCTCCAAGACATTTGTGGGCATTTCTCTTAACCTCACAGCACTACCAAACACATCCATCCACAAGCTTAGCACTGTATGCAAGTCCAAGGGTCCTTGCAGTAAAGGATCTAAGACCGCACCCATTGCCTCTCCTACAGCTAGGAACTCAGTGCTCAGGGGAATGCAGGAATTAATCAGTTCTGTTCAAGCACATAATCAATTGAATAAAATAATGGCAACAGAGCTCCATTGTGAGATTAAAATATTTTGGATTATCAAGATGCATCCCATCACCAATTGACTTTTATAATTGTTTTGTGAACGGTTCCCATAACACATTTACTTTGAACAATTCAGAATTTCCTCTCATTGCCCACCAGGACTGATACCTCTTGCAATTTTTCCAAAGAAAAAGCCAGTAAAACAACATTAATAGTATGAATGCTCTCACCACATAACACACAGGAGCACAGGGTGCAGGACTACTGCAACGGAATCAAGCCAGACTCTCTCTCTCTCACATCACACTTGAGTGGCCAAGCCAAGAGGCGCTCCTCTTCTGACCCACTGAATAATTAAATGATTACTTAAATTGGAATAACCTCAAGCAGGAACTTGAAAAAACTCACCTCGCAAGAGCCAAAGTGTGGCTATTACAACACTCACCTGGGATGTGAGAAACTTGATTTGAGGAAGCTGATTCAAATCAGGTAGGAGAGGAACAATCTGAATGCAGCTCTCCAGTGACCCAGGTGCATTTCATAATCACCAGCCCATAATGAAGTGCAGAGATGCAACTCTTCCATTTTGAGCATAAATTCAATTGCAGACTTTAAAAATTCTTTGAAGATGCAGCATGTTGTTGCAAACTAATGAACTGGCATTTTTCGACTGAAGTAAGAAAACTGCAGCTAGTTCTGGCCAGAAACTATACTTCTATATTTGGAAAGCACCTAGCATGCCAAAGACACTACCAAAACAAGCAATAAACTGGAATTCTAATCCAGAAATGGTTGTGATTTCCTTCTGCTCATTTATCTAATAGCATATCTATTTATTGCATACACATGCATATAGCTTTGTGTGTTCAAGTAAAAGAAAGATGCTTGAATGTTAGTTCTTTACAACATATTTAAAAATATCTGAGATATTTTAGAAGAAATTTTATAGCAAAACCATAGAAGAGAGTAGTTAGAGTAGGAGAGTTCTGTTAGTGGGTATTAGCTGTTGGGTTATCTTCTACTAGTTATTTCATTAATGTAAGAGTAAGAGATACTGCTACTAGTTCTGTTATTACTGTAAGAGTAAGAGATACTGCCACTACTATGGCAAAAGCTCGACAAATGAATGAAGAACAGATACATTTAAAAGGTAATAGTAATTTTATTATACGTTTCAGGTTTTGCTAGCCTACAACTTTTAACTTTTTTAACTCAAAAGGTTTTATTTCTTTCTGTATATGAAATAATGAAACAAGAGGTTTAATCAGGATCTCTTTCTGAGAACATCAGACTTTGCACTGAGTTTACAAACAGTTGAGTTACACAATGCCCACAGAGAAAACTAGAAATCACATGAGACTCACCTGGTATGGAAGGGAACCTTTGCCTACTGACTCAGTCCTCCTACCTCAAATGAACTAAGTGGAGTAAAATTGGATGCTAGAAATCACATCGAAATCAGTCAAAATTTTGCTGACCTCTGAGACCCACCATTTTCCTCAAAAATGTGGTATCTATTCCAACAAAACAAAGGTTCAGTGAAAAGCTACTCGTAGCAGCAGTTTCAAAATTAGTGCTGCTAACCCTCAACATCCACTGCATGGACTGAAACCAATGAAAACAGTCATGCAAACCCTTGAGAAAGAAAAATAAAATTTAAAATTAAATTAAATTTTAAAAAAGAAAGAAAGAAAGAAAAGAAGGAGAGAGCTTGTCTACATGCAGGTGAGGGTTTGTTTGGGTTTTTTTTCAGAATTGTTCCAACACTGGTATAGTTGAACTAGAGCAAATACCAATCAAAACCCCTTGGCCACTAGTGTAGTGCATCTTCTGTCAATTATAAAGTAATGGCAGAGAAGTTAAATTTGCTCCCTAATTCACTTGACCAACACTTCCCCATCATACCCCTTGAGTAAAACTAGTATCAAAACCAAAATGTTTCACTGCCTTAAATGTTAGTATTTCTATGGAACCCTGAAGGAAAAACAGGTACGGATCTGGAGAGCCAATGTTAACAAACACACATGAAAGTAAAATGTTATCCATCCATATGGAGCTATCAAATGCAGTGTTAGGAAATTGACATCCAGCCCACCATGTTAGCCTTTGCTAATAGAAACCTGACTTTACACCTCCTTGCTTTCTTCACCCAAGCTCTCACATGCTCTTTCTCAAGAAACAAATCTAGGCTTCCCTTGAAGTCATTTATCCTTTCCTTGCTTGTAATTTATTCCATATGTTTATTATCTTCTGCATGAAGTAATTTTGCCTGAGTTTCCTTTCTACCCATGCCTTTCTAAATTTTAGATTAAAGGGACCTATCTATATCTATCTTTATCTACCATTGATACTCCAGTTACAAAACTGATGGTAGCAATGTCTGCATAAATCTATGGAGACCAGTTTACTGTAGTGAAATAAAACAATGTTAATACAATATGCTATCATTTTTAAAATAAATAAATAAATGTAAGGCCAGTCTGGCAAACTAGCACAGTGCTATGGTGTGAGTTACCAGGGCTAATTCTCAGATCAGCAGGGGCCAGGAGTACAGAGGAAGCAATACACATAGCCCTGTAGTAACCAAGTAGACTGTGGTACTTGATAGCAACCCCTTTGTAGAACTGACAAGCTCATCAGGGCTCCCATCCTCCTCACAAAGAACCACAGTGACTGCAGCAGAACATCCCAAAGGCATTAAAAAAAGGAAGAAAAGTTTGTAACAGCAGTTATCACAGTTAAAAAAAACAAACCCACAACCAAAACTACTCTAACAAAATTTGCATGAAGGCTAAGACAAGCTTATTGCAAAAGGAAAAATCAGGACTGCTATTGACCCCTTTCCACCATAAGACCCTGACCCACTTGCCGTTGACTCCCCAGTACATCCCTGGCTGCCCAAGGCAGAGCAGGGTCCATGGGCAGCACACACTCCCACAGCCAACCTCCCCGGCACCGCTACACAAACCATGAGGGTGAAAGTCAGCTCATGTTCTCCTTTTTCTGCGCACCCTCTTGATTCTCCTGTGCACAAAACTAAGACAGGGACAGAATTTCCCAAGTAGCCTTTCCCTGGCAAGTGCTTGCTCTCTCTGAAGCCTGAATGCCTGTACTGCTGAACAGTGTAATACTAAAGCATCAAAAATGAGCAGCCAGTCTGAAGAAGCTAGCTCTGCTGCCTGCCCCATGCTATGGGAGTGCTATCCAAGCCACCAACATCACTTTCAGGCACTGCTACCTGCACAACTTTCTGTTAATATCCTGGTATGACAGGCAGTGCTGCTAGTTTCATAACATGACAAATACTTTTAAAGAATTACTGAGTTTTGCTTATGGTTCTGTGCGTCTCGACTACTGCAATGCACAATGGAGAAAAGATCAGATAGTGAGGCTGCTATGGTTATTATTTTTTTTTTTTCATCTGTGTTTAAAAGGCAGTCAGATTATAACAAAACTGTTTGTCTTTAATATAGTTCAACTTGACCTGATGAACCTATCTCTTTAGAAAACAATCTCGCCACACAGTATTTAGATTAAGGCCTCTAAAACCCAGTGACTTCAAAATACTTCCAAGGTCCTATCTTTTATTCTTTAAAAAAAAACACAGACAACTAGTATAATTACTCCTCTACAGTTCTTTTGCTTTTTTGATGCATCTGGTTACCTTACTAGATGCACCTGAAAACTAGAGTAAATTTAAATAAAAGGGAAAGGTGCCAAATTCAGAATACTGGAAGAATTTTCCCTCTGAGAACATGTTTAAGTCACAGCATTGGTCCAGCTGGGCAGAGGCAACCCAAATCTCTCCTTGCTACCTTATTCCTATGCCTCTTTCCTCATCTGGATCTCTGCTATCCCTGGAAAGATGATTCAAATCTCTCACTCGGTGCTTGGCTTCATTGCTTAACCTGCCAATAGGAGTGAAAATGTCACAGTAATTACTGTGATCCACTCGTATTTAGACAGACGCTACTCAGTTATTTCACATTAAGCAACAAACATCCATCAGATCATTATAATTTTGACTTGTTTCCATCTCAGATCATATTCTGATCAGCAACTCAGTCATTAAAAGTTCATACTCTGTATTCAACCACACAACTGGACCTAGAACCGCATGTCTGTACAGTAACCCTAAGATCATCCAATTAATCATCTCAGAATTATTTTATTGTTATCTTCTTTCAGTAGCTCATCCTTTTTTTCCTCTTCTGTGAACATCTGTGCCTGGAGTGTCTTCACTACAGAAATTTGGATTTCCATCTACAGTTGCAGAAAGAAGTTTATTCATGTTTCTATACAAGCAAGAACAGGTATTCTATTTTTTAATTTATATTCTACTTCCCTGAATCCAAATTGCTTGCACCTCTGAAACAGGCACACGATATTACTCAGAAAAGGGGGGGGGGGGGGGGGGGGGGGGGGGGAAAAGGCAAGCAAGGTGTGAATGAGGATAGAAAAATCACTTTTCAACTTCATACTGCTTTTAGCATTTTGAAGAGCTGGTATACATCTATTCGAGTACCTGAGAAAAATTCAGACATTAAAAATTAAATTTACTTACAAATGTTATTAAACCCCAGTAAATTAGAAGATACTCACAATGTGTAATTGTCCTCATTCAAACCAGAAAATTTAATTTATGGCTTTCTTTTCCATTTTTGTAAAGTTCATTCATGCACATTTTTAAGTGCCCCCCCCCCCTTTTTTTTTTTCCTTTTTAGTCAAGGCACTCTAAAACACCTGTGTAATTCAAAGTCAACTTTAAGCAAAAATCAACATTTGAAAAAAATTAGTTCTGATTTTCCTACACTTGAAGCAACTTGTGCTTCTCAGGGAATAAGCACCCCATTTTAATGGACTAGTGGATTTTTCTATGTCTGTTCTAATGCAAATCTTTTTGGTCACCTAAGGCTCCCATGGTGGGTAAACAGCCTAATGTGTCAGCTTTCCATACTGAAGATTACAATTTCTGATCTCAGCACTGTCTTCATTGCTGCAAGCAAAACAGTGGTACGATGTTGCAACTTACAGGCTACTCTCCTCTGATAATGAATGGGTTGGGTTATTGGCCTCTAGCATGGACAAAAATATGACAATCAGCCTCTTCATTATATAAAAATCTACAGTGAAGACAGTGCCAGACAACTTGCTAAGTATTAGAGCTCAAGTATGTTCAGAAGTCAAAAAGCCTGGAGAACAATTCCTTTTTCTTCTTTCGAATTGATAAAGTCGTAGTCAATTTATTGAAAGTGTTTTAATACAGTATTTCTATCACAGCAATTTGTATCTTCAGGAACTCATTTGTAAAACACAGCTTTAGCATGCAAATATTTTAATGTATTCCCTGCAAATGTAATAGAGAGACTAACCTTTCTTACAACTGCAGTTGTTAATCGTCATCACAAGAGCAAATGAAAACAAAGTTTAAGCCACTGGCACTTCGAACGAAAAATAAACCATATTAAAACTCATTTACCTGCAATGACAGAAATTCAAAGTCATAAGCAAAATCTGAAGACAGAGCATATGTGAGAAAGTGCACCCAACTGCAAGGTTTAGCAACTGCACCAAGACTCTCTACTGCACATTCTCAAACAGCAATCGATTCTCTAAGCACTTGTTACCAAACCTGAGACGTTTTCTTTCTGCAACATTGTGAAAACTTTAAACAACTCATAAACGATTCTTTTCTTCAGTAGATTAACAGCAAATCCACTAGAAGATGAATTAACAATAAAACTTTTTTAAAAGGATGACAGAAAGGGGAAAACAGAACGGACAAGAGCAAACATCTCGAGCTATTTACAAATAGTTTTACAGTGACTAAAAATCATAGAGCCCTTTAGCTAACTAGCAAAAAATAAACAAAGAACAAAACAAATAAACAAAAACACCCCAACCCTAAACAAGTGGGGGGAAAAAAAATAAAAAGGCATCAGCTATTGACTAAACACAGGGCCTGATTTTCAAAGCTGTTGAGCACCTACAACTCCTGAAATCAGTGGAAGTGATGAGTACTCAGCAGCTCTGCAAATCAGGCCCAAACTGTACAGCGGTCTAGTAGCAGCCCAGCAGAAGTGCTATTTAGGGAAGTGGTTTTGTTGCAGAAACAAGAAGGTTCAGAGTAATCTGTCAAAGTGCTGCTACATTCATGAGTCGTAAAGCTAGCTAGCTCTCATCTATGGGAAAAAAGTTAATTCATAGGGCTCATAGGGCTTGCATTTGTCAAGGAGCAGGACGTCAATGCTATCATTATCAGGCAAATCAGCCAGGCGTTTAATGCTAGAATCAGGAGACATTTGCTCTCCACTATCAGAATGACATCATAACTAAAACAGCCTTCAGAGAGGGGGGGAGAACTGGGGCAAGGCTTGGGCTGCACGCAGACTTTGCACTTCTGCTTGGCTCGCCCCATTGATCGCTGCTCCCCTTCCTCAGGAGGCGACGCTTGCAGCTGCCTTCACTCCACAACTTTGTCTTCACATCATCTGAAACACTAGCATCTGATTTTACAAAATATTTCTAAACCTTCCTGATCCAAAACTGTGATATTCTAAGCCAGACACACAGTGAGGAGGGGATGGGGTTTGCATGTAACCTACAAATTCACTCTAAAAATTCCTGGTAATTTAATTCCATCAAATGGGACACATGCACATACATTAAAAAAACATTTGCCTCTCCAATTTAAGAAGTTAACTCAGTTAACCAAGTCAATTTTTAAGCATACACAAACACATACACAATCTTTGAATACGCTTAAGTAACTATTCGATGATCAAAAACATTAATAGCAACGCACATTTCCTTGCCACAGCAGCTGTAATTAAACAACTCAAACAGCACGGATTGTAAATTGTTCATCTATTTTCTTTAAAAATATCACTACAGGTACAGGCAGGGTACAAAAGCCTCACCTTGTGTAAGAACTGTGAGGGAAAAAGTTATGAAAGCAGACAGAAAACCTAAAATCCCTCAGGCTACAAAAAAATCCCGCTATTGAGAAATAACCCAAGAGACCACATAGGGAATGTACAGCCTTCAGAAGCACTTCTCATCTTATTTGCACTTAACCTATTGACGTACTTATGCAGGTCACTTACTTTTCGGCTATGTTTGAACCCTTTACAATCATGCAGATCGCCGCGGTTTTCACTTGGGCTTTTGGTTTTTTGGTTTTGTTTGGTTTTTTGCAAACAAGTTTCATTTAAAAAAAGATCCAATTATGCAAATCTGCTCCTGGATAGATAGTGAATATTCAGTATGACGGTGATACTGTAATAGTTCAATGCAACGCACTGTACTGGACAGATTTATGAGGCAACGTCACTACTACGCTCTGGTCCTCACTGAAGCATCTTGAAGTTAATTAAAGCTGCAATGTCCACTTTTCCAGCCACCCTCCTTATTCAGGTTTACTATTTCAACATCAAACCAGCAAGGGGTCCTCCCCCTCTCTCCGTACATTTAAGCAGCCTTCCACAGTCAATGAACAATGAACAAAGATTTGAGTGATGGGGGGGGGAAGAGAAAAGAATCTCCACAGGAATAATCAAATCCGGTTTAAACAAGTAAAAATATAGTTTCTAATATTAAACTAGAAAACATTCTTCTCCAAGCGAATGTGCAGAGGAGCGTAGCCAACCCCTTCAAAAAGGGTCTAAAAGCAGCCAGTCCTTTTTATTTCGAGCAGTGAATGAGCCCAAACAAGGCTTCTAAACTTAATTATGACACTTAAAATAGTCTTTTTCCACATAAGCAGAGAGGCTCGCCGCTGCTATCTCTATCAACCGGTCAAATCAGCTCAGCAAACACGGCCCCTGTTGGATTTATTTTAAA
>WBNM01026913.1:79767-107267 GCA_013399055.1 Ramphastos sulfuratus
GCCCCGCGCAGGCAGTAACACCTCCGCGCACAGCGCGCCGCCGGGAAGAGGATGCTCCCCCCACCCCCGGGGATTGCCATTTAAGTTTCCTCCTTAACCTGTTACTTTCTCCGGGTGCTGACAAAAGCCCCGGCGGCGGGCTGGCAGGTGCCTCCCCGCTCCCCGCGGCGCTGCCGGGCGCGCTCCGCTCCCCCCGAAAGGGCTGAGACCTGGCCTGACATTTAGTGCCTACTTGAATGTCACAACGCTCCTCGCAGCATTATGCACGGCTCCTATTCATAAGAGGTCGATTAGAGCACAAAATGGCAGGTCTCTTAGGCACTTGAATCTCACAAGTTTGACACATGGTATGCATCAGCTAACTTTGATTAAAAAAAAAAAAGGGGGGGGGGGAGTTTACAAGTGACACCACGATTAGGCGGGATGCTACGGGGGGAGAGAGAGAGGAAAGGAGGGGGGCCGCGTTTAAAGTCACTTCACCAAAGTTTGCTCCGCCGCAACCCTTTAAAACAAAAAGTTTCTGGCCAAGTTAAGGGCAGGGTCGACGCGGGCTGGGGCCAACGGGCAGCCCCCGAGCAGCGTCGCGCCCGCCGGCGGCACTCGCCTCCACTCGCCTCCCCTCGCCTCGCCTCGCTCGCCCGCCCGCTCCTTTTTTGTAAAGTAACGGTTTTAAAAGAAACGAGAGAGAAAGAGGAAAAACGTAGGGTTTTCTTCAGGCTAAGTTCTATAGCGCCATTCAATGGCTTCTCCTCTCCTTTCATTATTTTCTGCTTTTCCCCTGACAGCCCTGCTTGCAAACGTCACTGCTATGGATATTTAATTATACTGTATTTTTTTAATCACGGTGGAAAACGCAGGCCCCATTGCGATGATTAAAAAGAAATAAAAAAATAAAACATACTCCGGACTGACTTTGGAGCCTCTTTGATGGCTCACGGGAGCCTCCCGGATCCTCAAAAACCCCCTTTTTTACCTTTGTCTTTCTTACCTTAAAATTTAAAGCAAAGCGTAGAAGAAACTCCCGCACGTAAACGGAGCGTTGTAAAAGATTGTGTTCAATGAATAATGAAGCATGTCCACATGATTGACTTGATCATTTTCTTGTGCGGAGGGGGAAAAGTGCGGCGCGGGGCTGCCGCGGCCGCCCGCTCCGGGTAGCCCTCCCAACTGCTTCCAGCACATCCCGAGCAAAGAGCGCTTTATTTTAATCTGTCTCTTTTCAGAATAACCCCCTTCATTGATACTGATCACCCAACATCACAAGACATCCCCATCTCTCAGCGTGGACTCCCCCTATCTGGTAGGTGAAATGCATTGTACCATTAAAAAAGCACTCCATTGTCGTCTTGGCATAATTCACAGCAACTAGATAGGTCTTGCGGCATTTAGCTTTGATGAGCCAAAAGCTGAACCCTTGATATAATAATCTACAAAGAATGGTCTGTGATCGTCCATTTTTTCTCCCTGTCTAGCAACTAAGAAACCATTTAACACGGCGCAGCTTGGTCGTGACCTTGAGCCCGTGTAAACACCCCGAGGAGNGAAACCTTGGTGGACCGGGGGACCGGAGCATCAGTCACCGCTCCGGCGTTTAAGAGAAGTAATCAGCGATAAAGTGACGTTGATCTGCACTGTAACCTTGTGGCGTATTTAATGTAAATAAGCCAGTTATGTTGCCAATCGCATGCATACAAACACATAAAGGTCCTCAGCGTTGCATTTTGATTCTTTCCATTAGAGCCGACTTTATTTACATACACTATTTAGGGGATCATGATAATTCTAAAACAATACTAGTGCCAAATGATTATGAAAATATGATTTTAATTAATCACGTAGTAGGCAAGGAAATTAGCATACGGTAATTAAACTTAGAGAAAAACGTCATGGAGGTTCTCTGCCTTATGGGTTCGGAATAATCATTAAACGATGGGTTTTCAGGACTTAATTATCAAACAAATAACTTTTTTAAAGCAACTTTACAAGGTTTATCCGCAGGGCAACGATTTAGTAAATAATATATAACCAAGCAAACAAGGTGCAAATGTGACTGGTGAAATAGGTTGTGTTTCTACAAAGCAGNATGCAATTATGGATTCTGTGTCCCATAGTTGACAAAAGCATGGTGCCTCAATAGACTCTTTGTTATGGGATTATATAATGATTGTGGTGTAATTATGGGAAAAAAGATTTAGTAATAATAAAAAGTATCAAAATACACCAATGAGCAGCTTGTTTTAAAGAAAAGGCTTGCATGTGACATTAGGGGCATGTTAATAACAAAAAGCCAGGATCCGAAAGGGTTGACAAATAAAAAAGACTGTGATGCGCATGATTAAGAAGCGATGGAGACAGATTGATTATTCAAAATGCCGAGCCACAGGGACACTTAAAACATTGATTCAGGTAAGACTAGTTTCATCTTGACTGAAATGAGTTCCCTGAAGATGACTGGCATACATTTTAAATCAGTTTACTACATAAAAAGCATAACATCACAAGCTGAAACCTTCTAGTTAAAATAAGAGTCCAAGGGAAAAAAAAAAAAAAAAAAAAAAGTTTATGTTTTTGGCAATTCCCAGAGGGACTATGGAATCGCAGAGGAAGGGGTATAGATTAATTAGCTCTTCCTAAACACTGGGCTGAAATGTACCCATCTTTTATAATCCTTAGCCTCTGTTTCTGGAGCCAGTGGTCCAATCCAACTTCTGCAGGTTATGGGGCTGATATTAATAACTCTAAAGGTACAGTAGGACTTTTTTTTTTTTTTTAATGCAACTGGAATAAATTAACTTGCTATAAAACCTGAAAAATTAGCAAGATTTTTCCAATTGATTTTTTAAGTGGAGTTTAGATATAGTTGTTCAGAGCTATTCAATGTTTAAAAAAAAAAAAATTTCCCATGCCTATATGAAAAAGTTTAGGAATTCACTCTGCATTTTCCAATTTGATGTGTCTGAAATTCTCTTTGAACAAATTCCAAAATACAAGTTTTTTTCTATAGAAATTAGCATAGCAATCACATCAATAATATCACTATCTCTATGGGAATGATAACTGGAGCAGTGGGGGTGTTCTTTATTTCAATTCTTCGTGGATCAACTGATTATATTCTGTCTTCTTTTGAACTTGTTATTGTAAGTCAAGTGATTCTTTATAAGTGACAGCCCTGACAAAGAGACGAGGATGGGAAAGCAGGTCGAAAGGAAGTCGCCATATGGACTTTAAAAAAGGCACTTTTTAAACAAGATAATGGGGAAATGGATGTTGCCTTTTAACCCTGTCAAGGCTGAACATTATTAGCAGTCTCATAAAAGAATGAGCTGTACCATTTCTTAAAAAAATAACAGATTTCACCTTATGATTTCCATGACCTAGGGTTTAGCAATACAAACCACGCAGGAAGCAATGGCATTTCAGAGGCAGGGGCCAAATCAAGCACCTCAAATCACTGGTGGACAGGAGGTTTCAGAGCATTGCACAAAGAGTTACAGAAGATTGAGAGCTCAGGAAAACTCCATGGTTCTTTTTCCTGAGATAAAGATAAGAATATTGACTAGAGATAGGTGAAACAGCAACAGACACCAGAGGAGCTCTGGACATCTAACTGGGATTTCCTGTTCCTCTGGCATAAGTGCATGATGCTCATTTCATGACAATTGGACTGAAAACCAAGTATGAGCATGAGAGCTTTGATTCTAATCCTTGCAAAAACTGAAGTATTTCTCCTCCTCTTTCTGCTCTGGAGGGAACAGAAATTTACCTCCAGAAATTTTCAAGTGGACAGAGGTTAAGAACTGTCTCCCAGGAAGCTGAGATTAAGTACTAAACCCTTGTTAATGTGAGGGCAGAGCTGTGGTCCACCACCAGTCAATGCACAGTCAATTTAATTTTGTTTTTTCACCAGTTGGATTGTTCAGATGACCATTCAGCTCAGCTCTACAGGAAGAAAATGTCAACCAAAAACTTTTCAAAATCTGGAAGAGGAGACTACTACAGGCAGTCAATGGTGATGTCAGGAGAGTACATTGTTAACAAGACTGATTGAAACTCTTTTTGCCCAAGGCCTCATTGACATGATTACTTGGGCTGGGATGGCAAAGCCTTCCCAAAATGGACCACAAAGAGGTAATGCATATCCATGAGCTGAGAACATCCTAAAGACAAGATACTTCCAAAGTTTGATGATTCAGTGACAGGCTCCAGCACCTAAGGAAGGCAACTTTACCTTTCACTGTGACTTCTGCCTTTGTGGAATGGCAGCCTTTTGGAAGATCTCATTTCAGACAGGTGTAAATAAAAGGAGAGGAGAGGGGGAAATCCCCAAAATCTTGCAGATTTGCTGAGTCCAACAAAAAGCCCATGTCATGGAGTATTTATGAGGCCTTAGACAGGAAAGTAGCAAAAGACAGGTGGTCCTACAGTAATTTAGAGAATGGGTGGAGAAGAAATATTAGCTTTATATATTTAAATATTTATAAGTTGTTTGCTTTATGAGGACGGACTAAGGAATAATCCTGCCTTTGTCCTTATAAAGTGTGATCAGCATTTCCTTCCTAAAGAGAGGTGATAAGCAACTGGGCGTTCTTTTAACAAAGGCTGTAGAAGCCCATTGAAAGCTTAATGCCTTTAGAAGGCAGTCTCTTTTTTTGAAGGAAGAGCAGAACATAGAATCATAGAATCATGGAGTGGTCCAGGCCAGAAGGGACCTCTAGAGGTCATCTAGTCTGCCCTCCCCCCGCAGTCAGCAGGGACATTCCCACTGGACTAGGTCACCCAGGGCTCTGTCAAGCCTCACATTGAATGTCTCCAGGGAAGGGGCCTCAACCACCTCCCTGGGCAACCTGTGCCAGTGCTCCACTACCCTCATAGTAAAGAACTTGTTCCTAACATCAGGTCTTTAATATTGATAAGGAAAAGTGCATAAAAGGAATCACCTAATAGCAGGGATTTGAAATAAAAGAATTCCAGAAAACTTGCAGTAAATATTTCAGCAAACTCTGTAACAGGTGGTGCCATCTACCCGGCAGTCTAAGCCAGTGAAAGCACAAGTCATCCAGCAAGAAAGTTGCTGAAGCATGGTTCAAGAAGACATAAATAACACACTTTCAGAGGAAAAAAAGGGAAACCCCTTCCAAAACATCTGTTACAAACATGGAGGTTTTCCTGGGCAGAACCCCAGCAAGCTGACAAGGTGGAAGGAGACTTTTCCCACTTGCACAGACCGTGTAAGAAAGCTTCCTAGAAAAAGAACTCTGAAATCCCATCTTTCAAACAGACCAGAGGCAGAACCCATTTGATAACAAGCCATTTCCCAGGAATTCTGGCCAAAATAAGCATGTCTTAGTAGATTCAATCAGCAAAGACTCTTATCACAGAGATTAAGTGGTAGAGGTAATCAGAATTTTTTTTTTTTTTTTTAGGAGATAACTCTGCATCATTAGTATAGCAGTTAATAGACCCTGACATTACAACCAACTTGCATGGATCAACTGAAAACATATACTAAGGCCAAGAGTCTATGTTGGCTGCACTTCCTGCAGCAATCCATCAAAACACAGCCATTAAGAAAGCATCCAAAAGAAAGTACAAGATAGAGTAGCATCTAAAGGTAGAGCAGTTTGGAGGCATATCTCTTTCTCACAGCACTAACAGCACTGAACCTTTTCCTTTATGGAACAAGGGCAAAACTTGAATGAAGAGTAAAAGTCTATCAAAATGTTACCGACTGGTACATAGCTTCAGAGCTTTTTCTGGATGGAAGTGGTCACCTTTGTATTTATATAAACCTTAAGAAGCTGAGTAAGGTTTTTTTGTTTGCTTGTTTGTTTGTTTTTGGTTTGGGGTTTTTTTGGGTTTTTTGGTGTTTGGGGTTTTTTTTGTGGGGATTTTTTTGTTTGTTTCTTTTTGTTTTTAAAAATACCTATTTTTACATTAAATAGTGAGTAATGTTCTCAATAGATCCACCTAGTGGAATTGAGAAAATTCTGCTTTCAGAATGAAGGCACAGCTTTTATAACCCCATGAAGGACATCATTCAGCATGACAGGGGCTCAGTTATCTTCTGAAAGAACAAGAGTGAAAGGTGCAGTAAGTCTCAGTACAGGCACAATCAGAGAAGATCACAAGACACCTGTCGCTCTAGGATTTAAACTTTAACATTTAAATTTATGTGAGATTGGTATAGCAAGTCACTAGAAATTAGGACTGACCAAGAGTGAAAAATACCAAAAATAATAGCTGAACTTCAACTTTAAAGTGCATTAGCACTGACCTGTGTCTTAGAGCAAATTCACATATAACCTATTCTCAGGCTGTCAGTGCTCTTCAGGAGCTATTTAAAAGACGTTGTGAGATCTTATCGCTGAGATAAGTTTTTGGGTAGGCATTTCTTCTTACTCAATCTAACCAATATACAACTTTTCACCACTTCCCTTAAACTTCTCCAATTCTTTCTATCCTGGCACCAAAGATCACAGCAAACACTAAGTTTCTGATGATTCTATATACCTTGTGGCTCACCCCAGCACTCCGTCAGCTTTCCCCCATTGAGGAACACAAATGTTCCCCACAGCCCACAGCTTGCTTTGATGAATCCCCTGTTCTACTCCGGTATTCCTCTTCCTGTGCTGATGGCACACAGCCCTCCCCACCACCTCCTGTCCTGCACTACCTGTGCCATGCAGTCCTGCCCACACCTCCATCCTGGCACATGGGATGCTCTGTTGTTTGCTTCCACAGTTGCCTCAGACATCGTCATGTTTAAGCTGTTATGCTATCAGAAAATGTGCAGATTAACACTTAGAGCAAGCAGCCATATTTTAAGGATCTGTTGAGAGTGCTTATGTCTTACGTCTTAAACTATGGTTTCATACTTTAAGCCCCACATTGCGATATTTAAGGCCATTCCACCACTGCTGCTTTCGCTGTCTGGCTTGGCCTTGGCCACAGCACATTGCTTACCTGTGGCAGGGAGCTCTCTACACAGGCATGGGGCTCTTCCTAGTGCAAAACACCTCACACATTGTTCAGTGGTCATTGCCAACAGCAATGAACGCTGCAATGTGTTTGTTGTTCACTAGCTATAATATTGCCTCCTATGCAACTGGTCTGGTAGGTGCCAGTGTCAGGAGAGAAGTATCTCTTGTTGCATCTTATCTCTGTTACTTTGGTGACTCAGGCTGAGGAAAATCTGGATTATTTGGAGAGAGCTTAAGAGATCCCTAGCAGACCACAAGACACTTTTGGAGGGTTTTCCCCAAACAATTCAGCAAGTCCTGTGTGGTATACATACAGTGTGAAGCAGCCTCAAGGATGGCACCTCCCTATCTCAGACAAGGCCTGCCCATTGTGATTGCCATATTGACAGCATTGTCCTGGCCATGCCAGGCTGTGGCGTGCAAGTAGCAGGGCTGTTGCTGGCAGCAGCCAAGAAGCACTGCCATGGTTCTGCCTCTGTGACGTGGGAGAGGATTGAGTTAGGGCAGAGCTCATCCACAGCTTCACCTCAAATGACAGCAGTCCTCACCCCACCAAGATCAAGCACAGCACACTGCCTTCAGCCCACAGTGGGTCAAGGGCAGTACAGCCAGCCTCCTGCTCCCACCTACCCCCAGGGACACCATCCAGGGGCATATGCAGCAGGGTCTCTAAAAAACAAAAAAAAACAAACCTGAAGTTATTATTAACTGTGTCAGCTATGCATGTCTGAAAAACCACAGTTTATGCCCAGTGGGTTGTTGCACCCTTACCACAAACAGCTGACATTCAGTTCAAGCCATAGCAGCCCATGGACATTCTTCCATCTTCCCTGTCTCCAGAGTCTCCAGCATGGGCAGGACTCACAGAGCCACAGAGAGGTCCCTCAGCTGGGTGCTGGAAGTGGGAAGGCAGGGGAGTGCAACAGAACTGCATCTGGGGAATGCAACAGGCTCAGTACAGCCCAAGCAACCATGGTGTGATATGGACACCTGGAGAAAAGCTGCAATGGAGATCCAGTGCTGTTGCTTTTCCTCCAAGAGTTGTTTTTATTCCAAATCATCATATTTGGTTTGGTTTGTTTTCTCCCTAAGTAGCATTAACCAAAAGCACACTCCTCTCCTTTTGCTGGCTTTGCCCACTTGGCTGCGAGCAACATTGCTGCACCTGCCCTGTGAGAGGGTTGCTCTGGATGTTCAGGTATGCTGGCAAAGGACCAAAAAAATCTACTAAAAGCTATGCCTGAGAGCATAGAAAATAATTTCCTGGAGGGAGGCACTGCTCCACCTGCTCTGTCCCCTGGCTTTGCTGTTAGGGAGGCTCCAGCAGCAGCATGGCGTCTCCTCCAGCCTTGGCTCACTGGCATGGAGAGGGCTGGTGCTGGGTGACCATGGGGACCACCTCTTTCTGCTGCTGACAACACACCATGCTTTGCCACAGATTCTCTTGCAGGATTGCTGTCTGAGACCACTAATAAAGCAAAGAGGACTATCTCACATCCTCACAGAGATTGGACACTTAAAAGTGATTTAGGTGACATCCCTGGAGAGCTGCAGAGGCTCTGGGAGTGGGACAAAGGACTGTGCTGGCTATGATATGTATGTGAAAAATACACATCAGTACAGAGTGACACTAGTTCAGAGCAGAACATCTGAAAACTGATGAAGTGGAGAGCTCTCTGTGTAATGCAAAGCACCTGAGTGATGTGTGCACATGCAAAGATTTGTTCAGCTCTGCTCATATCCAGCCCTCTTGGACAGTTGGGTTTGATTTGCCATTTTCCTGCCAAAATATTGTTGCTATACCTCAGCAACTGGCCTTTCTTCAAAGAAATTGCATGTGACTCTCCTGTCCTCACCAAAACCGGTCCTGAATATGAGTTCGGGAGAGGTTAAAAGGATCTTCTTTAATAATAAATATGTTTCTAATAATTTAAAGCCTCAAAAATAAAGCCTTGTTTCTTTCAAAAATTCCTCTGCTTCCATAATGCTGTTTTCCCACCTATTTCTCTCCAACCTTGAAATGGAGACTGCTATTATCAACATGCTAGCTTCAAACGAGAGGGTCGCAGGAAAGCAGCCAATTAACTCTGTCTGCACAGCCAGCAGAGGGAGGCAAAGAGTAGAGTTATTTTTGCTTACATCATTTTAAACCTAATTTTAAGAATTTCCGAAAGAAATGCAAAACTGGTTTCCTAAAAGACAATACTCTAAATGATTAAGATAGGCAGTTCCACTGAAGTTTTACTATAGCAAAGGTGATATGAAACACTACCGCTATGACCTTTATAATTTCATTTCTTTCTGTCAAGTTCAAAAAGCTTTAAGCCTTCAAGTACTTATTTGCTGTTTTCTCAGCTAATCAAATTATTTTTTTTCCCAGCTGCTAATTAATTTTCCATCAGAAAGTTGAATCTTGTTTTTCTCAAAAGAAGCGATGCACAATCCGATTAATCTGAAGGTAAACTATCTCTCTGAAACAACTAGGGAGTAACACAAATGTGGACTTGCCTTCAGATGGTTGAAAACTTGGCATACCTATACAGACCAAAAAGAACTGTTCTCCCCATTAAGCATTTACCATTCCTTCTAGCTACCTATATTTACCCCATGGAGGTGATATGTCGATGGAATGGAAACTTCCAAGCTGAAAATGAAATGATGGATTGAATGGTGGGAAATGAAAGTGAGAACTCAGGTATGCTTATGCTATGCCCTACGCATTAGCAATAACAAAAGCAAGCAAAACAAGGCTCCTAATTTACCAGTTTATTAGGAACTGTATAAAAACCTCAGAGGATTCAAAATACATACTCACTTTCCAGGAACATTGCAATATTTTAGGGCTCTTTTCTAATTAAACATCTTTATGTTGGATTTAAGCTTCAAGTGATGCTGTTTAAGAGCATCATTTTAAGATACAAGCCCTCAAGGATCACAAGACATGAGCATGTGTGGCCATGTTGTTTTACACCTTTTCAGCCAGGACTTGTCATTCTGAAATCTTGCAGATGTGCTAACAGCTGCAGAGGTGGGTGAGGAGCTAGAGCTGCCCACTTGCTGGAGCCATGCCAAGGATGCACTGCTATATCACTAACAAGGGAGGAACAGCTGAAATGGGATAGATATCAGTTCACGAAGAATGGAAGCCACTACATGGAGTAACTTGCCTTCCTCACAGAGGTGATTTGTGTGGGTCTTCTAAGCCCACACTGCCAAAGTGCTTTTGTTAAAAAAGCAAGTTTGTTTTTTGTTCATTGTTGAGGTTTTGGGGTTGTTTGTTTGTTTGTTTTTCTGTTTCCACAGTAATTTAAGCTAGAAGCAAATCCTCAAAAGCAGAATGACACGCCAAGATGCATAAGCAAATTGCACAGAAGTGGGAATCTTTTTAGGCATCAAAATATGTCTTAACACTGTGTTTCTATCAAGCTCACAGGCATTTTGAGATCATGCAGCCCAGACAGCCAACNTATACCTCCTCTGTGCCCTGTGCTTGGAATAGCCAATATGTGAGCAGCAACACAATTTGAGGTATGTCTGTGCAAATGGGCTCATGTTACTTTTGCAGTTTGGGTTTTGCAAGCACTGCACTACTGTAAATCATTTCCAGAATATGACCCACTGGCAACATTTAAGTCGCACTAATGAAAATCTTGAATAAACCCTTGGAAACTAAAACTAATCTCTACTTTAGAAATCCAAAGGTGATGAGCTTATATGGTTAATAATAAGCTTTTTAAGAAAAAGTTATCAATCTGCATTTGACCAATAGACAGGAACTGGTTCAAAAAGAGTCTTTCCAATCCATCGGGTAATGAATGACTATTAAAAACCTATAAATAAGCATTCACCCGAGAGCTTGGAATGGCACTTTGAGAGCCTTTCTGGTCAGTCAGGTAAATAATGAGTTTTATATAACCTTTCAGAAAAGAATTTTTGTAAATTAGGAGATGAAATGCAGAAAAGCTTCTGATTAATGTTAAAGTTGGGGTACAAGCCGACACACAAGTGGGAATTCAGAGTTAAAACTGGCATTTTTCATACACATTGTTTCCTCTCAGGACTCAGTGTTAAAGACTCTCTTGTCTTTACTCTGATTTGCTTATGATGGTTTCAGTTTAGGGTTTTATTTATATATGACATTTACATTGATGAGTATTTTGTGCATTATCTGTTCATGCAGCAGCCACTAAAGTCAATGAGAATTGTAGAGAAGGGCAGAAGGAAGGCCTCTAACTAATATGCAGTCACCAGTGAGAGTTACTACATCTCATCAGAGTCCCCATCAAATCTACAAGCACCACGTCTGCTCGAATCCTGAGAAAAAGAAAAGTAAAAAACCTAAACAAAACCAAGAAACAAACTCAAACCAATTAATCCTGTCAATATTTACTACTCTCCAATAAAATCACTTCTCAGATATTTTGTGCTTTCTTGATGACTAAGAAAAAAAATATATCCATAAAGAGATTCATCAATCATCTTACAATCAAATAATCTCACAACCAGGATATGTAACAAAAATTTATGTAAGCTCTTTGCTGGTTAACAGTACAGTCCTCCCAAAAGAATTGCTCATCAGCTGTCCTTAGCACCTAACACCCCAGGACAAGAATAGAAAAAAATGGTCTTCGCACCCTGAAGGTTAACAAATCTCTTTTGTATACATTCAGAGGATGAAGATTGTACTGCAGGCTCACAGATAAAAAAGGGAAACTTGTCCCAGCAAGAACCATGGCAGTGTTTCACAAGGAGATAGACATTGAAAAGGCTAAAATGCAAACCAAGGGGAGAAAAAGTACAATGTTTGTATTCAGTAGACATCTTTCCTGGCCCTCTTGATTCTCAAGAAATATATCCTCCCAATTGCTCCATTTTGTGTTAAACCATATTTTTTTGCATTTATAATTCAAACATGCTGTTGTTTAAAAAAATATTCACATAGTGTGCTCATAGTTTCCATATACATATGTCAAACTTTATTTTGTTTTGCCATTATAATCTATGAATGGATTTACCCTTTGTTTCTGTTTTCAGATCTCTGAGGAATGTTTGATTAGGTAGGAGGGTTTGTTTTATGCATTACTTGTTCATCATTGCACAAGTGCACAGGCTAAACAAAGTTGACATACTTCATTCTGATTGGTGGAAACAGTGTAGTTAAACAGTGTAGTTAATACAAGGGAATGAGTAATTTCTCACCACAGCTAATCAGCTGCACAACAGCTATGTATCAGGCAGCACAGCTATATATCAAAAATGCGTTTTAAGGTAGCTTGTAGCATACATGATCATCTAGTAGTATCTGTTACAATCACTTCATATTAACAGATTCCTTCTGTATTTATTTAATAAAACAAATCTTGTGTGCAGCAGTCTATATGCATAGCTGGCCAGAATACTTGGAATTAGGAAGTTAATGGCAAACCCAGGAATATTCTAGCTGGTATATAACAGAAGATATGTCCAAGTTGTTCCAATTTACCAATGTCAAGCGAAAAAGCAAAGCAAGAGCACTGAAGATGACAAAACAGTTTCTGCTGCACTGAAGAACTTAAATCAATTTCAGAATTCTATATCTATTGCTCTGTACATCTATAACTAAGAAATAACAAGATAAATACACTGTAATATTATTTGCCAGATGTCTTCTGCATTAACGGTTTTCCACCCTTTTGTGGTGAGTTGTACTTTACTATGACTCGTAAACTTGTCATTCCTGAAGAATGGATTTTTAACAGATCAGCATCAATGCAAGTTCAAAATGGTATCCCTCTGTTAGAAAACAAGGCTGAGTTCAGTAGGAGTTAACATTAACAATTCAAAAGCCTGTAGGAGAAATTAGAAACATGAGTCCTCCATAATGATGATAAAATCAAACTGGCAAATAAATGCATTCTCAAATGTCATAGTAAGAAAATGGATGAATATATGCAACTAAAATGGTCTCTTAAATTTCAAGAGCATGGCCAGGACTCTCAAGAACTTGCTCCTAAATAGCAAAAGCTGAATAAGAAAGCTGTCAAGTAATCTGACTACTGCATATCTGCGCATGTAATGCAAACTTCATGAAGTCCACAATTTCACCCTACTAGACTAATCCAAAGCCCACTGGGATCTATTCGTCTGAATTTGATGAGTTTTGGATCAAGCATTTTGAAGATAAGGAGTGAGCAGGAAACAAAATGATGCCATAAATCAGAATGAGTGGTACAGAATTAAGGCAGTACAAAATAGAGCTTTCAGTGGTATGTTATGCTAAGGTTAGAAAACAAAACAACACAACTATGGATGTAGAAACAGTAAGGGTAAAGGTATGTAAATATTTGTGTTAAGGAATTAGTGAAATTGCAGTGCTTCACTTTTGTTAAAAAATGTAGGATTTATTTTGATACTCACACTTAAGGAAACACTTTGACTCTGATAAAACCAAGTGGATAATTAAAAATTATAATATTAATTGTACCCTTAACACAGATAAGTAAACTTGGCAAGAAAGTTTTAATGAGTTGAAGTAAAAAGGGAATGTCTAAATTAACTGAATAAATTGGTAAAGGGAAATTTATTGTATATACTGACCCCTTTAACTTGTTTTAATGTCTGAATTTGAACTACATAGATGAGTTTTCATTACATGATACATTAAATTATAAGGATAAAAGAATTCCTCTCAGAATCTGCTTTCTAGGACAGGTAACAGTGCTTACAAATTAATTGTCCTGTAATATGTTATAATAATAACTTGAAATCCACAGATTCAGTAAAGATTCCTGAGGGAAGTACCAGCTACTGGAATATGATTAGAATGTCAACATAAAAGGCAAAAACACAATCACACTGAACTTTGTTAAAGATATAGATGGTTCCATAGCATACCCAGATATAGAGTCCTGCAAAGGACACCTGCTGCGTGCCACAGCCCGAAGGTGTGGGAAGGCCAACGTCCAGGTACACCTCAGATACACATACAGGTATGAGTTCTTCTAGAAAAGCTGAAACAGTTGATCTGTTGTCATCTGAAAAGATGCTACATGCTTATGAAAAGTGCACAGCATATTCCAGAGCTCCTTTTGGATAAAATAATTTACTGCCAAATCTTGACTGAAATAACTGTGACGTAAAGCCAGCATAGATGTCTACTCCACAGGGACCCGTCTGACTGTATCAGTTTTTAATGTATCTTTCCATTAAATCAAAGATCCAAATGCTAAATCTGGCACTGAGGGACATCAAGGGAATTTGTGACATTCCTCAGAGGACTCAGTGTCCATAAACTAATGAATGGCTAAAACTGATCTCAATATTTAGTTTCTCATTTGTGACAAACGTAATGTTGATGATATTTTATTTAAGTCTTTCATAACACCTTACTTGTGAAAATCTAACAGAAACTCCTCATGCAGAAATACACTGCAACAGATACTGGTATTGTGTGTACAAGTGAGAAATGGGCACTGCAAAATACCATCATATATCATGATTTAGAAGTTCAGAACTTTCAGCTCCTACTAAATACTGTCAAGCACCAAGAAGTTCTGGGACAGAACCAACCAAAAACAATGGAAACATTTCTATTTGCTTTAAAAAGCAATGAATCAAATCCATGAAAATAAACAAAACTAGTCAAATTGATGTTGCTCAGAATGGCTTCTAAATAAATATATAAATGATGTTTCTCACTCTGAATCTTCTAATTCTGGAAGGCACATAGCAAAACCAAGACAAGGTGAAGATATATATTGGTAAGCTGTTAGTAATTCAGTCACACACAGTAACAGTGCAGAGCAGACAGTCTGTAATAAGTAAACTTCACAGTGTTCAGTTTGAATATAGACAGGGAAATTCACTTCAGTTAAGTCTACCAGCAGACACTCACCTAAATCTCCTGGAGTGCATTTAACTGCAATTCCCACTTTGTCATCGTACCTTCGGGGGGTAATTCCCTGCCAGCCCAGTAGAGCTGGCAGCCTTCTTGCCTGGGGACATGCCATCCTTCCCTTCCTGGTAAGCTGGAGGAGGACCAGCTCCTGCCCATCTGCGAGCCCTCGTAACGACCACAGTGGAGACCTGCTCCCTGTTTGGAAAGAAAACAGTGTTTCTTACATGGTTTTTATACATAGTTGCCTTGAGAAAAACAGGGATATTTCAGATTTGTAATTTGAATGTGTGTTATTCATGTGCATTCTGGGGTGTCTAAGGTGCTGCCACCAGAAGACATGGGGAATCACATGGGAAAGGAGAAAGAAGCATTACCTCAACAACATCCAAACTGTAAATGGGAACGGGCAGACTGGGGAGCTTTCTGCTGTTCATTCAATATACCGTGAAGTATCAAAAATCTCTTTTACATGCTTTTTTCCACCTCCCTTTTGAAAAGGATCAGAATTACTACCAAGAAGCTAATAACTTGCTCTGAACAGTGGTATTTGTTGAGGCATGCAGTTTCCAAATGGGAATTTAGGCTTGTTTTTATTCTTCACTTAACACTTCCCCTGCCCAGCGCAGACATTTGCACTGGTGTTGTTCCGACTCTGACAACACATAAAAAGCACATGGCCTAATAACTCCGACTTTAACAGACCCATGCCTTTTAACAATGCAATTGCAGAGGAATTTGCCCTAAACAAAGCCTAAATACAGAAGTGCCCATTGCAGTTAGCAGTAATTAATGTCTTCTCAGACTGCTACGTGCATTATCCGCTAGCCGGAGGGGATCATGTCTAGCTGGGGGAGAGAGGGACACCTGCGTGCAATGGTGACCAGGCTTTCTGGCAGCATCCTCAGCAAGGGCACTGCAAACAATAGCATCATGACAGTGCAGTGTGAGTATATGAACATTTGGTTCCCTACAAAATGTAACCAGAATCACTACTTCCCAAAAAATCTCACACGTCACAACCCAAGCAGCAGGGGAGAAGCACTGAAAAATCCACAAGAACTTAATCTATCAGAAATATTCTCACTTGCCATGTTATGACCCACATATGAAAAACTTCTGAAAAGAACATTTCACACCCAAGGAAGGGTAGTGGTTTAACTGGTTCAAAGTGGTGCTTTCCCAATCCTTCCCTATGCATCAGCTGGGCACGTGCCCAATCTTCCACCAAGTGCCTCACAGCCAGTCCCTTCAGCATCCTGCCAACCCAGACCAGCCAGGTTTCTCTGCCTTTCCTCTGTGCCTGTGTACCATTCCCAGCCTTCCTTCTTCTCCAAAGTAAGGTGACCACCGTGGCAGTATGATACCCACTCACCCCAGTTATCACCACTGCAGATTTCATTGACAGTGCATTGGCTGGAAGGTCAGTATCAAAGTAGCAGTAAATACAGTGGAATTACATACAGAGCAGAGGTATATGTATTTTGTAAGATAAATTAATTTTCCAAATGTAAATTTACTAAGGCACATTTCCACTTTGTGCTTTATGGCACCTACAATATCTTGGCCCAACAAATTAAGATTGACATTTAAAAATTACTGAGAAGCCTTTTTCTCCTGTCATCCATCATTGCTGGTGAGCACTGAGCGTACACAATGAGGGCTTGAGGAGAGACCCTTAAACATTTGAACGTAAGCCTTGTCTATAGATAGGCCAGGGAAACATGAGTAGCCATATCCTGTTATAGTTAGAATCACACTTTTCGAAGCCACAAATCAAGTGTATCTGAGCAAAGTTATGAGAAGAAAAAAAAAAAGCATAAAAAGAGAAAGATGCCTCTTACAAACTTAGTGTATCATCACAATCTGTTAACTCTATGTAAGAGGAACCTAAGGGTATCAAGTTTAAAAAGCACGGAATCAATAAAAAGTCATTAAAAATCAATGTATGAACTGGTTTGCATGCCCTCAGCCATCACTTCTAGGCTCTAATGCTCTAATAATTCTCAATTGATATGCACAGAATATGCCAATTTAAATTTATTGGAGTACTTCAAATTTTTAAGTGCCTAACATTGGAAAAGATTGGTTTTACGGGGCCAAGGCAGGGGAGAATAATCAGAAATGTTTAGAATGCCTTACATTTTCAGTAATTTGAAAGAGATTAAAGGACTAGACTTATGAAATTAAAAATGATTTAAAAATCATTGGATCACTTCAAATTGCTAGAAATGCTTGAACCGCAAATATTATTGGTAGTTAGCACATATGCAATGAAAGGGGTCTACTCTTGCATCAATCCACAGATGAAACCTCTCATGACATGAGACTGTTCTACATGTATGCCAAAAAAGAAAGGGAGCCACTTGCACGTGCACAGAATACGCAGCAACGTAAGACAAATCCTTACTACGGAGAACCTCCAAAGCCTTTCTAGATTAAACTAATTTCAAAACACAATACCATTTGAAATTGACCCTCTGGTTAGATAGAAATTCTGGTTGGTATTAATTTTGGTTTCTGGTAGACAATAAAGCATTTTACAAAAGACTCTTGTGCAAGCATCTGGAGGTACACAGAAATCCGCGCTAGAGATCAAGCCGTGGTTCTCATGCAGGGAGCAGATGGGAGCTATGAGGAAGGCTGCAGATTCAGACAGTGGGAGAATTCTGACCCCTTGGAAACACTGACCTGTCATTCAGGCTCTAGTGAGTCAAGATTTTCACCTTTGGTTTTAGAAATGTTCAGTAAGAACTGTAGATGTTAAGAAATTTGCATGTCCAAAAGCCTAGCCCTGGAAGGCTTTTGAACACAGCACCTCCTGTGTTTCTTGAAAGCAAATGCCTGGCTGCATTTACTGTTTCTTCATATTCACTCCTGGAAAATATATCTAGAGGGGAAAATTTAAGAAGTGGTATTAGCAGCTCAGTACAGCCAAGAGAAAAGCTGGAGAAAACAAGGCATTTAAAAGGGTTAAGGTAAAATAATAAACTGTTATTAAGCCTATTTAACAGTTTTAAAACATCATTGTTTATGGCACGATAGAGCTTGGCTTTTTATGGATGATTCCTTTGCACATTTACTTATTCTACTACTATTTAACAATGCCATGAATCTCTGCTTTAAACCATTTTGGTAATGTACTGATTTAATCTGAATCTGCTAACCCTACTTTTGGAATAATGTTGCAACAAAACAGAGGTTAACACTTCATAACTTCCAACCACAAGCAGAAAGGCTAAAATTTTATGAGGGCACTCAAAAATAATACCCATTTTATTAAGTATAAAATATACAGAATTAATCTCATGGCTTCATTTAGTATTTGCTTCGAAGATGGAAGGCACTGTAAAAATCATCTCTGTTTTCTCACCTCTGTTTCTAAATGGCCAGTAGCTGCTTTTGCCTTTCTCCTGGAGAAGACTGAATTGGCACAGGTGAGGGACCAGCCCTTGCCGTGCCTGGTGACA
Source organism: Ramphastos sulfuratus (assembly GCA_013399055.1). Lineage (NCBI taxonomy): Eukaryota > Metazoa > Chordata > Aves > Piciformes > Ramphastidae > Ramphastos > Ramphastos sulfuratus. Next base: position 98,091 of record WBNM01026913.1, read on the forward strand.
CAGCCCCCATAGTCAATTCTTGAATTCAGGACCATGAGCTGCACTCAAACAGCCAAGACATGATAGAACAGTCTTTTATTAATAAAATTCTAGCAGAAGTAAACAATCAACATTTTATGGATTTTGGTTTGTAATTTAACTTCTTTCACAACACTATTACTTACTACGACTTCTCTGCAATTCTTTCTCTACATATCATCTTGCACTTGCTAGACCTTAGCTGAGAAAATAAGGGAAAAAAAAAACCAAAACAAACCAAAACTCTCATCCAGTGAGACACTTTATCAAGAAAATTCTACAAGAAACTGGTTGTTACCTGCGGATTACAACTGGTTTGTTAGTTAATGGCTAGAGGCAAAGCCAAGGCCAGTTAATGCTCCAGCTGTCCAGCCATTAACTGCAGTAAAGACTGATTTTGAGGAGGTTATTGCTGTGATAAAATATCCTCAAAAGATTATAACAGCAATAGTGTACAGGAAAAAAAAGTATTAGTGGCTATAGTGTGACTGAATGGCTGCATTTGAAAAATTGGTCATTCCCTGGTGGTTCATAACCGATTTTCCACCAGTCAAAAAGCAAGTTGTGCTCTGTTAGGTTTATTGTACAAGGCAATAAAAATATTGGCCAGGTTAAATTGTCAGCGTGTTATGACATTAACCATTCTTTTATTGTGCTTAATTTAAGTGTTACTATGATTCATTATGGAAAGACACTGTCCTTTGCAAGTAAACAGGCATTGCAGCACTGAGAACAGATAGCAATAATAAATCTGAATGCAAAATTAAATCTCACTTGATGAATCTCCCCTCCCCCCCTTAAAAACGATCACCTTTTTTCTTTTTCTTTCTAGATATACTTCAGAATTCTTGGCTATTTAGTTTGCAAGATTGTCTTCCAAAGTTTGCATTATTGATGTGATGCCTGGCAGCAGTACTCTAGTTAAGAGTGTGACAGCATTTCCATTAAAAAACCCTTTTGATGGTTAACTTGGCCATCAAAAGTCGCCTTGTGTTTCATTTGGCATGCGGATTCGCAGACCTTCGTGCAGATCTGAACCATGTGAGCTGTTCCTCCCTCTCACTCTGTTGGTTGAGGTCAGAAATGTGCACAGAAAAATGTGCACATGCAATTGCTGTGCACCAGATTCTGTTAATCTGGATCTGTTTGTATTAAATTACAGGGAAATATGCAAAGTCCTGCAGATTTCTATGTTAATTTGCATGCTTTTATCATCAAGGCTATGTGCTATCATAGTAATCTTAATATACATTGACAGGCTACACCGTAACCACTCCAAAAAGCCATTAGAGTTTATTTTTGTAAATGTATAATAAGAATTCTAGGCAGATTCAGCATTGCATGAGTCAATTTTTTTTATTATTATTATTCACTGACACCTGTAACGGAAGCGGAGCCATTGAACTTTACATGGTTAAAGCATCAGGCTAAAGTTTTCAAGAGAGCCTGGAGCAGTTAGGCTGAAAGTTTTACTAAAATTTATGGTTACCTAATTCTAAGACATTGCTTTACAGATTCACATCTAAACTATCATATGGACAAATTTCACAGTGGTCTGCTACTGACATCACTGGCACCCTGGCCCCACAGAAAATATCTGAGATTTTACCATAGCTGCAGTCTCCTCCTTGCCCTACGAACACTTGACTGCTATGCCAGTGAGCCCTGGCAATGATGATGAGGGATTTTACATGCATAAATGGTGGTACAATTCATCTCACTGTAACAGGGCTTGCAGGAGTCCTCAAGAAGTCACCTGCCACATGGCCCCTGTACACAGGGCCAGTCTTGCAATTTCTTAGGCATTCTTCAGGGACTGCTTGATTGTGTCCAGAATTTCAAAGGTAGTAACAGAACAGCCTCCAACAGCAGATCTGCACACAGCCTCACTCAGAGCCTGCTGCATAAGTACTGCAGGGACATGTGCCAGTGCTGTTGGCAACACCAACAGAAAACAGCAGTGGGCACACCAAAATGACCAGGAAGGTATACACAGGTACACACTGAGTGGGATTTCAGAAAGCCAGGACTCAGAATCAGTGAAGCTCACTTCACAGTACTGAAATATTTCTCAGAGGAGGTGACTCTGTGATATAAAATTGTATTTTATAATTAAGCTGTAGTCAAAAGCTTCTGCATGTATATTCACAAACACACATACAAATACACATGCATATAGATAGCTAGATACATATAGATAGATAGATATACACATGTATTTGAGGGAGTTTAAAGCACAGACTCACAGAATGTTAGGGGTTAAAAGGGATCTCTAGAGATCGAGTCCAACCACCTTGCCAGAGCAGGATCACCTAGCGCAGGCTGCACAGGAATGCATCCAGGTGGGTTTTGAAAGTCTCTGGAGGAGACTCCACAATCTCTCTGGGCAGCCTGTTCTAGTGCTCCATCACTCTTGCCATGAAGTGTTTCCCTGTGTTGAGGTGGAACCTCCTGTATTCTGGCTTGTGCCTGTTGTTCCTTGTCCTATCACAGGGCACCATTGAAAAGAGACCATCACCTTCATCTTGACACCCACCCCTCAAATATTTATAGATGTTGATAAGATCCCCTCTCAGCCTTCTCTTTTCCAGACTAAACAGCCCAAATTCTCTCCGTCTTTCTTCATGAGAGGTGTTCAAGTCCCACAATCATCCTCAGAGCTCTCTCTTGGTACATATATTTTTATATAGATATGAAATAAATGTATTAACTATGTGTAAGATAGGTGCACATATACATATACATATTCTTATACATATGCACATACATATACATAGATGTGTGTTCAGGAGTTGACAGAGCAAAGCACTTAACATATGCTCATTCTCAGAGGCCCTTCAAGCAGGTCCTGGTAATGCCACTTTAATCATGGCACCACTTTTGAACAGAGGGTTAAGTGACTTGTCCAATGGCATACAGCAATCAAGGGAAAAGCCAGGAACAGCTCATCTGAGCTGCAGTTCAGTCTGCTGGCCTTGTCACAGCCTAAACCTGTATCATGTTGCCCCATACAGCCAACCGCATCCTCTCCTTAAAGTCCAGCCAGTAACAACCCAGCTCTGGTGTAAGCCATGATAACATGCATAATAGACACACAGCCTATGAATGAAATGCACATCTTATTAGGTCCACACAAATGCTGAAACTTCAAAATACAGTGTAGAAGGGTTTCCAGTGCATCTGATGCCATAGGCATCACAGCTCTGCTTCCGGACTTACCAGCTGCTGCTCTAAGGCTTGGGCCAACTGTTGCTGCCAAAGGATACTCAGATGATGTGTGAAACTGGGACATGAAGAAAAGAGTTATTTGTCATCTTTGATGTTGGAACTTCAAGGGAAGTGCAGGCTTCTCTCCCAGCCATCAGCATGCTCAGACTCATCCCTACCTTGATGTTTGGCCTGCTGTTGCTGTGGCTTGGTTCGATTTTAAGCACTGATTGGATGTAAAAGGGTTATAACCATGGCACACTAAATCACTGCCTAAAATGAGGAGTGCACAAGTATCTTTATGTGTCTGTTCTCTATCAGATTCCAGCCCTTTCCAGATGAAGTTACAAATGGCTTATTTAATTTTTTTTTTTTTTTTTTTTATTTTTCACTCTTAAATATAACCTTTTGAGACAAAGTGATTCCAGAGGGCTTCCGGATGATTTGCCATTATTTCAGTGCTGACTGCATACAGGCATACAGGCACTTCTAGTGTGAAGGGCAGAAGTCTTCAGGGCAAGGACCATCATATTCAATATTGCAAGGAACATAGATTTTACCCAAGGACACCGAGTTCAGCTTTTATGTTACCAAAAAAATGCAAGAGGATTTTTTATGTAGAAGATTATGGTTAACTTGGTTTTAATACTGTATTTTCAACAACATTCACAGAATGTTAGGTGTTGCAAGGGACCTCCAGAGAACCTGAGGTCCAATCCTCCTGCCAAAGCAGGATCACCTAGGGCAGGCCACAGAGAAACACATCCAGGTTATGTTTGAAAGTCTCTGGAGCAGACTCCACAACCTCCAGTACTCCATCACCCTCACAGTAAGGAAGTTTCTCCTCATGTTGAGGTGGAACTTCCTGTATTCTAGCTTATATCCATTATTCCTTGTTCTCTTACCAAGTGGTTCTGAAAAGAACCTGTCCCATTCCTCTTGACACTCATCCATCAGATATTTATAGACATTAATAAGATCCCCTCTCAGCCTTCTCTTCTCCAGCCTAAAAGTCCTAGTTCCGTCAGTCTTTCTTCATAAGAGTGATGTTCAAGTCCCTTAATCATCCTTGTAGCTCCTCTACTGGATTATCTCCAGTAGATCCCATTAGTAAATTCATGTTGGGTACTCCTGATAACCTTTTCTTTCATATGGTTAGAGAGGGTTTCCAGAATGAGCTGCTGCATCACCTTACCAGAGATGGAGGTGAGGCTGACTGGTCTGTAGTTGCCTGGATCTTCCTTCTTTTGAAGACTGAAGTAACATTGACTTCTTCCTTGCAGCAGTTGGCTTGCTTCTGGGCTGGGAGTCCCTGTGTCCCTAAAGAGTGAGACACAATGCACTCACAATTTACAAATGAGCACATGCACTGGCACCTGCACCAATGCTGTTCCCTATATCTTCTCAATTCAAGCAGTTTCCTTACACTGCACACCAATAAAGACAGACTTTCTTCCAAAATATTTTGTGAAATCTCTATAAGACAGAAAGTCTTGCAGTTCTTTTCTCCTTTCAAAAGCAAAGAGTCAGGCTCATAGTCAAAATCACCTTCAACCAAACCCCCACTGTCAGACAAGTGCATCATTGTGGGTTTTGGATTGATGAACTACTGTATTTTAGTTTTCCTGCCAAAACAACATGGGTCTCATCAGCAGGAAAGAGAATAGAGTGAGACAGAGAAGAGAGGCAGCACAACACACTACACCTATGCAAGGGCTGCCAACAGAAAAAAGGGCACTCTCTCGAAGGGCAAAGACACAGATGTATTCGAAGGACAGGCAAAGGCATGTGAGAGGAGAGCACAGAGGTGGTGCTCAGAAAGACATGTTAACAGGGAATGCTTCTGGAGGTTTTTGTGAAGAGAAAATGGTGGTGAGAGCTGAGCAGAAAAAATGGCAAATTTTATCATGCACTCACCAAGGTGGCAGAATCAATTTCAACAATTCTCTACCAAGTGGCCCATGGCACAGAGACAGTTTTGAGCAATATAGTACATGAGCAAGTCTGAAGAGAGTGACTTTGAGGGGCAAACATTCATGCAGCTCTTCCCATGTCTATGCATGTTTTGACATGGACTTTTATTTTTTAATTTGTGACAATGACATCATCAGGTACCAGCTTCCATCCTGTGGGTCTCTGACTCTCCCTGTCGTCTTTTCCATCCAAGAGGCCCTTCCTTTGCCCTGTGCTCTCCATAGCGCAGCCTCTGCTGAGGTCTCACTGGCACCAAGAGCACCACAGCTGCCTCCACCAGTGCCTGCTTGCACTGTGCCCTGGGCTTATGCTTCTAAACCTGTGTATTGGCCTCTATTGACATCATTAAAGCAGAAGAACTAAAGATAAATGTGCACTACAGGAGAAGCTCATCCCTCTGTTTTCTAGAACTGCTTGATTGTGCACGACATTGTATCTTTATAACAGACCTACTTGTATGACAGCCCTTACATACCAGCATTCAATGCCCCTAAAAACAAGGTTTAGAGGAACTTCATTTTGGTACCTGCCATTCTCATACACGTGGGACCCATTCTCATACACATGGGACGTACACCCATGTACATGCACACACATGTAGGTAGGTACTTTCAGAGGGAGAGAGGTTTAAGACTGAAAACTTATTTTAACTTATTTTAACTTTGATTTAAGACTTAAAGAGTTTAAGCCAGATTTATTTTGAGTGATAAGTATTTCTACATCTAAGGGATAAATTTTTTCTCGTATTTTAACAACATCTCTTCCCTTTGATTTTCTCACACATGTTGTATTTAACTAACAGAGTACAAATACCAAAACAATGGAAGATCCAGGATTAACTCAGCAAATGCCATTAGATTTTGTGCAGGCATAGTATAAAAATGGCACAAAAAAAAAACTTTGAATCCTTAAGGATCATTTCCAGTGATTCATTTTCAAAACTAAGGGATTTTAAATACTTGAAAAAATCAATATATTTCACAAAGTCATTACATTTTGTACAGTTCTGAAATAATGCCAATTTTGGAACTTAATTTGTTAAAATGATAATAAACGAGAAGGCTGTCACTTGACAGGGGGAAAACTAGCTCTTTTTTCTGTTATCTGTTTTGCTGTAAGGTTAATTCTTTATATTTTATATTTAAATTAATTCGGATTTCTTTCATAATAGGGGCTTACCATATTATGGAATTAGTAAAGAAATGGGAAAAAAAGGCAGGAAGAGAATGAGGGGGAGGGAAGAGGGTAGGAAGAGATCAATTAAATAATTTTTTGTCAAAAATCAGATATGCACATATTTTAGTTTGGAGAGCATATGCTGCTCTTGATGTGGATCCAAAACCGAGGCAGTGCATTGAACAAAATAAAACCAGCTCTGTAATTATTAGCAGAGACATATTTGCAAGCGCCATTTCCTGTAGAAAATGCCACTTTTATTTTCTTTCCTATAGCCTACTTGAATCCCCTCAGCAGAGAAGGAAGAGACAAAGTTAGCATGTATTTAAGTAATAAGCCATGACCAACATCGGATTTTTTATGAATTACTACACGCCTTGGAAAGTCCTGGAGGCCCTGTGGCCTGCCAGACCAGCTGGTAGGTCTTCTCCTCTTGTATTGGCCACATTCACAAGTTTCAAAGAAAGCATGAGTAGAAGCCAGACTTGCCAGTGGACACAATCTATAATCACTTTTAGTCCTGAATCAAAGCAAAGAAATCGAAATGGAGCAAAAGCTACAAGTGAAGTGCAAAGGCATCATCTACCATGCTAAGGCACAAAATAATTCAGGTTCCATTAGCAGGATGCTCATAGATATTTTAACCTTCAGAAATGAACATAGTACAAGATGACAGAAATAAAGCTTGCACTATTTCTCTGTAAAGACATAGAAAAGCTATGATGGGGGCAGGGGGTGATGGAAGAAAGCTGATGATTCAATCTTGACTTGAGAACTGCTGGCCTTTTTACTGTTGGTTATATTTTCTATACCAGAGCTAAAGAAAGAAGAGACATAACTAGCTTAGCAGATAATCAAAAGAAAATTAATTACTTCAGGAACTATTTTTAGGATAGGGAAGCAGGGGAAAGACAACAAGAAAGTCACTATTCACTAGAGTAAGAATAAAGCCATTTAGCAAACCAGGGACAGACACCATTTCTTGGTGATTAAAAGGCCAAATTATGTTTTGGAGATTGCAAATATGTGCTTGTAGCAGCATCTGGAAGACCATTTCCAAGCTCTTAAAACTCATCCAACAACTGGCTTTTAAATTTTGCAAACTTGTAGGAACAGAAATGCCCGTAGCCAGCTAGCAAAACTAACATTTTTAGGAACATTGTCAGCATGATTTTAAATGCCTACAAAAAGCATATTTCCTCCCTAGCTATTATTTTGTACTGTTTGTTGAAATTTGCTTTTCTTGCTGTCCTGTTTCTCTTTAAGATACGAAGTAGGAGGATCGAGAGTTCTCACATGGCCAGATGACCCTTCATAGGGGCACATAAATGTGACCCTGCAAAGAGTTACCAGGAACGTTAAGAAATTAATCAGATTATTAGTCAGAAATTACTATATGTATAGTAACTTATTTGACACTACCCCTTCCCATCAATATGCTACCGTCATGCTGTCTGTGATGACTGTACTTAAGAGATGCCACAGGAGATGTTTGCATGCCATGATGCACTCTCATCCCTTCAATGGTCTGCAAAATGCAGATGGTAACTTGCCAAAAAGAATCCAGGACAGCTCTTTCATAGGACCTCCACTTTCAAGGTTCAAATGCCTCCCAGTAAGGTAGATGGAGAGGTGTATTCACCTCTTCAGGTGTATTCACTTCATGCATTTTGGCTCCAATGACAAAAAAGATCAAAATGGCCAGAAGAGCTGAAAGCATTTTTGTCTGCTTAATCCACAGGGCTCTACAGGGCCCAGAGGGATCCCTACTATATCTGAGATTATGTCAGTACAGAAAAAAACCTTTTCACTAAGGGAAACCCTCTAAAGGAACCAAAATGAAAAAGCAGTAGTTTTGCTGCAATCAAATTGCTCCAGAATTTTGGTGAGGGTTTAAAAATTGCCATCAAGCCCATTTTCATACTTTCTAAACTGCGATTTAATATTATTTACATTTACATGGGAAAATCCAACAACCCCAGTAGGCTCAGGGGGGCACTGCATTAGTCACAGTGCAAATACATACAAAGACATGACCGCTGCCCAGAGAATTTTTTTATCAGCCCCTAATTAAGCTCTTCCTGATCCTTGAAGCCAGAATAACCAATAGGTCTCTATTCTGACTTTTAATTCATTCATTCAGCTAGGGGAGGAGACCCTATAAAAAAATTATGCTTAAAAATATGACTTCCAAACTATCTTCTGTATGGGACAGCACTCTTAACAAAAAGAAAAAAATAGGTCTGCCAAATCACTCTTCCACTAAGTAACCAACACTCTTTATACAGCATCTGCTGTGCGAGAGGACTTTTCATTTGTTTTTACTGTCATGAATAGTCAAGAATTCAGCATCACATGAATGGGAACCTTCTAGAAAACTTAAGTGTGCTTATTGTGCCTTGATGAATGGCTTCCTGTTATATTGTTATAAAATATAGTGATATAGTAGAAAGCTCTAACTTTGTTGTGATTAACCCCCATGCATAGAGTTGAACAGGAATATTCTCCACTCTGAAGAAAATCTCTGTTGACACACTGGCTAAAAAAGCTGGGATTTTCAAAAGGCCCATTGACTCTCAGTGTAAATTCAACTCTTAATGAACCTTAGGCACGTCTGAACATCAACATTCTAAACTCATCTCTGTACAAGTAGTGTATCTAAATCCAAATTGAATGGGTAGAACCCCCCTATGGCAGTTTAACCCATAACGCCTTCCTCTACTCTCTGTTATAATCTAAGGATTGCTTTTGTTTGAGGAAAGGAGGCAAGAAAACACTCCTCACGAGCACTCTCAGCGGTTC